>OW568868.1:600000-1003467 GCA_938743325.2 Pycnococcus provasolii
CGAGAGTCGACCGAAGGCTTGCAAGCAGCGCGCGCTCGCGGCTTGCCGGCGCGTCGGCTGCGGCAAAGAGAACGCATATGCGCGCAATCAGGCTGGCTGCCGACGCGGCTCCAAGCAGGCTGGCAATTGCGGCGACGCCCTGCTCTGCCGCGGTGTTCGCTGCGGCGGGCCCCTCGGCGGTGCCGGCAGTCACGAGCGTGCTCACAGCCCAGTGCGATGCGTACGCATAGGCACCCCACGGCCCATCGTCTATCTGACGTAGCCACGTCGTTTCGTGTGCGGGTGGCAGGCGCGCGACAACGCCCCATGCGCATGCGACGGCGTGCGCGGAAATGAGAAATGCGAATGCGTGCGAAAGCAGATCGGCGGCGAGAGGTGCATCCGCGCCCAAGCGCGTCGTGAGCCATGCGCGAGCTGACTTGTCAACAGCGCGCCGTGCGATGGCACCGTCGACCCCGCTGACGGCGGCGAAACAAAGCACGCAACGCAGCACGCGCATAAGCGCGGCATTGCGCTCGTCGGCACACCCTGAGTCAAAGGCATCGAAGGATGCAAGAGCCCACGCTGAGATGGCTGCGACTGCGCGTACGAGTCTTGCGAGCACAGCACGCGGCGTCACGAACGCGAGTATCGCCTCTCGACGTCCCTTTCCTGCGTCGTGCGCGATGCGGCGTCGTGTTCCGTCAGCTTCGCGGATGTAGAAGCCAGCATCGACAGCATCGCGCACCTGATCAAGCAGATTCAGCCTTAGGTTCGCGATGTACATCGTCTCGACGATTGTGGTGAATACGAGAAACGTTGTCGTCGCGACGCCGATGAGTGGCACGAGTGAGAAAATGTCGTCGTGGCACGTTCCTAGGAATGCCGCCTGGAATGGCACGACGGTGGCGTGGTATGCTGCCGCACCAAAGTCCAGCACGGCACGCAGTTTTCTCAGCGGCACGACGAGGCTGGTGGTTGTGTTTGCTTTTATTTTCGTCGCCTGGCCTGACCTGGCTGCTGCGGCAGCGTCGTGCACGCTGGCGAGGAACGACACGGACGCGTGCTGCGGCGCACTTCCGTCTTGTTTGTTTTCTGCATCGTCCGGTTGTTCCACCTGGTCGTGTTCGCCGTCGTCTTCGTTGTTTTCTGCAGCCTCCTCCTGTTCGTGTTCGTTTTCCCAGCACGCGTACCTTGTACAGTTTCGTCCTGGGCACCCGAAGTCGCGCAGGTTTCTGCGTCCGCATAGCATGCAGAAGTTGGTTTGATTGCGTGGTCCTTTGATAGCGTTGACGGAAGCCAAGAGTTCCTCTTGTATTTGCGACGCTTGCAACATGGCTTTTTGTTTTTGTGCGAGTCGAGTGCGTGGTGAGGAAGAAGGTAACGAGGAGATGTTAATACCACCACCACCACCACCACCACCACCATCATCTTCTTCTTCAAGCGTTGAAGAAGAGTGAGGAAGGCCGTACCCATACAGACGCGCGACAGCACTCGTGGACGACATGACAGTTAAGGTTAAGTTGTGGGGAGGCCGAGGCCGAGGCCGGCCACCTGGGAGGGGGGAGAGAGATGCAAGGTCAACGTGAAATCAAACGGGAACCCCTCAAGATTAAACTCTCTTGAACTTGAACAACTTGACCAACCTGCTTGACCAACCTGCTTGAACAGTGTGTGCCGTCGTGCGAGTTGCGACTTCCCCATACAGTACCAGTAAAATTTACAGTTGCAGTAGGACCGTGGGTCTGTCAGTTTACCCTTACCTTTAGGGTTTAAGGCTAGTACTAAGTTTACCTTAGGGTTTTGTTCGGGCTACGATAGGGTTACAGTTTGTTTTCTTGTTATCGTAGGGTTACCACTAGGGTTAGGGCTAGGGTTATTTGGTAGGCCCAATCCTTTTCCTGTTGGGACTCGTTTTCCCTTTTTTACGTCGGCTATTACCGTAGGTCGTCGTGTACGGGGACAGTACATACGACCTGAAAGTACCACCTCCGCCATACCCGAAACCTCGAACACCTCCTCCTGGTGCGCGGTACCAAGACTTGGTCTACTGGCACCTGTTACTGGCCGCCAGCGTCATGGGCAAGAAGAAGTCAGGTAAGCGTTCCTCATCGGCTTCAGCATCGTCGTCGTCGTCGTCCCTGTCAAAACCTTCTGCCGCTGCCTCTGCCTCTGCTGCCTCTGCTGCGGATCTTGGTGCCGGTTCCGTTCATTCCTTGGGTGTGTCCGCGGATGCTCTTTCTTCTTCAAGTTCGCTCAATCAACATCAAAATAGTGCCAAGGAGATTTCTTCTTCCCACCATGATGAAGATGATGCCGTCACCATTAACGAGGTGACGTTGTCGGCGGGTGATGATTCTGCCGTGCAGCACAATGATAACGCGAGGGATAGTGGCGCTCCTCACGTCGACGATGAGCCGGTCACGCCGACGCCGCCTTCTGTGACGACAAGACCGAGCGGAGAACCCTCCCTGGCGCCTTCCTTGGGCGCCTATGCGGGAAACGCGCGTGTGGGACTCAAGATTCTCGGAGAAGGCACGCCGGGACTGCGACCAGAATCCTCCGTCGCGGTCACAGGAACGACGTCATCTTCCGAGGATATGGCAGCGCTCGACGTGAGCGCGGACACGGAGGATGACGCGCAGTCGCGCGCCGTCGTGAACTCGCAGCAGCAGCGAGACGAAGTGGTGTCGACGCCGCAATCACAAGCAGCTGCACCCTTGCCCGCAGAGGAGGAGGCGACAGTCGAGCGCAAGGCTTCGTCCTCACAAGTCAGCAATGTAACTTCGCCGGACGGTCTGAACGACGAGGTGACGCGTCTTCGTGCCGAACTCGAGGGAACTGCAGGCGTGTGGGAACGGCTACAGGACGCGCTCGAGCGCAGCGAGACGCTCGAGGCCGAACTTGCGTCCGTGCGCGCGGAACTTGACGTCGTGAGGAGCGGTGGCGAGGGGCGTGCTGCAGCACAACAGGCGAGACAGGCGGTGGGTGCCGAGTACGAGCTGCGGCTGAGTCGCGCCGAAGCGGCGCTCGAGCGTGAGCGCGCGAACGCTGCCTCGAGGCGAAGCGAGGGGGAGGCGCTGAAAGCGGCGCTGGCGGCGGCTGTGCGCGAGCGCGACTCTGCCAAGGCATCGGCATCGTCGGCGTCCGACGCGCTTGTCGAGAGGGAACGCAACATCGCCGAGGAGCTGAGGACACAGCTTGCGGCGCTCGAGCAGGATCGTGTGCTCGGCTCGGCGGACATGGATGGCGCCAAGGCGGAACTCACACGGCTACGAAAAGTGAATGCTGAATTGGAGGAGGAGCTGCTCCAGCGGACTCGCTCGCTGTGGACGGCGCAGGCGGCGGTGAAAAGCGCGGAGGACGCCGCGGAATCTGCCAAATCTGAGCGCGACGCGTTCGAGCTCGCTGCTGCGTCTGCGGCAAAGGCGACGGAGAAACTGCTGTTTGAAAATGAAAATCTCGCGGAGCAGTTCAACTTGCGAGGCATGCGATTGGCAGCCTTGGAGGCGCAGCTGGGCATATCGGGTTCCGAGTTGACTGCCGCAGTGGACGTGGACGCCAGTGCTGGCGAACCAGTCAATGCTGATGATGTTGTGGCTGACGACAACGCGGGGACTGCTGAATCCGATGAGGCGGCTGGCGACAATGCTACTGACGCCAAGGCGCAAGTCGACCCTGCTCCTGATGCGGCCGCAGCAGGCGTCTTGCCCTCTGATCCCCCTTCGGCGCCTGCGCACAACAAGCCGCGCAATAGAGTCGGTTTCTTCGGCTACATTCTGGGTCGCGACTTACTGTCCGGCGAAGCTTGATCATAAAGATGACACCTTTAGTTCTTGTTTGTTACTATCTTAAAATGCCCCTTAGAGGTCTTGCAACTAGGTTGTTTCTTCATCGCACGTCCCTTTGGCTGCTTCTTATTGGTTCTTATCCTGCTTCGCCACCTCTGACGAGCGCAACTGCGCCATTTCTTGTATCTCCCCACCTATCACGATGAGTGGCCAGCCATGAACTCGCCAGGTTCCACGTCTTGCTGTGGGAACCGTTCGAAGGTGAGCGCAACCTGTGTACCTTTCTGGTTGACAGCCGCCACGATGTCCTCAAAGGGCACATCTTCCACGCCCCACGGCTCATTGTCGCCCATCGCGCGTACTTCCACCAGCACGTCGCCGGGTTGAACCCTGGACTCCGGATCCGCCACTTTCTCCACCATCGCGCCAGTAGGCGACCCCACCTCGTCGTCCTTCGGCTTCAGTTCCTCGATCGCATAGTGCACGGCGGGCGTGTGCATCGGTCGCAGGCTGATTTCGACAGGCGTCTTCATTTGCAGCGTGAATCGTCGCGCGTGGTGCGTGTGCGTGCCCGTCACCGTCCACGCCTCATGCGGTTGACTTACGCTAGTAGTAGACCCAGAAGAGGACGTGCCAGTGCCGCTGCTGCTGTCTGATGATGCACAGCAGCAGATGCTCAGATGATTCACTGCGGCGGCGTGATGACGACGAGAAAGGTGAGTAGTAGTACGGCTCCTACTACTACTCCTGCTACTATGGATAGTAGCACCACGACAAGAAAACACCAAGGAAGGCAAGGAGCGAGCCTGATGAGTGATGACGAGGAGGAGTAAGTGATAAGCACAATGATTCAATGAAGCCATGATGCATGCACACACACAAGGACTTTAAGTGACGAATCTGACTCGATACTTAAGGTGGTACGATTCAAGATACAGGTGAGATTTGAGAAAGTGTCACAAGTGTGTGACAGTCCGGACTTCGGGACACGTCAGCCGGGACGGGAAGATGCCTCCTTCGGTTAGGGTTACTGGGTTCGGGTTTACTGGGTTAGGGTTCCCCGGGCACCCCCCTCCCCCCTTCTCCGCCCCTCCTCCGGTAGGTTGGAAAGATCAGCAGGGTTTTAAATCCAGTCCCCTTAGACTATCATGGCGGCGCAACCGTCGAGCGCCCCGCGCAAGCAGCTTGAGCTGACGCCCGAGGACTTCGAGCGGTACATGTTCTTCGAGTCCGCGCGCAAACAGGCAGAGAAGGACTACGCCAAGAACAACCAAGACACGCAGGCACTCACGCGCTGGGGAGGCTCGCTGCTCGAGCTCGCGCACTTCCGCCAGGGCACAGAGGCGATCGAGCTCATCGAAGCGGCAATTTTGAAATTCGAGGAGGCGCTTCAAATCAACCCCAAAAAACACGACGCGCTCTGGTGCCTCGGCAACGCCCTGACGTCGCAAGGGTTCCTATACGCCGACGCCGAAAAAGCTGGCGAGTTCTTCACCAAGGCGGCGGACAACTTTCGCAAGGCGCTTGCGGAGGAGCCGAACAATGAAGTGTACAAAAAGGCGCTCGAGATGACCGCCAAGGCGCCTGCACTACACCTCGAGCTGCAGAAGCAGCTCGCGCAGCAGCAGCAGCAACAGCAACAGCAGGCGGTGGCGGCGGGTGCAACCGGCGCAGCGGGTGGCGCGCAGAGCGAGGCGGAGCGACGCAAGGAGTTGGACGAGGCGTTCACATACGACGTTTTTGGCTGGTTAACACTTGCAGCAATCGCGGTGGGGTGGATCGCAATGGCACGCCGCGCAGGCGCAGCTGCTGCCTAAAGCTCTTTAGCTTGATCCCGTAAATAAAAATGACAAAAAAAATTGTTTTGTTTTTGAGTCTGTTTTTACACATGTATTCATACATACTGTATTCGTAATGTTACGCGAAGGCGGCGGGTGGCTCGACGTCCGGAATGCTTCCAACGGAGAAGGTAGACGCACGCCAAGCAGCTTCCGTTGGATCCACTTCCTCTTGCGTCGTCGTCGCTTGAGCGGAAGGTTGCGACGGCGAGGCTGCCGCCAGTGATGGTTGAGGGTTGATCTCAGGAGGAAGCTCAACACGCTGCTCGGATGGCAAAGCTTTCTTTGGCTTTGGTGGTGGTGTCGCAGGCGACGACGTCCCAAATCCTCCCAACCCGAATCCTCCGCCGGTAGCTGCGGCAGTTTGCTGAGGAAAGCCTCCCGACTGTGGAAAACTACTAGCACCACCACCACCAAAGCCGCCGCCTCCGAAGCCGCCTCCGGTTGGCCTTGCGGCTGCGTTGCCAAAGCCTCCGCCGCCACCACCGCCTGCTGACCTTGCAGCGGCGTTGCCAAAGCCGCTGCTGCCGCCTCCTCCTCCTGGAAAGCCGCCACCGCCACCACCGCTTGCTGGCCTTGGAGCTGCGTTGCCAAATCCGCCGCCGCCACCGCCGCCGCCAGGAAAGCCGCCTCCTCCACCGCCGCCGGTTGGCCTTCCGGCTGCGTTGCCAAAGCCTCCGCCCGCTTGGCTTGCGACACCACCACCAAAGCCGCCGCCTGTGTTGCCAAAGCCTCCTCCTCCACCTGCTGGCCTTGCGGCTGCGTTGCCAAAGCCGCCGCCACCACCACCGCCTGCTGGCCTTTGAGCTGCGTTGCCAAATCCGCCGCCGCCGGCTGGAAAACCTCCTCCGCCGCCGCCGCGGGCTGGTCTTGCGGCTGCGTTGCCAAACCCGCCACCTGGTTGGTTCGTGACACCACCACCGAAGCCGCCGCCTGTGTTGCCAAAGCCTCCTCCTCCACCTGCTGGCCTTGCGGCTGCGTTGCCAAAGCCGCCGCCACCGCCGCCTGGAAAGCCTGCGCTGCCACCACCGCTTGCTGGCCTTGGAGCTGTGTTGCCAAACCCACCGCTACCTTGGTTTGTACCACGACCACCTGTACGCCCCGCACTGCCACTGCTCCTTCCAAAGCCGGCGCTGCTTGACCTGGTGTTGCCGGTGTTACCGCCGCCGCCAAAGCCACCGCCTGTATTTCCAAAACCGCCACTGTTTGGCCTCGCGGCACTGCCAAATCCGCCGCCGGTGTTGGCACCGAATCCACCCGCGGACTTCGAGGGTTGGTTCTGCCTCCTTCCTCCTCCTCCTCCTCCTCCTCCTCCTCCGTAGTTTTGGCGCTGGCTTTGATGTTGACCTTGACCTTGGTAGGACGACGCGCCGATGCCAAAGTGCGACGTGTACGCGCCACCATGTTGTCTCGCATTCGGCTGAGACTGAAAAGCTCCTGACTGCTGTGAGAATCCGCCACCACCACCACTGTTATTGTGACCTTGGAAACCGCCACCACCAAACCCGCCTCCTGACCCACTACCACGATGTTGGTTGCTGTTTGGTCCTCCGAACGGCATGGCGCGACCTGCGACGAATGAAGGGAAGATGAAGGGGAGGGGGAAAGGATTATTCGGGTTTTGGAACATCTCTCAAGTTGGAACTCGGAAATCTGTTCCCTCTGATCTGCCACAGCCTGACAGCCACACAGAAGAAGAAGTCGAAAGTCGAATTGTTTTGTCTGATTTTTTGATAGCCGCCATCATCCTTGCTCCATGGCGTTCGTTCCTTCTTCCTTCCGTCCGTTGGTAAGAGTAGTATCCTTCTCCACTTTCTGGAGAAGGAGAAGAGCGGTGGTGGCGGCGTCTGCGTCTCCGATGAAGAGGAAAGGTGCTGCTCTAAGAAGCGTACACGATAGACGATGTGGTGCTGCCGTTGTGTGCCGCGCGTCGTCGTCGCCCGATGCACCGAACGACGATGACGAGGAGGATCGAAAACAACAAAGGGAGGAGGTGAAGCAGGAAGGCGACGAGGAGACGGGCGACGACGACGTCAACCTCGAAGATCTACCCGTTCTCGGAGAAAGCAGATTTGATTATCAGGTGCGCGCCCTGCGTGGGGAGTTCAGTCCGGAAGATGAAGAGACCGAGGACACGGAGGAGAACGGCTCAGGTCGCATCATGAGTGCGCTGAGCGGTGGGCAGTGGCCGCAACCGTACAAGTTCCAGGTGGTGGCACGCAGCACGGGCGTTTGGGTGCAAGACGAGAGGCTCGCGAGGGACGTCGTTGCGACGGTCAGCCGCCTCACGCTTGGTTCGGAGGGCGCCATCAGTCCTATTGACGAGAGCAGTGTGACGGTGAAGTTGCGCGGGAGTAAGTTTCTGAGCGTGAACGTGGACGTTGAGGTGGAGAGCCAGGAGGACATTGACAGCGTTTTGCAGGCGCTGGGCGAGGACGACCGGATCATCATGAGGTACTGAACCAACGCAAGTTGTGTAAGGGTAAAGTTAATCCCCCATTCTCAAACTCGAATTCGAGTTTCCAACGAAACCCCCATTCATTACGATAGAGGCTTTGTTTCCCTGCGCGCGCATCCGAATCCGCCCACCTCATCCGCACTCGCATCCGGCGCAGCATCTATCCATCTGCAGCTTGACGACGACTTGGTACACTTGGTGGTCATGTTCAGCCTGCTCTATGGCCTGTACCAGTACCTCTTCAGCAAGACGGAGCTCCACGTCCTCATCGTCGGACTCGACGGCGCAGGCAAGACGACGCTGCTAGAACGCATGAAGGCTATCTACACAGAAACAGAGGGACTGCTGCCGCACCAGATCCTACCCACCGTCGGGCTTAACATTGGCAGGTTCGAGGCGCACAACGCTCGGCTGATTTTGTGGGATCTCGGCGGCGCGACGCAGCTTCGTGGCATCTGGGAAAAGTACTACGAGGATGCACATGCCGTCATCTTCGTCATCGACGGCTCAGACGCAAGGCGGTACGCGGAGGCGAGCGAGGTGCTCAGAATCGCGCTCAGCAACAGGGCGCTGCACGGGGCGCCCGTTCTCGTCGCCGCAAATAAGAGCGATGTCGCGTTGCTGTCCAACTTGAAAGCAGTGGACACCACGCCAGCTGTCACGAGTGGAAGCGCGCAGGCACCGAGCGACGAAAAGGCGACCTCCACAAGCTCGGCACCTTCCACGTCGCCACCCGCCGAAGCGTCGTCGGCAGACGTTATGGGCAAGCTGCACAAAACGCTGTGGGGTTCAGAGGGGTTTCTCAGCAGCTGGACAGCGAACAACGTGCACTTGCACTCGACGTGTGCTCGCGACGGCACCGGCGTGAACGGTGCTGTGACGTGGCTTGTTGACGCGGTGCGACGGAGTCCACGCAGCCTTCGCATGGCACAAGCTGCGCAGCAGGAGGAAGAGAGACAGCAAGCGGCGAGAAGAGTCGGCGTGCGTCGCAACGCATCGATGTGAATATATCGTGGCTTTTCGCTGTTTCTATTCTACTATTGTAACTTTACATTTCTACATTGTTCTCACAAAAATCACCCCAGATCCATCGCGTCGTCAGCATCAACCGGCGGGGGTGGTGGAGCGAGTGATCTCGCGTGAGATTCGTTGTTGCTGTTGGATGTGGCATTAGTGGCCGCAGTGGCGGCACCCTGCAGTGCATCTCTAAGATGTGACGCCTCTTCCAAGAGCACCTTGGTGCCGTCAGCTTGCGGCCAGGCGCGGGCTATTGAGCAGAGAGCCGTCGAAGCGTCCGCAGCATCGCGTGGCGACACCTTTGCCACATTCGCTCCACGCCTCCAAGTTCTCAACACCTTGTTGAGAATCTCGGCATCCGCCTCACAGCGACGAGGAAGGATTTCATTGAAGACGGCACGAAACATCGCATGAAGGCAGCGCGTCACCTCCGCACCCGTCTCCCACGGCGGCTTCGGGTTTGCTGCTTCCAGCCACATGTCGTCGCCGTAACACTCACGCAACGCACGCTCGCAGAGAGGTGCTAACCGAGCGACGACGATGCCGTCGATAGCCTCCACCCAAAGCGCCCCGTCGTCGGACTCTTTCGCATATCTGGGTGACACTGTGGCGGCGGTGGTTGTTGTCGTGGTGTGAGTCGTGGCAATTGGCGTCGGCACGACGACGCCTGATGCGAGCATCCCGTGGTGACTCACTGCCACCTCGTGCGTGAGCTGTCTCGTGTCCCACGCCGTCACGCCGCTTACGCTCGCTTTCAGTGCAAGATTCCTATCGTCGGTTACGAGCACCGTTCTCCAACCTCGTTCCATCATAGCGAGCGTGCACTGCAGTATCCTATCGTCGTTGGCAATGGCAGCTTGGTTGTCACCCCTCCACCCTCGTGCCGTCTCGTCCTTGCGCGCTTGATCGGCAGACTGCCCATACACCGTCGAGGTTGCGACGGTATCCGTGAGAAACGAGATGGCCGCTCTCGCCTCTATTGCCACCCGCTGTTGAGCGCGTTCTTTCAGCGCGTCAAGTTCAAGGAGCACGACCCAGGGTATGACGAGTGCGGCGTCAGGTCTCGGCAGAAGTTGCGCTGAAATGAGGTTTCGTTTGTTGTCGCTCAACAAAACGTTTGTGTCTATGGTGAGGAAGACGCCAACGGAAGCCGGGGAGGAGGACGGAATAGACGATAGCGACAAGAAGGAGGAGGAGGAGGAGGAGGAGGAGGAGGAGGAGGGCAAGGAGGACATGAACGAGCGCAAAGACTGCACGGACAAGTGGCCTGCGTCAACTTCCATCGAAGCCATGGCCATGGAATTCACCAATCACTTCCAATGGATGGGATTGCGATGTGAAAACATCAATCTTCCCACTCAAGTAGGTCACTCAAATTCACCTGGACACTGGAGGGAGGGAATCCAGGAACCCACTCTAGAATGGGTGTTTCCATCCCTCCTTCACTGGTCCTTCACAACCACTTCTCTTCGTCCTCATTCGCACCGTAACGTCCCGCCAGCCGCAAAGCAAACGCATTTCATTTCTGGTCTGCCATGTCCGTCTCACGTGCTAATCCAGCAGGGATTGGTCGCTTGCTTACACTGCTCACCGCACTGCTTACTTGTACCGGTGCTCTGGCTTCACGCATCAAGGACTTCCCGCAAGCCGTGATATCCTCTGATGAAGGACTCCACGGCGTGCGTCCGTCCTCCGTTTCGGACTCCTCTGCTCGTGCAGTTGATGCTGCCGCAGTTGCACGATGGCTCGTGCACGCAACCGGGACAGGTGCGCTCGCAACGACGTCCGTGCACCTGCAAGGTTTACCGTTCGCAAGCGCAATATCTTTCTCCGACGGAGTGCCCGACAAGCCCTCAAGTGGACATCTTTGGTTCTACATGAGCGCAATGGACGTTTCGTGCGACGACATTTTGGCGAATGCGACGGCAAGCCTTACGCTTTCCGAAGCTTCCATCCCAGAGCGGGCTTCGTGGTGTCAAACGGCACCTATGGACGAGGAGGACCCTAACTGCGTCAAGCTCACAATCACTGGCAACTTTCAGCGTGTCAGCTCGGCCGACACGCAAACGGCAGAAGAGGCTTTGTTCGCGAGGCATCCAGATATGAAGCTTTGGCCTCGTGGACACAAGTGGTTGATTTTGGAGCTGAAACCGACAAGTTTGTTTCTCCTCGACGCCTACGGGGGTGCAAAGCATATCCCCGTCGAGGAATTTATGCGTGCTGAGCCGGCGCCAGCACCGAAAAAGTTGCCGCCGCCTCCACCGGCGACGGGAAAGCCTCCTTTCTTTGAGCGCGCGAGAAGGGCGCGTTGGCTCGTGCACTCGTCTAGGTGGGGAACGCTCGGCACGACGTCGGTTCACCTATTTGGAGCGCCATTCGGTTCCGCCATTTCGTTCAGCGACGGCGCGGACGATGAAGCTACAGGTCGCATCTTCATGTACCTGACTAAAATGGACGCAGCCGCGCAGGACATCGCCGCATCGTCGTCTTCGGTGGCGTCCTTCACGCTAACGGAGATGCCGCTAGGAGTATGCAAGAGAGTGTGTGCGGAGGATCCGACGTGTGCGCGCATTACCCTTACGGGTCCTGTGCGTGTCGTCAACGGAACCGACACGCAGCTCGCTCGTGATGCGTTGTTTTCGAGGCACCCGGCGATGGCGCGTTGGCCCGCGGAGCACCATTTCGAGTTCTACGAGCTTCATATCGAGACAATTTTCTTCTTAGACATGTACGGCGGCGCGAAGCCGCTTGAGCTTGCGGAGTACTGGAAGGCTTACGGTTCAGCGCCTACGATGCCATGAAGAACATGTAATGGATTGTTTTTCCATCCTTCTTGTTCACCTGTCCCCCAACTGGTCAGGACCGGGCTCCGGACTGATGGGGATCCCGGTCGAGCACACATTTATATACATGGCGGCGCACACGTTCCCGACGTTTAGTTCATGCGGGGACCTTCCGGAGGTCCCTTCTGGATATCTAACATTCCTATCGCCGCCGTCGCCGCCGCTGCCGCCCGAATCGACGTACTTTCCCGACGATTATACTACCTATTCACCGTCGCGCAAGTAACCAAAGATTGGATTTTGTATCTGGTAATTACACAAAACACCCCTTCGAAATTGACTTTCACTTCCTCTGCCTCCGCCGTATCTTCAGAAAGCTCGTTTCGGAGTCAAATGCCATCAAGCCTGCGCCGTAGTACACAGGAAGGTGGTGCGATGCTGTGCTCCTAAGCTTCTCGGAGAGCTCAGGCGTACAAGACACCTCAAATCGACGAAGCAAACCAGCAACCACAATCTGGGCTTCGAGCATTGCCATGTTCGCTCCAACGCAGTACCGTTTTCCGCCACCAAACGGAAGGTAAGCAACGTTCTCGTCGCCCACGCCGCCCTCGAAGCGAGATGGATCAAACGTCTCGGCGTCCTTTCCCCAGTATTGTGGAAGGCGACCAAGCACATATGGCGAAGTCCAAAGCGAAGTGCCTGGCGGCAGCGTAGTGCCACCGAGCGTGCTGCCACTTTCCCCAGTTGTGCGGAGCGCAATGAGCACACCTGGGTACAAGCGAAGCGTCTCTTTCAGCACGGACGTCAGCAGTGTCAAACTTTCCGCCTCCTCAATCGTACGAGGAGCATTTTGATCACCCGGAAGTTTTGTTTCAAGTTCCGCCACGACGCGGCGCTGCCAGTCTGGGTAATACGCAAGCAGCATCATCGTGCAGGCAACCAGCGCGGCTGTCGTGTCGTGTCCAGCTACGAGAAGTTCAGTTAGTGTATTCGTGATCGCCTTGAGCCTGAGCGGCTTGCCGTCCGCGTCCGTTGCACCCATCAGGCTGTCGAGCATGTCTCCGGGTAGGGGCTGGCCGTTCGCGGCCATGTCCACGCGCTTGTCAATACACTTGACGATAAATTGGTCAAGCTCAGCGTTCGCCTTCTCCTTCCTAAGCCTCGCGTCCGTCTCCAGGTAACGAAATGATAGCAGCGGATCGCTTTGCACTTCGTCGCTAGCAGCCATTAAGTTGATCAACGATCTCACCAGCCGAACAGCCTCCGTGTCACCGCGAACAAGCTTTAAGTCGGAGGAGAACACGGCAGCAACGATACTTTCCAGCGTGACGGCCTTCGACGTCTGGTCAATTCGAACCACCGCTTCGCCGCCTGTACCGCAGAGGGCCTGCCAGTTTTCCGCGAGGCCGTCAGTTTTATCGGCGATAGTCGCGGCGAGTTTCACGAGAGCCGCTTTTCTGCTCACGGTTTTGTTCGCCATGGTGCGGTACATACGCCAGGTTTCCCCTTTCGTGTTCACAAATCCAGAGTCCACCTCATCGAAGAAGTGCGCCGCTGCTGTCGACGGTCGTCCGTTGTCGTCCAAATTGTTCCTTCCGTTGAGCATCTCCTGCGCCACGTCCGCGTCGTTGACGACAAGAACGCGAGCATCACCAAGCCAGAGCTCGACGAAAGGTTCGTCCCTATACTCGTCTCGTGCATAGCTTAAAAGCTGCGTATGAAACTTGCTCGACTCGGCAAGCAGTTCGATCGTATTTCCAACCACCGGTAACGGCGTTGGTCCTGGCGCGAGACGCGGCGTCGTTACCAGGTTCATCGTGCTCGTCACCGCGTCCTGCACGAACGACGCCGGGTCAGGCAGGGGTATGGACGACACTCTCACGTTTTCGCGCTCGGCAACCAGATTCATCGCGTTCGTCACCACGCCCAGCATGAACGACGCCGGGTCCGGCGGGGGTCGCTCGGCAACCCGCAAGCGCGACCACCTGGCGTACTTGTGCAGTCCACGCGCGCGTCCCGCGCGTGGTGAGCGGCCATCCCTCGGCCCAGGCTGAGGGACGTGAGCGGAGGTTGGTTTCGATATCGACGTGCACGACAATCTCTTGTGGGAGTGCAACATGACAATCCAAGAGGGAGAGGGAGAATGATCAGGGCGGGGCCCGGGCGGGGCGGGGCGGGGACTTGCTTGCGTGCGGCCGCGGTACAGGGCAGGAGATTTGTCCAGTACGAAGTTCGTGGTGCAAGGCCAGCCAGGCAACCACGTGTGACGATGTCTGATACTCTGATGAACCACTGAAGCAGGAAACAAGGCAGAAAGAACAAATCACACTGGCTGGTTTGTACTGCCAAGGTGGATCCCCAAACCAACTTCATCAGGACGTGTATCACATAGGTCATAGGTACAAGATCTACCGCATCAACGGTGGCTCGTCACTGGGTTCATACAGTAGTTCTTATGTAGCGGTGAGCGTGCGCACGCCTGACACAGTCTGACAGTGACACCAGTGCTCAGATCGTCATCGTGATTTCTTTTTCACGAGGCTCGACCAAATTGCTGGTCATTTTAGCAAACCTACCTAGCTAGCCCTAACCTAACCTGAGAGCCTCGGTGGTGGGTTTTTTTTGCCGAGCGAAGCTCAGACATCAGAGGCTTCAGAGCCAGCTCAATCAACGTGGACGTCGACCGCTCCTACGGGTACTCTTACCAACGCCCACCGCCGGTATGCAGCTTGTTTTCTACCTTAGGGTATTTTTATTTTTATTCTTGGCAGGTTCTCTCCCTTTGCTTGCTTGCCCAGAAGAAGAAGAAGAATACTGTACCCTTAAGGCGTTAAGAAGTATCGTAGTACATATGGCGTCCAGTATGCTTGGTGTGGAGGAGAAGCTCAGCATGTCCCTTGACGAGGTGCTCGCCTCCAGGGACACTGCGCCGGCAGCGGCAGAGAATAACAAACGCAACGGCAACGGAGGAGGGGGCGAACCCGTCAGGCGAGGAGGAGCACGACCGCCAAGGAGGGAAAAGCGGCGGCGCGAGGAGCCCGTCGAAGAGGACGCGAACGATCCCAACAAGCTGAGGTACAGAAACGAGGCGGGCATGGAACACAGGGCAGGAACGTCGCTGCAGGATATCGCAAACGGGCCGGCAGAGTCGCGCGTGCTCAAAGTGTCCGCTGGCTCACACCCGAAGACGGTGGCCGGATCCATATCACACGTCACACGTGCTTGCGGCCAGCCACCGAGCGTGCTCAGCCTGGGCAACAAGTGCATCAACCAGGCTGTTAAGGCGGTGGCCATCGCCGCGCAGTACCTCGAGGGCGACGGGATCAGCCTCAGCTGCACACCCGAGTTTCGAGACGGCCTGAGAAACTCAGTCGCGCTTCGACTCTTCAACGACGTCAAGCTACGCCGGATGGGTGGCGGCGAGGTGGAGCTTACGGTGAGCTCACGCACGGAGTCAGCGAAGCTCGCGGGTGCGGTTGCCGCCAAAGTGCGCGAGCAGCGTCGCTGCGCCATCCTTGCCATAGGCGTCGACTCCGTTGCTAAGGCTGTGTACGCCATTGCCATGGCGCGCGAGTACCTTTCGAACGACGACGAGCAGTCGGCCGACAACGTCGGCGATGTGCACTTCATTCCAAGCTTTGTTCACACCAAGCAACGCACGAGCGGCGAGGAGGTGAGCGCACTGAAGCTTTCCATCTGCGTGGAGATGAACGGCAAGGGCGGAGGTGGAGGTGCCTCAAACGGCAACGCGTCAACGTCGGGAACGCGAGCCGCTGGAACTTCTGCACAAGGCGGCGCGGCGATGACTGCAATGCTTGGTGCTCCTGGCTACGTGCCCAGCATGGCTATGCCGTTTCATCCTGGAGCCGTCCTCGTGGGTGGTGCCACGAACATTGCACCCAGTACCGTGATGATGGTGCCAGCAACGTCGGGGGCGCAGACGGTGGCTCAGGCTCAGTGGACGCCACCTGCGGTTGCAGACCAGTGGGAGGCTGTGACAGCGTCGCTACGTGGTATGCAGCATCCCATCCAACTGCCGACAAGAGCTGAGGATGGCGGTGGCCGTAGTGGTGGTGGCGCCGGCGCCGGCTCAAGGCGAAACAATAAGAAGAGGTGATGACCATTTTGCTTTCCTTCTCGTCTCTTTGCTCCTCGCGTTTTCA
The DNA here is from genome assembly GCA_938743325.2 of Pycnococcus provasolii. NCBI lineage: Eukaryota > Viridiplantae > Chlorophyta > Pseudoscourfieldiophyceae > Pseudoscourfieldiales > Pycnococcaceae > Pycnococcus > Pycnococcus provasolii. The sequence continues at coordinate 616,030 of OW568868.1, forward strand.
TTCTCGTTTTTCGTCCGTCGTCGTGAAGGAGTAACTCACAATATTTTTTTTGATTTTTAAAAGATGTTCTAGTACCAAAAGGCACACCGCAGTGAATGGCACTGGTGAATGGGCTGAATGGTGAAAGTGAATGGTGTGAATGGACGACCATAAGTTGGACAAAGGAAAGTGCACTCCGTTACTGAATAAGGAATCTCACCTATTCTTCGTCGTCGTCGTGCATAGCGGTCTGGCAGTTGCGCGCAGGGTTGAGGAACAGGTGCTGCGGCTGCCTCTTGTCCATGGGTCCGTGGTTATTCACGAGCTTGGCGTTAACGCCGTCGTTGATGAGGCGTCCCTCACGCTTCCACCTGATGTAGTCCTCGCGCACGTACTTGGTGAATCCCCACTTGGTGCTTTCGACAATCTTCTGTCGTCCCGCAAACTTGAACTTGGCCAGACGCAGCGCCTCCTGCGCGGTAACGCTGTGCACATCCTTGACGCGGATGCTCATCATGATCTGTCCAATCTCCACACGAGCGCACGTTCCGAGCGCCTTTCCGAAGGCTCCGCGCATACCCGTCTGCAGTCGATCTGCGCCGGCGCACGAAAGCATCTTGTTGATGCGCAGCACGTTGAAGGGGTGCGCACGCATGCGCAGGTGGAACGACTCCTTGCCGGCGTTCTTTACCATATACCTGTTTGCGGCAACGCGTCCCGCCTCGAGCGCCTCGGAGCAGACGTTCATCTTCTCCCAGGAGATGAGGTGCACGCAGTACGGGAAGGTGTCGACTCCATACCTCTTCATTCCTGCGTCGAAGATGCGGATCTTCGGGTCGGGAACACCGCGGCAGTACCTCGACTTCGGGTACGGCTTATTTTTGATGACGCCTACAAAGAAAAAGAAATGGAAAGAGGGGAGGTTAGCGAAAGCAAAGCAGAGAGACACGACATGATAATCACAAGAAGAACGTACGGTAGCATCGCGCGGGACGACGGCCCATGGCTGCTGCTTGGTTTTGTTTTTGCGGATGCCGGACTTCCGAGCAGCAGCGCCGGGCAGACTAAAACAAAACACAACGACGGCGGCGAGTGCGATTTGTCCCCGTGTATCTAAGAGGGGATACCCGTTCGGCAGCCGTGTCAGGTTAGGGGTTAGGGCTAGTGGGCTACCTTTAGGGCTAGGGACTTAGGGCTGGTGGGTTAGGGTTAGGGTTAGGGTTAGGGCTGGGTTGGCGTTAGGGCTGCTCGTCCTGCCTCCTGTCAGCCTGGTTGGTCTCTGCATTCGTTTGTTCTCTGGAATCCGTGGCGGCTGGTGAGCGCTCCATTGGCAATACGTCATGCGGCAATCTTGCTTGTGCTCCCGTAAGCGGTGCGGGTACGCCACAAGTACAGCAGGACACCGGGGCGTGGCCCTGCGGCGACGACATAACGTGCGCGTGTGCGCCTTGGCGGGGAAACAACAGAAACAAACACTAGATGTCGCGATTGTCGCGCCCGTCTACAACGAGCAGGATGGAGTGCACGCTCTTGCAAACGCAATACGGTCGGCGATGGACGACGCTTCCCTGGCGTACAAGCTGGTTCTCGTTGACGACGGAAGCACGGATAAGTCCGCGGACGCCATGCGTGACGTCGTGCAGGCGAACGACGAGACGGTGCACGCCGTATATCTCCGGAGAAATTCTGGACAGTCCACAGCCACAGCCGCAGGGCTAAGTGCGGCACTCGCGCTCGAGCCGCACGCGATTGTGACAATGGACGCGGACCTGCAGCAGGATCCCGCGGACATACCGGCGCTGCTCAACGCTCTGCACGACGACAACGTGGACGCGGCGTGCGGTTGGCGGCGTGGGCGTGCCTCCGGCGACGGCGTCGTGCGCGTCTTCATTTCCGCGGTCGCGAACTGGATGCTACGCGTCGCCGTGCGGTCGCCTCAGATCAAAGACAGCGGGTGTGCGCTGCGCGCGTACCGTCCTTGGATTGCGGAGTACCTGAGCGCTTGCTTGCCTGGCACGGAGTGGCACCGTCTCATTCCCTATCTGGTTGTTGTCGAGGGTGGGCGTCTCGCGCACGTTCCCGTGACGCACCGCGAGCGTTCGACGGGCACGTCGAAGTACACGGTGTTCGGCCGCATGCCTAAGGTTGCATCTGATTTGGTGACGCTCGCATACTTGGTTCGGTTTCGCCACAAGCCGACGTACTTGCTCACGCCTCTCGCTATGTGCGTCGCGCTCAGTTTCCTCGCTTCTTCGTGGGCCGTCGCGGCGCGTTGTCCGTGCTGGCCTTTGTTTGTGGGCGTTAGCGTGGCTGCTTTAGGCGTGGCATTGAGTGCGCTCTTGTTTGCGGCGGGCGTTCAGCTCGAGAAGCCGCTGGAGCGCGGAAGCACCAGAAGAGCGGTGTAACATAAGTTGTAGTACAAGACATAAAAATTCCCAGTCCCCAATATTGTTTTTTCTAAGCTTAGTGAGAAAGACGCAGTGAGCAAGCACACCCTGGGTTGTATTCCTAAAGCCGTAAAGGTATCAAAGGTAGACTACCCTGAACGTTAGTCTATCCTATATATATATAGGTAGTACTACTAAAGGTATGTGTTGACATCACGTCTTACTAAGGTTAATAAACCCCTAAAGAGATGAAGAGGGTCCTCCTCATAGACATCCTCATGAATCATGATCAAGTTCATGACCGTTGAGACTCCCTCTTGAACCCGAACGCCGCCCTGAGGCTCTCGTTGGAGGGGTTGCCCCCCTGGCCCCAGGGCGAACCCAAGGGCCAAGACAACGCCGTGCAGACAACGCCGTGGTCCCCTGTCCCACCCCCCTGTGCTCTTGTTGGAAAGGGGGCCCGACCCCTTTCAAACCGAATACAGTAGTCCTTAGTACTTACGAATCAAATAGTTCTTAGACTACGAATACGACCACCCCAACGGACAGATTCCCCCTTTTTTTCGGTTTGTGTTTTGTGCTTTTTCCCCCCACCCTCCCTCCCTTTCAACAAGGGGCCTGCTTCGACCGTGCTTCCATTTCTCACTTTCATCCTGTGTGTGTCATGTCGCTCCCTCATGGACCCTCACCCTCGACTCTTCATAAGCCTCTCACTCCTTTAAAAGGGTTGCCTCCCTCTTCACTTCCTTATTGTGCTTCTTCTTCATCCAGTGGTGCTTGTTTGACTTCTACACCGTCTGTGGCGGCAGTAAATGACTTCAGGGAGCAACACGCGTCGGCAGCAACGTCGGCGGTGGTGGCACTAACAACGCAAACGCCGCCGCCGCCGTCCGCCAACCCACCGCTGAATGTCGAAAAGCACCACCAGCTGCAGCAGCAGCAGTCGTCGTCGTCGTCGTCAAAAAAGACGCCGTCAACCTCCTCGCACCACGGGCCAGGGAACGTGCAGTGTCCCGATGCTGTGCACCGTGTCCGCGTCTCCTCATCCAACACCTCCTCCTCCTCCTCCTCGTCCGACTCAGAATGCAGCACTGCAACAACAACAACAACAACAACTTACCTAAGGCAGCGCCTGATTGGCCGAGGTGGTTTCGCGCACTGCTTCTCCGTCGTTGAGCAGGGTGCAGGACACAGCTACGCGCTCAAGGTGGTGGACAAACAGCAGCTGAGCGTCAAGGGCGAGCGAGCCAAGGCAAAACTCGTTCGAGAGGTGGAAATTCACAGACGCCTACGGCACAGCGGCATCGTCGCGTTTCATGACGTCTTCGAGGACCGCGCGAACGTTTACATGCTTCTAGAGCTCTGCCCTCACGGGACCGTCGCAGACCTCGTGCGTGCCGAAGGCCCGTGGGAAGAACCTCGTGCCGCCACGCTGCTCGTTCAGCTGACAGACTCCCTGAAATATTTGCACGCAAGGCGCGTCATCCACAGAGATATCAAGCTCTCGAACCTGCTCGTCGCACGCGACGGTAGCCTGCGCCTCGCCGACTTTGGGCTTGCATGCCGCCTCGAACGTGGTGGTGCGGCACGCACCACCATCTGCGGAACACCAAACTACATTGCGCCAGAGGTGCTGAGCCGATCGAGTGGCGGGCATAGCTATGAGGCGGATGTGTGGAGCGTGGGAGTCGCATCGTACGCTCTAATGTACGGCAAGCCGCCTTTCGCGGCAGAGGATGTGAAGACAACCTACCGACGAATCAAGGCGAGACAATTCCGATTTCCCGAAGTGCCTGCACGCTCGTCGGACGTGAGGCATCTCATCTCTTGGACGCTGAGCACCGATCCAAAGGAGAGACCGAGCCTAGACGAGATCATGTCGCATCCTATGGTCGAGCCGGCACGTCAGCCTGGTGCCACGCGCAGCCTACTCCTTGGAGGTGAGTCTTCTCGTGAGCCTCAAACTCATCCTCTGCCACCCGCAGCCTCGACAAGGAAGAAGAAGGCAGCGGTAGCGTCGTCGTCGTCGTCATCATGTACCTCCGTTCGCACGCCGCTGACTTTGATAAACGCGAATGCAAATGCGCCTTCATTTGCGCCGGTCACGCCAGTCCCCTTCGCGCAACAAACAATGAGACAGCCGGAGGCTTTGACACCACTCACAACGATGGCACCTAATGCCATTAACAGTGACAGCAATGGTACCGCCACGAAATTGGCAGCAGCAGCAGCAGCAGCAGAAGAAGCAGAAGCAGAAGCAGCCCCATTCGTCCCACCTGCACTCGATCTGCCAACCGGAGATCGAAATCCGTCGTCACCACCAAGATCCGAGAGTAGCACCAGCTCACCCATACGCGTCGTGACGTGGCTGGACTACTCGTCGAAGTATGGCATATGCTACCGTCTCATGGACGGGTGCGTGGGAGCGCTCTTCAACGATGGCTCGCGCATGGTGCTCGCACCAAATCGCACCTACGTGCAGTATGCGGAGCGTCGACGCGGTGGGTCCGGAGCTTCGGCGCCTCCTCGACGCCGCCTCGATGCACGTATAGCGCCGCCGGAAGATCTGCGGAAGAAATGCAGGCTCATACGGCACTTTGAGACGGCACTTAGCGCCGCTGACGAAAAATCGGGTGGCGAACTTCCCATTGCAGCGATAAAGCCGGATTACGATGGAGAACTTTTCGCCGACGCGAATGGTAGCGAGCAGGCTGATCCCGAAAGCACGTCAACACCGCATGGTGAACCGCACAATGAACCTGAGCTTCCAACCGTGCGCAGGTGGCTACGCACGAAGCACGCGGCAGTATTCCGTCTCAATGCACATGTCACGCACGTGCTTTACTTTGATGGAGCAGTCGTGCTGATCGTACCGGAAACACAGCACGTGCACTATCGGCCTGCCGGCGCGCATGCGGCCGATCCCTTCGAGGTCAGCCATCTCCTGCGCCTACCTGAAAGACCCGAGCTCGTGAAGCGTCTTCGATATGCACGCGAGGCGATCAAATTGCTGTAGCTAGGATCGCCCATTCAGTAATCGAACGTACTTTTACTTTGTGCAACGGTCGTCCATTCACACCATTCAGCCCATTATTCAGCGGCGCCGTTTGTTCATGTGGTTTGGTCATAAAGGTTGATTTGTTTTCGTTTTATTGTTATAAAAAATGTTACTTACCAAGCCTAGAGCATGGCCATTCGCTGGCACTGCACGTTCAGCTTGTCCACGAGTTCCTCCAGATCCTTCAACATAGGCCTGAAGTCCGTCTCGCGTTCCTTCGATGCAATATACTCTTGAACCTTGAAGTACTCCTGCTCCACCGTGCGAAAACGCTGCTGACCTTTCTCAAGAGTAAGGTACATCTCATTCTCCTGCAGCTGATTTCGCTTCGCCTCGAATTTTGTGTATCGATCCTTCGCGGCGCTGATGAGCGCATCCTTGCGCGCCGCGAGGCTGATCTTCTCCCTCTCCAAATCCGCCTTCGTCTCCTCCGCCTCGCGCTTCAGCAGGTGGCTGTCATTAAATCGCTCGATGTCCGAGTTCATATCCGACATCTTCGCGCTCAGAGACTCGAGCTCGACGCCAATCTTCTCCTCGAGCGTGCCAATCTTGTCCATCTCAGCGCGACGAACGTCCAGCTCTTTGTGTAGGCGCTCGTGCGTGCTCTGCGCGTTGTCGAGCATCTGCGCCTTGTAGGTCAGCTCCTCCTGCATCTGTGCCAGGCGCTTCTTCGTCGGGAGGTTGAGATTCAAACTCTTAGAGGTGGCTTCCAAGATGTGCTGGATGTTCGCCTCACTCTGCTCAATCTGCTGGAGCGCACCAGCGCGATTGGCGTCGAAGTTGCTGATGAACGACGTAAGCTCCGCCTCCTGCCTCACAATGGCATCGTACTTTTCCCTTGCCGTCTCCGACGCGTCATGCGCGTCGTCTGAGCTTGTGCGCAGGCTCTGCACCTCCTTCTCGAGTCCCTTGAGCTTCGTCACCAACGATCGGCACTCCTTCTCGACGCGTTCCGTCTCCTGGTTGTCAGCCCTGATCTTGTTCATCAGCTCCTCTCGCTGCTCTTCGGGGCTTCGGTTCTTGCTTCGCTCCTCTTCGTCGAGCTTGTACTTCTTTTCGTTCAGCTCGCGCAGCTGATCCTGCAGCTTGAGTGCCTGCTGCTTCCTGCCGTCGGCCATGAGCGCGCGCTCCATGTTCGCCACCCGCTCCGCCTCCTCGTGCGCCATCGTGCGCAGTCGGTCGAGCTCCGTGACGAGCTGTGCATTCTCGCCGCTGAGGTCGTTGTACTCGCGTCGCTTCGCGGGAGCCATCTCGCTGAGCTTCGCCTCGAGCTCACGGTTGTGTGTCTCGATCTCAGCCTCCGTGTCCCGCGTGCGCTGCTCCATGGCGGTTCGCTCGGTGTACACGACGTCGATCTTCTTGCGCTCGACGTCGTTGAAGTCCTTAAGCTCCGCTTGCTTGCGCTCGAGCACGTCAGAGCTCGTGTCCTGCGCGACGCTGTCGAGCACGATGTTGAGGTCCGCGAGCTGTCCCTGCAGGTCTAGCACGTTCTTCGTGACCGTCTCGTGCTTCTTCTTCAGCGCCGCGAACTGCTCCCTCCCTGCCCGGTGCGTGTCGAGTTCCTCGCCGAGGTCCTCGAGCACTCGTCCCAGGTCACTCTTCTTGGCACGCAGTTCGTCGAGGAAGAACCTCCTGTCCTGAATCTGCCTTCCTGGCCCCTGCGCGCCCGTCTTGAGCCCGGCCATGCCCTGCTGCGTGACGGGCCTGTGCTCGACGTTCACCTCCGTTCCCACGGCTGTTCCAGCCATGGTCATTCCACCCGCGCGCGACGCCAGCGCGCCGCGCGAGCCCGGCCGTCCCTGTCGCGACGCGGGTAGGTGCGAGGTATCCCGCCCCGCCCCGAGTCCCGGCCCTCCTCCTCCTCCGAGCCCGGACGGCGGCCTGTTGACGGACGAGCGCGACGGCGTCGCGGGGCGCATAGCGGAAGGGTCCATATGCGTACTAAAGTGAACGTAAGCTCACAGCAAGCACTACAGCACTAAGGTAGTAAGCGAGGGAAACGAGAGAATGAGAGAGAGGTTGAAATGGAATGGAGGTGTCCAGAGAGAAAGGAAAGAGAAGGGCGCGGCAAACCCAAAACCAAAACCAAAACCGAATGTCCTCCGAGAGTCCGAGAGTCCGTCTGAGAGTCCGAGAGACCTCATCACATTTCACAAGCTTGCTCCGCTCCGACTGGCTCCGAGGAACAGGAGCAGGTCAGCAGGACAGCGAATGACTATCGTAGACTACGGAATTCACTCAATTCAGGTGGCAGGTGAATGCCACTGGCAACTGGGGGGGAGTGGTAAAAGTGGAACTTGCCATACCTTTTAGCTCGTACTTAGTCTATGGTTAAGGTTTTGGTGTGGATCCCTCCGTCGAGACCAGTCGCGTTCGAGCCGTCGAGGTCGCGTTCGAGCCGTCGACCTAGGGCGAGGGCGCGTGCGTTCGAGGGCGCGTTCATCAGACTACTGTCAGACTGTGTCATTGGGAGAGAAGGAAGGGGTTGCCTCACCACTCCCTTCATCAGACTTCATCAGAGAGCTTGAGCTTGAGTGTTTCTTGCGAGTGGCGAGTTGGGCCAAAGCACCAGCGGAGGCCGGAGGCCGGAGGGTGCCAGTTGCCAAAGTTCTTTGTTGGGCACGTACATACAGTACCTGACAGCCTTGTTGTGCCCGTTGGAGGATTGTGAGGGAGGGAGGCCGCGGCCTTGTTCTTCGCTATTTTAGTACACATTTCTATGGTTTCATTCAAAGCACAGAATTCAACGAGGCTCAGGAAAATCGTTGGGTTAGGGTAGAGGTTTTAGGGTAGAAGTTAGGGTTAGCGAGAGGAATGGGCTGACGTGTGAAGGAAGGAATGAATGCACGACCGTTGTTGCGTTGGACAAAGTAAAGTAAAGTACACTCCTATTAATTACTGAATGAGCGATAACTATGTATCAGGTTGAAGGTAGTAATAAACCTTTCCACATTTTCTTCTCAGCCTCATCACCGTGATACTCCGTTTGACTCCACGTTCGACGAAACACGTCAAAGTCGCCGAGGAGTTTATGCAGAGCAGCCTTCAGCGCATCCGTGACTGCGGGCGACGCCGTCAGAAGCGGGGCGCGGCAATTGCGCGAATATGCCTCGATCCTTGCCGACATGCCAGCCTTAACGAGCGGAATCTCCTCCATTCCCTGGTGCGCGGCGAGGGCGTCGTGCCACTCATTGATGCGACCCTGAGCCTTCTCCGCCTCGTCCATCTTCCCGTCGACGAAAGCGCGGTACAGCGCCATGAGAAGCTCCGGTGCGGGATTCATCGCACCAGTCACGCTTCCACTGAGACCTGCTTTCAACACGTCAAGCGCACCGCGGTCGTTTCCTACGATGACGCGTAGGTTCGGAGCCGCCTTCTGGAAGGCGATCGAATCTTGCAGGTTCCCGCCAGAGTCCTTGATGCCAAGCAAACAGTTCTCGTGCTTCTTAGCCAGGCGCCCGTACATCTCAGGCGTGATGGCGTTTCCCGTGTGCTTGGGAAAGTGGTAGAGGAAGGCGGGTATGCAATCTGTACAGTCGCTCAGGGCTTTGTCCAGGAACTCCTCGATCCCCTGACTTGGCACGTTGGCGAAGTAGTATGGTGGCAGTATGAGAACCGCGTCGGCTCCTGTATCGCGCGCATGATCGAGTAGTTGGCGCAGGTCAGTCAGACACGTGAAGCTGACGTGCACGATGACGAATTGGTTCGCTTTTTTCGCCTCCCCGATAACCGTTTGTATGTCCTTCCACCTTTGTCTTAAACTGATTGATGGAAACTCCGCCGTCGTTCCACCAACGATGATAGCTTCGACGCCGTGCTTTTGCGTGAACTTGACGTGGTCCTTGAGCGTTCCATCGCACGTGTCTAAACTAGACGGTGCGGATCGGCCGGCGTAAGGATAGTCTTCAACATCAGAGGAGGAGGAGGAGTCAACCACGGAGGGTCCTCGGGAGTTCAAGAACGGCGTAGGGATGGCGAAGACTGGCGAAGTGACACGTTGGTGTAGCGACGAAGATGAAGATGAAGATGAAGATGCGTTGGATGCGAGCCAAGGCTTCAAGAACGCTTGGGAAGCAGGAGTAATAAGCAAGGGTACAGACGATGACGGAGCGGGCATCATGACGGGCATGTCAGCATGTGAACCAAGGGTAGAAGGGGGGTGCCCAAGGCTGAAAGAAAGGGACCTCGGAAAGGGAGCCAGCTCCAACCCCTAACTATAGAACTTCCTCGTGAAGAAAGTTCGGGGTTAGGAATACTTAGGCAAGATGCGGAACGCGTTAGGGTTAGGGTTAGGGTTAGATGTTAGGTTAAGAAGGGGTCTAAGCAAGAGGGTTCTTCGTTGCGTCGCCATCCCGGGAGTTCTCAAGCTTTCGTCGTCGTCATGCCCGCTGCTGTTGTTGTGTTGGCGTCGATGTCGATGCCCTTTCGTAGGCGCTGGGGATGGGATCCCCACACACGTAAAAACCTTACTTCGGTTATTCAAAGCCTTTCTCCTACTTTTTCGTCTTCTCAAGCGCCTTTCTCTGCAAGCTGTGGTGGGGGTGGTCCTCTGCGGGGTTCTCCTTCCTTGCTTGCTCCTTTAAGAAGCTCGTCTTCGGTTGACAACTCGTCTCTCGTGTTTTCGCGGGAGCTCGCAACGACTTCGTCACTGCGAGGTCAAACGAACGATCACGCGCCTCACTGTCTTGGACGACGGATCAGTACAACGTGGAGCTCTGCTGGTACGCCACAAGCGCATTCAGCGAGATGTCTTGGTGGTGGGAAAACGGCAGATCTTTTCTTCTCTAACGCAACAGCTTGCGGCTCGCGTGGGTTTGCCGCGAGCAGTAGCAGCAGTAGCAGTGACAGCGCGGCGAGCAGTGCGTCAAGTGTGGACGACTTTGATGAAAGCACGTTCATCGATAAGGGCAAACCCGTCTTCAAGGTGCTGGAGCAGACTGTTAAGCCGTTCACGAAAGAGGATATCGTCCGCGATCACTTCGCGGTGTTCGAAGTGGGGAGTCACCAGTTCAAGGTGACGCCGGACGACGTTATCTTCGTCGAAAAGCTGTGGGACGTTCGCGTGAACAACGTCCTGACGTTTCCCAAGGTTTTGCTCTACGCAACGCGCGAGGAGACGCACATTGGAAGGCCTTATGTCCTCGGCGCGCGCGTGCGCTGCGTGGTAGAAGAGCAGATGAAAAACGCGCGCGTGTGGATCTTCAAGAAGAAGCGTCGAAATAACTACCGTCGGTTTAAGGGATATCGCCACCCGTTAACAGCGCTTCGCGTGCTTGCGATTGACCCGCCAGAGGGTGCGAGTGAACCCGTGTAAGAACAGTACTTTGTGTGTGAGAGTTTTGTCCTTGCCTTGCCACCCGCTGCACCCGTAGACCTTGTGGGTGGAAATTGTCGTCTACTGTTTTCTTGTGTGTGTTTAAGTGTGTGTGTGCGCGTGCGTGCTCGTCTGTGTTGTTGTGATGATTGTTTGTTTTGAATGGTTATGGTTTCCCTCAGAAGTGACACACACACACACACACACACATACATATCGCAGATAACTTCCGCGGTCCTTGTCTGTACGTTTAGTTTGCCATCTCAGGGGTGGACCATCCTCGGCGTTCCCGGAACTGCCTCTTCAGGCGGGTGACGCGCGACTTGCGCCTCGCGGCGGTTGTCTTTTTCATCACCCCCTTGCTGACAGCCTTGTCGATGTGGCTGAAAGCGTCAGCGACGAGTTCGTCCGCCTTTTTGATGAAGTCTTCCTCGGACATGGCTTCAGCAGACTTGGCGAATTCGCGCTCGAGGTTGTCTGTGAACTTGATGACGTTCTTGATGCGTGTGCGCGCGGCTGACTTGATGCTTTTGTTGTACATGCGTTGTTTTTCGTTCAGACGTTGGCGGTACTTGGACGACGGCGTATTCAGTTTCGCCACCACAGTCACCGAAGGACGACCAAGAGCAGCATGAGAAGGACGGGGACCAAGGACAGGAGCACGGAGGGACAAGCTAGCTGAGAAGCGGGCGCAGAGCATCGACATGGTTAACCGTGTTGCTAAAGAAAAAAGAAGGCAATGCCGGGAGAGGAGAGAAAAAAACAGCAGGAGGGTTATCCACACCGACCCGAAGGGTTTGTGGCTGGTGAGAACCTCGGTGAGAAAGAACGGGGAGAGAAAGAACGGGGAGAGAACGGGGCCCACCCCACCTTCCCCACAGGGGAGGAAACCCAACAATCTCGGCGGCGGAGGGGATCCCTTCAGGGGATCCCGGTTCAGGGCTCGGGTTAGGGTTTTATTTCGGGTTATACTGCCGGTATCTTATCCGGTGTGTTCGGGGTGTGTTGTCGGCCTCACAACCATCCAACATCCTGGATCGCGATGACGACGACAATGAAGATGAAGCTTAGTACTGCTGGTAGTAGTAGTGCAAGAAGTGGTCTTCGTGGTGGTGGTGGTGGTGGTGGTCTTCGTCATCGTCATCATCAGTCACAGTGCGATCCCCGGAGTCACAGGAGGGTGAGGGTTCTCACACGTGCCGTCGAGCCGTACGTGCTCGAGAAACTTGCCGCGGCGAAAACAACCTTCGAGGAACTTCAGCACAAAATGACACTCGAAGAAACACTCAACGACCAAACTGCCCTCGTCTCCGTATCCAAGTCGGCGTCTGACCTAGAACCTGTCGTGCGTGCGTACGAAAGATACCTCGAACTTAACGCAGAACTTGCGGACAACCGAGCCATGCTCAAGGAAGAGTCGGACGAAGAAATGAAAGCCATGATCTCGGAGGAAATTGACGCACTACAAAGCGAGCTTGGCACGTTCGACGAGTCGCTGAAAACCATGCTCCTGCCGAAAGACCCGCTCGACGAAAAGAACATCATGCTCGAAATTCGTGCCGGAACGGGAGGTGACGAGGCGTCCATCTGGGCAGGGGACCTCGTGCGCATGTTCACCAGATATGGAGAACGCAACGCGTGGAAGGTCGCCACGGTTACCGCCGCGACGGGGGACTGCGGCGGGTACCGCGAGTGCGTGCTTGAAATCAAGGGCGACGCCGTGTACTCAAAGCTCAAGTTCGAGGCTGGCGTGCACCGCGTGCAGCGCGTGCCAGCCACGGAGACGGCAGGACGCATTCACACATCAACGGCTACCGTCGCAATCATGCCCGAGGTGGACGACGTGACGGTCGAAATCAACGACACCGACATTGAGTGCACCTCCGCGCGCAGCGGAGGAGCGGGCGGCCAGAATGTCAACAAGGTGGAGACGGCGATCGATCTCTTTCACAAGCCGACGGGAATCCGGGTCTTCTGCACGGAGGAGCGAACGCAGGGTCGAAACCGTGATCGCGCATTTCAAATCCTTCGTGCCAAGCTCTTCCAGATGGAACTCGAAAAGCAGCAGGCGGAAGTGGCGGATGCTCGAAAAAGTCAGATTGGAACGGGAAGTCGAAGCGAGAAGATTCGAACGTATAACTACAAGGAGACGCGCTGTTCTGATCACCGCCTGAAGCAGAACTTTGACCTCAACAAGGTTCTCGACGGCGAGCTTGAGCCACTCATCGAAGGATGCATCTCAATGGATCAGCAGGAAAAGCTCAAGCTGCTTGCCGAGGAATCGACGTCGTGAGATTCGTAGCGTTTTGGATTCTGTTTTGTAATATGCGTGCGCATGTGTCGGGCACCCCAAAAAGCAGACTAAGCAAACAGAAAGGTCCAAACGTAACTCTTTAAAAAAAATGTAACTCCAAACCTTGGACGATGAGAAAAGAGCTTATTCATCAGTTGATCGCTTCTCCCATCGCTGCTCTCCGATGAGCCAGACTCCACGCTCCTCCGACTCGAAGTTGCAGTCCTCACCATCGGCACGGCACAAGTCGTTGCCAAATTCGTCGTCAAGACCACCTGGATCCACGCCAGGCTTGTCGGTGCGTGCGACAGCAGCCACCTCCTCACCAATGAGCGAGATCCACGTTGATGCGCAGCACACGCCGCTCTCCGGCAGGCCGGCCGAGCTTTGGTAATACTTCAGAGTCTCTTCCGTCTGCATGCCGAAGAACCAGTACTCCATGTCATCATCGCCGCAGCTATAGCCAGCGCGGCTCAGGGCAGCCTGCATTTCTCGAACGTCCGGGCCTCCTTCCTCCGGTCGCAGCACGGGGCGAAGCACAGTCTCGCTCGCGTATGTGAATCCCAGCGGCTTACCAGGCACTGTGCCATTACCACTCGATCCTTTCGTCGTCGTCGTCGTCGTCGTCGTCGATGGCGGCGGTGTTGGTGACGAAGAATTTAGTTGATCATCTGTAAACATCACCGAATCACGTCGTGTGGATGACGACGACGAAGGCGTCTCGTAAAGCTCACCTTGGCCAGTGAGAGGGCCCTTATCCATCGACGGAGGTGGCACGGTGGCGGACGTCGTTGCCACCTCCTCGTCGGCACCGCCGATGGGTGAGGCTGGCTCGGCGGCGAGCCTATCTGCGAATCCGCTTTCCCTCAGAAGCGCGTTCCACGTATCCACGTCGACGAGACCAGACTCAGACACGCCGTTGCATGCCTGGAAGTAGCGCAACGCATCCTCCGTGCCTGCCCCGAAGATCATGTCGTCCTCGTCGTCGTCGCCAGCCCAGTAGCCGCACTGTCCAAGCAGGTGGTGGACGAGCGACATAGTAGCGACGTCGTCACATCCGACGAGCACCGCGGGTTTCTTTTCGACAAGTGCACGCCACGTATCGGGAATAGGTACAGTTTCGGTCGTCGCTTCTGCTCCGTTGGACGACGCTTGCGTCGTTGAGTCGGCGTCAGGTGTCTGGTACAGTCCTCCCTTTCGTTGGTCTGTCGACGTTGTCTCCGTCGCCGCCACCACCGTTTCAAACTGCGCGCGCATATCCCACGACGAGTTCTCTATTACCTGCGCCTCATCATCTGCTGACGACGACAGCGCAGCCTTGTCCACATTGTCATAATCAGTGTTTGTTGTGAATTTGCCCGCCGAGTTCGTTGGAGACGAGTTGTTCTGCGTCGCGACTTCGACGAGCGCCTCTCTGAGCGCCGTGATTTCTTCGAAGAGTCGTTTTTCTCTCTCGAGAAACGTTTCTCTTTCCAGCGACCACGACGCGCGCGCTTCGTCGTACAGCATGCGTTCTCGCGCGAGGTTCTCCAGAGCTAAATGTTCTAAATCTGATGATGATGCTGAGGCCTGTAATCGTGACCCAGATGGGTAGCACCTGTTGAGACGAGAGACCCGTGCTGATACGAGAATCCCCCCTGGGGCCCTGCTGATGAGACCACCACGCGACAGACCGTGCATGGGAGACCTTGAAGTAGCCACCACCAAAGAAGGACGCATCTGCGGCGGCGGCGGATGAAAATGAAAGTGATAATGACGGGGATAGCAGAGCATCGGGGTGTGTGTGGCTGGAACGAACGCGGAACGGGGAATCGGGATTCGGTTAGGGTTAGGGTTAGGAGTTCGGGTTCCGGGTTCCGGAGGGGCAGGTTCGGTGATTGCCTCTCTGACCGCCTGTGATTTTGACCGCCTGTCAGTTGTTGTAGGGTACTTATTTTGTGTGTTGACGGTGTTGTGCTATTTGTGTACGGTACCCTAGTACTACGTGTTATGGAGGACACTTCTTGCGTTAGAACTTTCGTGTCATCTTCATCTCATCTACCTGTATCTTACCCGTGGTTTGCAACAACTACTGTATCCTTATGGGTAGTATGTACTACCTTAAATTTTAGGGCCGCATAACTGTAGTCTATGAAGACAATCGAGAAGAAGGTACTTCCTAGACCAGCTCGTCGTCGTTTGCGCATGGTTGTTGTCAAACTTAAAAAAATCATCCTTCTCACTATTTAAGAGTTAAGACCCGCCCTGCTCTCTTTTCTGCCCATGATGAGGTGGTTGTTGTTGACCCGCTCCTCCCTTTTCATTGCTCTCCTTCTCGCCGACGTCTTCATCGCCGGGAAATGCGATGTTCGGCATGTCGATGACGAATCGGTCGTACTCAGGGTCGAAGTGTACCACCACCGCAGCAGCATCATCAACACGCACACCACCGCCATCCTCACCATTATCCGACGGCGCAGTCTGGTAAGATGACGCGCGGCTCTCTGGAGAAGATTTCAGCGGCATGTCCTCCATCAGCCCGTTGTCAACAACCACGAAAGCCTCGCGTTCAGCATCGCCTCGACTTTCGGCCGTTGACTCCTTATTTTCCCCCTTCGCCTCTTCCTCCTGAACTGCGATGATTGGATCGAACATGCCTGCTGACGATTGCGACGGCGATCCCCCACCATTCGTTGGTGCATACTCGGACGTCACAACAACCTTCTCCTCCTCCACATCTTCCCTGATTGTGTCCATCTTCCCCTCTTCTTTCTCAGCATCCACATCTTCCCTGATTGGTTCCATCTTCCCCTCTTCTTTCTCAGCATCCACAGCATCCTCGCTCTCGCCCATCTTCCCCTCTTCTTTCTCAGCATCCACAGCAGCCTCCTCGCTCTCCTTCCTCGCCTGTTTCTGCAAATGGTGATGTTTTGATGCGATCCACAGCATATTGCATGCCACATAAAGCTCATGCATCACAATCAGACCAAGCCCCATGAACTGAATCATCATTGCCCAGTTCGCCTTGCCCGTCTCATTATAGTCACCTCGCTGAAAGTACGAGTAAAGCAAGCCAAAACCCACGGATAGCAGCACGGCGCATCCCATGTGTGCTACGTTAGAAAGCTTGCTCTGCATTGGCTGCGTTGCAAGCAAAATACCAGCCTCAGCCGCAAACGCGATGCATGCTATGAGCGCTCCCACAGACCGGGATTCACTTGACGCACCTACCGCGCCGCCGACGGCGCATGCAATAGAAGCCACGAAGCTCAGTGCGAGCGCAATGGGAACGGTGTAGATGAAAAATCGTGGGATTCGGCTCTCGATTTGGTCGTGGATTGAACTGTTCAAATGAGGTTTGCTGCGAGGTCCGCGAAGCTGAGATAGCACGGCGCCGAAACGAAGCACAAATTCCGCATGCGCGCTGTCCTTGGCATGCCACCCTTTGAAACTGCCACCCTGCACGAAAGTGGCACGCTGGCGAATCTCGTGAGATGCGTGCCAATTTAGAACAATTGCACCGACAACCACCATCGACGCGACGACTGACGCGATGATACCGCCAGCACTCGTCTCGCCGTGTTTGTGCGCATCTGCGCCGTACGACACAACGGCAAGCGTGCATGGTATCATCGAGATTGTGAGCACAGCCATTTCAACGCGAGGGAAAAAAACAACCGCCGGCTGTCTCACATCTGCATCCACAGGCCGAGCCTCGCCTTCGTTATCGTCATCTCCGAAGAGCCAGGAAGGGAGCCGAGCAGCCGCGGTGACAGTTGACTTCACCCTTGAGAAGTTGAAGGTGTCCGCAAGCGAAGAGGATGCGCGCTGCAACTTATTCATCTTCCTGCGCTTTCGCGCCTCAACGTGGTCAAAGTTGCGCCATTCAGCCTCAAAGATAAGTGCATATCGCAAGGTGAATCCAATGGCATAAGCCACAAATGCCCAGAACAAGCATCGGTACAGCAACCTATCAGCATCGTACGATCCTCTCTCACCACTCTCAGGTGCGTTCTCGTCAGCCAACACGGCGAAAAGAAGCTTGTGGTACGCGCTGCTCTCCCATGTGCCCACGCGCTCATCATCTTCGCCAAGCAGAACCCGACGCGTCGTCGTCGTCGACGACGACGTCCCAAGTGATCTGAAGAGCCACGCAGCCGCAGCCATCGCTTGCAGCTTCGTGGCGAGCTGTACTGGCCTGCCGCCAGAGACTTGGCCGGAGCTGAAGGAGGCAGTCATCTCGACGTACCAAGCACCTGTCAACGTCAGCGCCGCTGCGCTAGACGCAGTGACCACCGTGATGGCGGCAGCCCTTGAATACTCGAGCTCTTCTTTCGATGATATTGGGGGTGCATTCGGAGGCGGCGATGGAGGGGGAGGGGGTGGGGGTGGCATGGGAGGTGCGGGAGGCGGGGGAGACGCTGGTGCGCGAGGAGGTCGAGGAGGTGGGCTTGGGGGAGGAGGTGGCGACGGTGGTGGCGGCGGAGGACTCGGTGGTGGCGGCGAGCAGTCCCCTCGTGCAATGCACTCGTCGGGTGGAGGTGGCGGCGACGGCACTGGTGGCGGTGGCGGCACTGGTGGCGGTGGGCTTGGTGGAGGTGGCGACGGCGGAAACGGTGGTGGTGGTGGCGGCACTGGTGGTGGAGAGCAATTACCCTCTGAAACGCACGGATTCGGCGGCGGTGGATTCGGCGCCGGGGGGCTCGGGGGAGGCGGGCTCGGCGGCGGCGGGCTCGGCGGCGGACTTGGCGGCGGAACCGGCGGCGGCGGGCTCGGCGGCGGACTTGGCGGCGGCGGCGGCGGTGGTGGCGACGGAGGTGGAGGTGGCGGCGGGCTTGGGGGAGGCGGACTCGGCGGCGGGGGGGGGCACGTGTTGTCCATAACGCATGGGCTTGGCGGTGGACTGGGAGGAGGTGGGGGTGGAGGTGGTGACGGCGGTGGTGATGGTGGCGGTGGTGATGGTGGTGGCGGCGGTGGCGGCGGTGGTGGCGAGGGTGGTGGAGGAGGAGGACTTGGCGGCGGCGGTGGCGGAACGCCATTGGCGACAAGGATTGACGAGAAGCCGCCCATCTCGAAGCCCACGACAGATGCCTCTGTATTAACCCGTGTTCCCTCAAGCGGAACAGACCCGTATCCACACATCAGACAAGACACGGATGTCGATACGGCCGAGCCTCGGACATAGACATTGTTGCCAGCCGTATCGGCGTAGTTGCTCGTAAAATTCGTGGATATGATGTCCGCATGTTCTGACTCCTCGATGTAAACTGCACCTCCGTGATATGAAATGCCTGGAGAGGCGGGCGAGTCATTGCAAGGCGCGCGATTGGACCCTATCGTGGAATTGATGATCGAGATCGCTGTCACCTGCTGTACATGAATCACGCCGCCATCAAGTGTAGCGCAATTGCTATCGAGTGATGACTCATGGATAGCCAGCAACGGCGAATTGTTCGCAGCTATAGCGCCACCCTCCGTGCCTCGATTGCTTGTAAAATTGCATCCCGAGATTGTGCAATGGCCGCCACTTCTGTAGATGCCAAGTGCTCCACCGTTGCCTGCGGTATTGCTCACAAATGAGCACTCGTTGAATGTCGTATCTCCGCCATTCTCAGCCATCAGAACGGAGCCTCCCATTTCGCTTGTGGCAGCAGGTAAGTTCTGCCTTCTTGCTTTGATTTCGGCAAGCCCAGCGCTGTTCATACATCCTCCCTCGAAAGATAGGTGAACGAATTCGACACCTTTCATCACGAATGGTGGAGGCGGGGGAGGTGGGGGAGGAGGGCTGGGTGGCGGAGGGGGCGGGCTCGGTGGTGGGGGTGGGCTGGGCGGTGGGCTTGGAGGGGGAGATGGTGGTGGGCTTGGAGGGGGGGATGGCGGTGGTGATGGAGGTGGTGATGGAGGTGGTGAAGGTGGAGGAGATGGAGGTGGAGATGGAGGTGGCGATGGCGGTGGCGGTGGCGGTGGCGGTGGTGCGGGTGGTGCTGGCGGTGGTGGAGGGTTTGGAGGTAGTGGCGGCGGTGGTGGCGGCGGCGGCGGCGGCGGCGGCGGCGGTGGCGGCGGCGGTGGTTCCAATTCCACGAACGGTAGATTGTCTCCCATATCTCCCGCGTTAGCGCCTCTATCTGTCGTATCTTCGTAGCCGAGCATCCCAAGGAAGTTGCCGCCCCAGCATTTTACACGTCCATTATTCAGGAGAGCACACGTATGCTGCTGACCCATCGTGACTTTTACTGCGTAGACACCAGCTCCAAGATCTATGGCTGGCAGATTGTCACCCATCGACCCCGCAGATGTTCCATACCAAGTAGAGCTTCCCTGGCCTAATCGACCGTTCCCTCCTTGCCCCCAGCATTTGAGATCGTCATTGTCCAGGATGGCGCACGTGTGTACTGCGCGAGGGTGCGAAACGATGGACTTCGCCGTGCGACCCGTGCCGAGATTGACGTAAGGCAGAGATGCAACATCTGCAGGCACGCCTGGAGATGATGGTTGCCTGACACTGCCGTTTTCCATTCCGAGATTTCCGTTAGCTCCACTCCCCCAACACTTCACCTGATCGTTGTCGAGAATTGCGCACGCAAACTCGATGCCAACTGTGATGGACTTTGCCGTTCGACCCGTGCCCAGATCAATCACGGCCAGGTTGTCGCCCATCTCGTTTGCATTATCGCCAACATCTTGAGTGTGGTCGATGTGCGCGACGAGACCCCGGCCCCAGCACTTCACCTGATCGGTGTTCAGAATGGCGCACGCCTCCTCGTCGCCGGCGGCGACGTACTTCGCCGTAAGGCCGGTGCCGAGGTCGATCGCGGGAAGATTATCGCCCATCTCGTTCGCACCATCGCCGCGCCTGTTCGTGTCACCTTGTCCGAGCTGGCCGATATTATTTTCGCCCCAGCACTTCACGGTCGAGTCGTCGAGCAGCGCGCACGTGAAGTACTTGCCGGCGGACACCTGGGTGGCTGTTCGTCCCGTGCCAAGGTCAATTGCGGGTAGGTTGTCGCCCATCTGATTTGCCGCACCACCGCGGTCAGCAGTGTCGCCTTGTCCAAGCTGACCTTCCGCGTTACGACCCCAGCACTTGACCGAGGCGTCGTCTAGCAACGCACACGTGTGGCTGTGCCCGAGGCTCATGCTCTGCACGGTGCGACCAGTTCCCACGTTCACGGCTTCCATGAAAGCGCCCATCGTGCTCACGGCGTGTCCGTGCTGGTTATTAGT
This sequence comes from Pycnococcus provasolii, assembly GCA_938743325.2. Classification (NCBI taxonomy): domain Eukaryota; kingdom Viridiplantae; phylum Chlorophyta; class Pseudoscourfieldiophyceae; order Pseudoscourfieldiales; family Pycnococcaceae; genus Pycnococcus; species Pycnococcus provasolii. The sequence goes on from OW568868.1 coordinate 636,264, forward strand.
TTCCGCGCCAAGCCGGCCGTTCCACTCACGGCCCCAGCACTTCACCTCGTTGTCATCCATGACCACGCAGTTGTGTAACTCGCCACTGTACAGCTGAACGGCGAGGTTTGGTGTATACAGCAGCTGGCGTCGGTGTTTTTGTTGGCGCCGCTTCTGTTTCACCGCTGCAAGCGTTGCGACGGTGAAATGACGACGCGGAGACGAGCACTGCGCGTCCATTTTACAGGTACCCTCGGGCATGTCAGCGAGGTTGGAGGGGAGACACGCCCCCACAACGCGCACTGGGCGCTTGATACGAATGCCGTCTACCAGCTCGCCATTGAGACTCGACGGCCAGACGATGTTCTGTTGTTTTGGTGTTTGGTATGGAATGTGGTGAGTGAGAAGGTGATCGGGACGTTGGCACGTGAAGAGCAACACGCAGAGGAGTGCGTACGCTTGTGATGAAGATTGTGTGCGGCAGTCCGTCAGCGTCTTCGACGTCGTGCAAGGCGTCGCGCAGTTCCTGGTACGTCGCCACTCCCATCGAGCCCACAGGAAACGGCGGTTGGTCCGTTGCGGCGTACGCCCCACCACGAGGAGTCGAGCAGAGCGCGAGTGCAACAAGTGCGGCAAGCAAGTGCGGCACGAATTTGGCACCGCCATACATCGTTCTCATCATCCTACGTAGTAGTAGTTTGTGAACCTTCCTCAAAGCTTACGTCCTGAAGTTCCTGAACTGTCTGTTAACACAGCTGAAGTGAACTTTCTAAGCAAAACGCAGAAGAAGCAAACGCCGTTGTGGCGACAAGACACACGCACACAAGGGCTGAACGGCACGACGACACGCACAACTATCGACAGTACAGGTGGCACCGGTGTCTTAACAGCAATACGCAGCACGCAGCACGCAGCACGCAGTCGACGAACACACCACACCAGTGAACTAACTAATATGATAGGAGTTGTTGCAAACTTAAGTTACTTGCACACACACGCCGGTCTGCCGGTTTCACGTGACACTTTATTTGGTGGGTAGGGGATACCACAAATATCACACCGGAGGAGTGCATTTTCCCTCCTCCTTCCTCAAACGCAGTGATGGGTCTCGTCTGGTTCGCGTGATGGCACACTCAAGTTCGTTACGATAAAATTAATGAGGCATCGCGTGATCACTCGAGGGCATCACGAAGCTCAGGCTTCGGAGGATGGCCTTAAGGACTTCGAAGTTCCCAGGGAGATTTCGAAGAGAGGTATGTAGGCGCCACATACACAGCCAGGCTGTTTGTTGCATGCCCCTTGCGCCATTCCCATTATACTTACCGTAGTCTACTATTGCGTCCGGCGTTTATTTATCCGTCGAGAGCTCACGCGAGACACACTCGAGACACACTACTCGAGACACACTACTCGAGACACACTCGAGACACACTACTCGAGACAATACAATATAAAACGCCTTAATGGGATCATAACACCTTATTTTTTTTAAAGAGGAGAGAAGGGCTGAAAAAGGGAAATGATCGGGCTTGATGCGTTGATGAAGGGCCAACTAGTTGTACTAAAGGTTTACCGTACAGGCAGTGAGAGGAGGCTTCGAAGGGCCATCTACGTATAACGTATGTAGGGTACCCGGACACCCTTTTTCGTCCTTTTTAGGGACTTCTTTCAGCGCACATCAATCCGTCCCTCGGAGGCTCATCACCACCCCCCTGCGGCCTTAAGAAACCCTGCCTTAAGGCCTTAAGGGACCGCTTGATTTCCGGCCTTAAGCCTTGCTTATTCTTTGCTTAGGCCGCCTTTTTTCGCTTACTTATTATCGTAGTACTTGTGTACCAGGACCGGTTAAGCTTAAGCTTCGGTTAAGCTTAAGCTGTGAACAGGTTTCGCTCCTCTTCGAATCAGAAGCGAATCATTCCCTGACGAGATAGAGTTTTGATTCGTACAAGAATCAAGTAAGTTACCTCTTCGTTTGTTTTTGTTTTTTGGTAAAAAGTACAAGCACCTGGGCATGACGACGACTGCACGGAACGCGTCGATGTACGAGACGTCCGCGAGCTTGATTGGGGGCGGAATCTCGTTCAGGGGAATACGCGCGCCGCCCGTCGGAGAAAGGACGCACTTCGACAGGTACGAACACGCCGCCCGCCAAATCAGGCCAAAATACCCGTTCCACGAACAGGAGTATCGCATGCCCGGATACACGGGATACACGAAGGATGTGGCAGAGGTGTTCGGCAAAACGCCAATCAGCCTCCAGCTTGACGCTACAGCTCCGCTCAAGACGTCCGTGCTGATGGCGCCCAAAACGTCCAAGATTCTCACGAACGCAGAAATCGTGAACGACGCCGCCAACAACAACAAAAACTGGCTGCGGGAGAAACCTGACGTGCTCTTCCCGAAACTCAAGCCCACGCCGGCGAAGCCGGGGAACCCGCCGTTCGTCAGCTCCATCTCGTTCGGAGACATGAGGTACGCTTCAGCAATCAAGGGTTCCACGGGGTACACAAGCACGTATCGGGAGCAGTGCGACAGCCTCACGGAACGCAAGGTGAAATACACGATTGAGGAGGAGTTTGCGGGAGACGGCACGGTAAATCCAAAGGAACTCGAGACCGAGCAGCTGAAGGCGCTTTACGCGGAAAACAAGACGAGGTACACCGACGACATGGTCAAGTCGCTGCGCGATACGCTTCGCGTGCGCATCGAGGGAAAAATCAAGCCTTCCGGTATCTCCAACGCGTTCATGCTCCGCAAGCTCTTCGTCGAGAATGGACGTGAAGTAGACGGCGACATCGAAATCCACGACTTCAAGAAGCTGGTCTTGGACGGCTTCGGCCTTCAGCTGAGACGCGAGGAGGCAATCGCGCTGTTCTCTTACTACGACAAGGAGTGCTGCGGCGTGCTGAACGTCGAGGCATTCATGGGCGACATGCTTGACAGCGACTACTTCAGTCTCTTCTCGCCGCGCAAGATGGTTTCGAATCGAGCTGCGATTAATCATGAGGATCAGATGCGCGCGCTGATCCGCAAAAAGCTGTCGCCTCACGCGGAGATGCTCGAGAGTGTCTTTCGCAGGTTGGACACGGAGAAGACTGGGACTATCAGCGAGATCGAGGTCATGTACGGCTTTCGATGGTTGAGCATTAAGCTAACAAACGAGGAGTGGGATTTTGTGCGGAAACTCGACCGCGGTGCTGGCATTAGCATCACTGCTTTCCTCGCGCGTTATGCAACCTCAGATGCAGAGCCGGAGGGTGTGAAGGAGTCGACGATGAAGTACATCAAGACCCTAGGTGGTTCGATGACGAATCGCGACGACTTCAAACTCCCGCTTATCACAGGCCGCACTCTCAACAAGAGCATTTGAAAGGGCGCTGGCATTTGTTAAATCAACTTCTTTGCGATTGTTTAGTTTCTGTTTTCCTTGAACGCTCTTCTCGTCTTCGTCCGAGTATCACGTATCACGCCCATTCAAATTTGCGTGTAAGGGTTTGGCTTCGTTGAATATTTTTTCAAGGTAGAGCCTTACCATAATTAGGTAGAGAAGTGTGATAGATGACGGCGATTACGTGCGTGTAACGTGTCGATTTGTTGCTGTTCAGATTGTTAAAAGGTAGATACAGGATAAGTTGTGTGGATAGACTTAACTTCTGTATGTTAAGTGGTGTGCAGTCAAAAAAGGTGATGTCAAGGTTTCCCGTTTTTCAAGGCATCCGTTCATTCACGCGACACCGGTCTCCGGAACTTGTGCAGGCCGTGCAAGTTGCAAAGTTGCACCAAACCGTGGTTCACTTTTTCACTTAGAACTATGGAAGCAGTCGTGAACGGGCGAAAACACCCAAACCAAGGCTGGTAGGGAACTGTGGAAAGTTAAGGTGAAAAGAAACAGCCGTTGAGCCTCGTCGTTATTTTCCCTCGTGATGATGTCTACAGTCTAGAGCCTACTAGAGGTAAGGTGGTACAGTAGCACTTACTTGGTCAACTCCACTCCACACTTACCACGGTAGTACTACATACCGGTACAGTACCGGTATGTTACTGTACTTCGAAACCATTCGAAGCACCTATTCGAAGCTCGCAGTGGTCCGTCCGCGCCTGTTGTGTTGTGTGGTTTGGTAAGAATAAACTTTACTTTGCCAACTTCGGTTTCGTCTGTCTGTCTGTCTGTGCTCAAGGCTCATTCAAGGCTTGAGCAACACAAGTGGTTTTGCGCGTGTTCAAGTGGTGTGTTGTGTTGTGGGATCCCAGTTCCCACCCGCGTCTGTTCCGGACGGCCTGGCCTCTCCGGCCTCTGACCCCGCCTGTGTCTCCTTTCTCGCTGTGTCTCGCCACGGGTCCCGGTTCCAAGCGCGCCATCCGGTCTCTTTCGCTCGCTCGTCTCAGGTCGTGTTAGGCGCTTATGTCTGACGACGCTGAAGACTTGGCAGCTGAGGCGGCGCCTGAGCAGGTCGACGGTGGTGCGGCGACAGACGTGCTGCAGGAAGAGGTGGTGGTGGAAGAGGAAGCGACAGAGTCCTTGAGCGAACCGACGGCGACGAACAACGACGACGAGGCGGTGGCACTTGAGGAGAATAGCGCGACGCTTGACGCGTCGCCTTCCGGACGCCTGTCTTACAACGCTGCCGAGAGCGGCGCGGCAGACATACAAGAAAATGGCGACGTTGCGGGAGACGGGAACGAAGAGGAGAACCTCGAGAATGCCGAATTGAACTCGCGCGTGCACGCTCTATGGACCAAGCTTGGACAGCTGCCCAAGGCGATTGCACTCAAGGTCCCTGACGTGCAGGTACCTGCCGAGCCAGAGGAGGAAACCAGTGCAGAGCCAACGAGCGGCGCGCGGAAGTTGCTTGTGAGCCTCGCCAAGCGTGTTGAGTGGATACTTTCCGTGCTCCCCGAATCGCTAGCAAGTGCGTCGTCGTCAAACGCGGTGGAGGAGGGAACGCTCAACGAGCGCATCGGTGAGGCGGAGAGAGCGCTGAGCGCGCGTGACGCTGAGCTGGATGAACTTCGCAGCTCAGCCACAAACCTCGCAACGGAGAAGGCGGAGATTACTGAGCAGCTGCGGCAAACGCGGGAGGCGGCAGACACACAGGCGGCGCAGCACGCAGTGGAGCTTGCACAACTTCGCCGAAGCTTAGAGGAACGCGCGCAGAATGCAGAGATCGAAGCGACAGTTCTGCAAGGCGACCTTGACAGCTTGCGCCGTCGCCTCGACGAGGCTCACGCAAAGCACGCAGAGGACGAGCTGCTGCTTGCTGAGGAGGTGAGGCGCAGCGCGGACCTTCGCGCGCACGTCGACGCGGGAACGGCGACGGCGGCAGCTCTGGCAGCCGCGGCGGTGGCGGACGTGCATTCCCTCGCCGCCTCGGCAACCGCCGCCGCAGCTGAGCTCCCGTCAGCAACGCAGGAAATGGCCGATGCAATGGAACGCGAGTTTCTGGAGATGCGCCGAGCTGCCGAGGAAGCGCTCCAGGCGGCACAAGCGGCACGCGGGGAGGTCGAGGAGAGCCACCGCGCGGTTGCTGCGGCGCATGCGGCGCAGGCGTCGGCGGAGGACGCGCTGGCTGAGGCTAAATCGGCGCAGGCTGCTGCTGAGAAAGTCTCGGAGGATGAGCAGGCCAAGGCGCGGACAGCGCGTGAGGAGGCTTCTCGGGCCACAAGAAAAATGGAGAAGGTGGAGCATGCGCTAGCTGAGAAGGAGAAGGCGTGCGAAAAGCTGGACACAGAATTGTACTATTTGAAGAAAGACCTCGCGGCATCGGAGAGCGATAAGGACAAGGCTCGCAAGGATGCGGTGAGCCAGATATCGAAGCGGCGAAAGGCGGAGCAGCGCCTTGCGAGAGCAGAAGAGAAAGTCAAGGGAATGCAGGACGAAGTGTCGTCGTCCGCGGCACGAACAGACGATCTCGAGAGTCTCGTCGAGCATCTTCGCCGCAACGTGTCGGAGGTGGAGGCGGAGGCTGACGAGCTGAGACGCATGCACTCGCGCGAGGCTGGGGTTGGTCGCATGGACATGCATCGCGACGAGGATCGGAAGCGCGATCGCAACCAGCTGATGTCCGCGCTAAAGCGCGCGGAGCTTGCCGAGGAGCGTGCGGCCCTTGCCGAGGAGCGCGCGGAGAACGCTGAGAGAAGCTTGGTCATCATGGAGGAGATGATGCGCGGCTTGAAGGGCGAACAGCGGATGCTGCGTCGTCAGCTCAAGGCTGCGCGCGCCGGTCATTCGGTGCCTCCTCCCACCTCTGGTGTGGTGGCTCCGCCCACATCAGGAGCAGAGCCAAGATCGCTCATACCGTAATGAAGTGTACTTACTTTACTCTCTCTCTCTCTGTGTTTATCGTTCGTGCATTCCCATTTCCCTCATATAGGTATTCAAGGAACCACAATTTCTTTTGAAGACACCTTTGGTCGTTCACATGTCCTTCACAGACAGACACACATGTTATGTTGAGGTTGTGTCACACTAAGTCACACTTTAGTCTATCGTGTTTTTTCTTTATCCCCACCTACGTACCGGGTAGGGTATTAGGGTTAGGGTTAGGGTTACTCTTCGATGGGTCCCTGAAATTCGTGGTGGAGGAGGGCTCTGGGCTCCCGGGATCCCTGCCCCCTCCATCAGTTCGTCATGCCAGGCGTCGTCGTCGTCGGCGCGTCCGGATTCGTCGGTGGTGCGATCGTGAACCTGGCGAGTTCGCGGCGCCTTTGTGGTCGTATCGCCTCGGTGCTTGGCGTGTCGCGGTCAGGTACCGCGGCAGCTCACCCGTCGCCATCCAGCGACGCACGCTCCGATGTATCAACGACGTATCTTGCGCTTGACGTGCTCGCACCTCGAGGGAACGACGAGCTTGCCTCTGCGCTGGAGGGCGCCACCGCCGTGATCGTCTCCGTTGGATTTGCACCACTACCGTTCGTGGCATATGATAAGCAGGTGCGCATGAACGGGGAGACGAACAAGCGCGTGCTGGAGGCGGCCGCGACGGCGAAGGTGCCGCGCGCGGTGCTCGTAAACGCGGCGATGGCTGAACCACTCGTGTCGCTCGGCGTCGTTCCAAGGGGTTACTATGACGGAAAGATGATGGCACGCGAGGCTGCACGCGCGTTTGTGGATGCCGAACCGGCGACGCGCTCCGCCGCGGTGCTGAAGCCTGGACCCATACACGGCTGGCGTGCCGTCGCGCCCGGGGTCGCGCTACCTCTCAGCGCCGCTATGGTTCCAGCCGAGACCGTACTTCGTGCTGTCGCATCCCCGGGCTCTACGCTCGCTGACCTCACACCCGTGAGCGTGTCTCGCGTTGCGGAGGTTGCGATTGAGCAAGCGACGCGCGATGGCGTGACGGGCTATGAAGAATTTGCGCTGTAAAATCCATCATTCATTCGTTCCAAGCCAAGATCGCTCGTTCAGTAGTGGAACCTGAGCCACTTCGTCCAACGGTTGTCGTCCATTCGCGCCATTCACACTCACCATCCGGCCCATTCAATGGCGCTATTCAGCAGCTCGCATTTGTACACGGCGCTGGTGATTTCGAAGGATCAATCTTTTCGTTGGCGCCCGGCGTGAGAGATCCGCTTGCGCTTGTTGTCGTTGTCGTCGTCGCCACGAACCGTGCATCAATATGGTGACTGATGAGTCGCATCTACTGTACTACTCTACACTAAGGTGTTGAAAGTTGAAAGAAAGATAAGTGAGTTTACTTCCCGCCGGGCAACATGGGCATGCTCGATCCTCTCCCGGCTGGTGCGGTTGCCGACGTCGCGGAGATCTGATCCGACAAGCTCATCATAAGGTCTATCATGAGCGAAAGCTTCTTCGCCATGTTTCGGCTGAGCTCCTTCACCTGACCCTCGACCTTGTCGATGCGATCCTCCACCGGCTTGAGATCGACGTGCGCCGCCACCATCCCGCCGCCACCCCCCCGCACTGCGCCACCTACGCCATGGCTTGCAATGTGCGCTTCGGCTTCCGCCTCGTCCGTCTCCGCAATCTTCATCTCCGTCTCGATCTCCGCCTCCTTCTCCGCCAGCTCACGCAGGATTGCCGACATCTCCGCCTTGTCCAGCACACCATCCTGGTTGACGTCGTACTTCGCGAGCAGATCCTTCGCACCGCGGCTGTTGAGGATTTCATACGCTTTCGGGTTGTCCTTGAGCACCTCCTTCAGCTCATCCTCGTCGATCAAACCATCAACATTCCTGTCCGAAGCCAAGATGTCCTCCGTGAGGTCCTTGATGGCGCGCTTCCTCGTGACGAGGTTGGAGATCTTATCAAGCAGCTGATCCTTGAGGTTGGAGTAGAAGTTCAAGTCCTCCTCGCTCTGATTGCCCTTGACATCCGCGTAAGCGTCGCAGATAATCGCCAGGAACATGTTGAGGAGGATGAAGAACATCACCACCTGTAGCAGGTAGAAGAGCAGCGGCGCCATGACCTTATTTGAGTCGTAGATTGCCGCGTAGTCGAAGTCGCCTAGCAGAATCAGCGCGAGCGTCGAGTGCGCCGCACTAAGCGTGCGGTACTCGTAAACGTCAGCTCCGAAGCTGACGTAGAACGCTGCGCCGAATCCGAACAGCACGATGGATGCCATGATGACGAACAGGAGCAGGTCGAACGAGCACGCGTGAACCGTCACGAGAATTGAGTCCATGCGTGGCATAAAGCGGAGGTATTTGAAGATCTTGAAGTATATCAAGAAAAAGTTGATGGCGCTGATGTTGAGTTCCTGCGTCGCCAGCAGTGCGATGGGCGGGAAGTCTATATAATTTGTCGACGTGGAGTTATAGTCAAACTTCTCGATGATGAGGAACGCTCCAAACCGCAGACCATAAACCGCGTAGAGAATGATCAAGTTGGCCCAGTCGAGATAATTCCATCCGTCACCCCAGTACTCCCATCCAGATTTGCGGATCTCGATAAGCTCCTCGACGGTGTACCACACGATCATCGCAAAGAAGATAATCTCGAGTATAGCGATGATCATGTCAGCACCCGTCACGTAACGGTAGAGCTTGAAGGTTCGGGACTTCTGGTACGGAAACACGCCGCCAATGGTGGGCATTTCCCAGATGTTGCGCATCGTCGTGAAGAGGTTGAAGTTCGCGTCCAGCAGATTCGTGTCCAACACAACGGCACGAGTCTTGCCGTCAACCCAGCCATTACTCTTGAGCTTTTCAATCTGCTTACTGTAGATGTTTTGCGCCGTGCACGAATTTGAGCACGACGCGTCGGGATCCTTCTTGCACTTGCAATTGCCGCACTTCTTCAACTCCATCAATTCGAGCAATGTCTGGTAGGACACATACGGCAGCTGGCAGTAGCAGTTCGTGTATCCCAGGTCCCTGTACACCGAGTTGCATACGTTCTGGTCGATGGCGTGATTCTCCACCTTCGCACACTTTTTCGTGTCCAGCGCACTCGGAACTTTGGTGCGATTTTGGACGAAGCCGTCCTTTTTGTACATCCAGTTCGTGGAGCACGTGCTGAGATCGCGCTCGATGAGAGTGCGCCGCATGCGAGAGGGCGAGTGCGGCGATCCACTCAGGCCGCGCCTTGCCGCTTGCCTGGACGTGCTGGCTGCCGTCGCGAGAAGGCGGCGTGCGGGGCCTGCTGGTGCTGCGCCTGCTGGTGCTGCGGCGCTCGCTGGCGAGGCGTACGTGACATTCACGTTGACGTATCCTTTTGCCTCGCTGTTCTTGTCCCCGAAGGTGAGCCTGAGGGAGCCCATGTTGCGCGTTGTTCCCGCGGGCAGATCAACGAACGTGGGGCCGAGGCCGACGGCGATGGTGATGCCCACCGTCTGGGCGGCGTTCACCTTGCCAGAGACGGGCGTCGTTTTGATCGTGTCCATCCACTCGGCGACGCTGCCGTTCAGCTGTAGGCTCAACGGGTCGAGCTGCCAGTCGAGCTGCAGCGTGCCGGTGTTCTTCATGATGATCACCTCCTGCTTGTCCGACTCGCCGGGCTGGTCGCTCAGCTCAAAGTTAAAGAACATCTCGCGGCGCAGCTTGTCATCAGCCTCCTTGCTGCCCTTGAAGGCTATGCCGGGGCCATCCGTGACGAACAGCGGCGGCGGCGGCGACATTTGTGGTGCCGCCGGTGGTGGTGGAGGCGGGAAGCGTTCCCAAGTAACGCCCTGCTCCTCCATGCACTTGTTAGTGGACATCTCCATCACCGGGATACACTCCTCGACCATTTCCGCGAGCTGGAAAGCAGCTACGTTCGGCAGCAGGTCGACTGCGTATCCATCCTGCGAGTACTTTCCAAACTGCCCCTCGAACGTGTACACGTTCGTCGTGTTCAGCGCGCCTGCTGACTGGAATAGGAAAGGCCTGGTGAAGTTCTCGAGCTTGCTCGTATTCTCGTGAATGGGCTTCGTGTCTTTGTTCCCGCCAGTGAAAGGGCTCTGGCACTTGACGGAGGTTCCGTACACATCTTGCAGCCAGGAGGGCGTGGGGCAGTTGACGTCCACGCTGCGCACCTGCCTCAGCCTCATGGCACCCATGACTCTGCTGTTTCCCAGAATGTACAGCCTCGCGATGGCGTCTAGCAAACTGCCGTCGTAGTTCTCGTTAGGGAAGAGAAGGCCGGCCATGTGGTACTCCAGGTAGCCCCACATGCCGCTGACGTCGCTAATCTCGTCGAAGTCGTCGTAGTTTTCGTTTCCCGAGCTCGCAAAGTTGTCGAGGGTGAGCATGTTCGTATCATACTGCGTGACTCCTGGCTTTGACGCGAAGCTGACAATCGAGAACAGGACGACGAACACGAGGTACAGCGTGAACTCCTTGGCGTACTCGTTCTGGCTGTACCACTTCCAGATGGACTTTAGCGTGCCGAGCATTATTATCAAGGGGTAACAGGACTATGACCTACGGCTGTGCAAGATAAGTCGCCACCACCTTAAGCACTACAGTCTGGCGCCACTACTACAGTCAGTCCTCCGCCGCTACGGTTTTTTTTAAGGCAAGGCGCGCGGCCGGGCAAGTCTTATTTAGGGAAGGGGCAAGGCGCTTCGGTAAGGGGCCTCGGAGGTCCTCGGAGGGGGGGGGGGGGCTCAACCTCAAGGAGGCTCAGCAAGGGGTTCGCGACGTTCGCTGTAGTTCGCCTCAAGTTCGCTGAAGTTCGCCGAGCCTCAGGTGTCAGGGAGGAGCTCTCTCTCTCTCCCTCTTCCCCCTGGTGCCTGAGGTGTGCCTGGTGCCTGGGGTGTTGTGGTCTTCCTTTCCTTGTGGTCTTCCCCGGATAGCCGCGGCCGGGCTGCCGGGTCACCCCGGTGCGTCCGTCCCTTGCCATGAAGAACTCTACCTGTACAGTAGAACAGAACCTTGAAGAACAGGTCATGGTCTGGTGGGCCTCTGGACACAGCTTCCCCCCCCTTGGCCCCTTCAAGACTTTCCAGCTTTGTTCTGGACGTTTTCCTTGGCTGAACGTTCTTCTTCCATGATCCTTGGAGGAACGTTCTGTGTCTCGTGTCTTCGAATTCGTCCACCACGATATCGTGGGACACTGTAGTACTACGGTCTTGGTTGTCGACCTTGTCGAGCTTGTCGTCGTCGCCGTCGAGGCGTCGAGGAGCTCGTGGAGCAGCTCGACGAGCCTGACGAAACACCAAAAACGGAGTCCTGAGGCGAAACCTTGTCAAGGTGTCTCGTTTTCCCCTTCCCTTCCTCAATGCTCGTCATTGTGAAGTTTTTTACCTCTTTGTAGTACTACAGTATCGCGCACAACCTTTGCAGCATCTTTCTGAATTCTGTACTTTTTAGTGCTAGTCTATTCTGCGCACAACAACGCACTGGTAGTCTGGTACAGTACGCTGTGTTGTACCGCTCATCATACCAACTACTTAGCTGAGCTCTCGCTGTAAACCTGTACCATTTCTCGGCTCCATACAGCTGTGGAAGTGTGATGAGAGTTGGGTGTCTCAAGGCAACTCCACCGAACCTCGAGCGTCGAGATCAGACGCTGTGTCTCCGAGGGCAAGAGGCCAAGAGGGTACTTCTTATTACCCGGTCCTCACTGGCCTGTCGCCGCTCCCTGCGCTGCGCGTTCAAGGCATCTGTTGTTGGTTCCGCCATCAAACGCGCCTCCCATCTCAGGAGGGGTCCGTAGACGACTTCTCCTCCTCTCGAGGCTCTTACGGAAGGGGAGGCCTCTGCTTTCGGCTTCTTTCGAGCCTTCTTTGCTGATTTAAGGCGTTCACACTCTTTCGGTACGCCTGAAGGGTCTGACGTACGGTATCGTCTCTCCTGGATATCTGTATCTAAGGGGCAGCGTAGCGTAAGAGTATCGTCGCGCAATTTCCAATTTACGTTTCACCTCACCGAGCTCGGGCATCGTCACAGGTCCCGTGGAAAGAAACAAAGAGACTCGGAATCGCGCCTCTCCTCGTGTGAGTAAGGCTGGCTGTGCTCGCGTTCCGCCGTTCGGCCTAGCTAACTCTGCAGCTGCTGAGCGCGTTTCCTCGCCTCTGCATTGTCGAAAGTACGAGACACATTTTGATACCCTACGGTCTGGCCTGGCCTGATGACGGTGACGGCGTCGCCGATGCTCGTTCGCATCAACCGCAAGCACGACAAGGAGGTGGAGAGCATCTTCGGACAGCTAACCGGACACGTGTGGGATAAGACGTATGTCGGACCAGACGCACGTATATCGGGCGATGAAAACGCAGCGCCGAATGCGACGGGCGCAGCGTCGAAGGGCTCGGACGGAACTGCGCCGTCGTCGTCGAGCTCGAACCGGTCGAGAGACCTGCCGCCGCTCAACAGGGATAGCGACAGCGCGAACAGCACGAGCAGTCAAAACCCGCGGTGGTCAGGACGACACGGTTTGCCCACGCAAATGGAAAAAAGAGAGAGCCGTGACCGTGAGACGCTCAAGATGCAGCAGGTGAAAATTAAACGGCTAAGCAGAGACGCGCTCTCGCTCGACGTCAGAGCACCTTGCGAGGACGACCAACTGACGGAAATGGTCTCGCCGACAACGGCCAACCGGCGCGCGGCGGAGAGAGCTGCTCTCGTCATCTCGCAGCGCTGTTTCGACAGCATGGCGGACGGACGCACCAAGGGAATCGGCGCCGTGTGGCTTGTGCAGCCGAATCAGTTTCTGCCGGGGTCGTTGGCGAAGAAGGCTGCTGCTAGCTCTTGCGCGCTCTTGTCGCGCTCAATTGCGGCGCCCAACGGGCCCCAACCACGCCTGGCGCATCAGCTCATGGAAGGTGGCCAATTGCATTCGGCGCATCACCACCACCATCATCAGCTCGCGGAAGCTGCTTCACGCCACGGTGTCAGCGCCGTTGTGGACGCGTCGACTATCAGGTATGAGGTATCAGGCACGCATGGCAGCCTCTCTGAGCGCGTGGGTGGCAAGTACTCGCGTGGCGAACGCCCGATACCTATGTACGGAATTGTCAACAATCGACCGCACATCGCGCCGCCGGCGTCACATGTACCGCAATCACTTCCTCGCCTGCACCTCGTCAGCAACAACAGGCACCTGCACCGCGAAGACGGTGAACCCGTGCACAGTGGTGCAGGTCCGCCGCCGCCGCCCAGCATGTCCGCCGCCATGATGAAGGATACGGCGCCTATGCGAAGACAAGGCAGCGGGTTCACAACCAGCAGAGGCGTGAGTGAGTTGAGAAGAGGTGTTGAGCTTGTACGACTCAAGCGAAACGAGCATGCGCGTATGGTGCATGCGTCGCGTCTTGCAAGACACCAGCAGAGCGCCGTTGGACCGGACAGCCATCACGCGGAGGGCATGGGCGGCAAGCAGGTGGACGACCTGCTTGGCTTTGTGCGCATCTCGCCCGCCCAGTCAAGCCCTGTGGCTATCGCCCCGACAACGAGACGTGTAAGTTCAAGGATGTTGCCTTGAACGCTCCTGTAACCAAACTACCTCAACCAAGCCTCCCTCAGTACAAAAACGCGCTGCTGAATGGTGAATGCGAATGGTGTGAGTGGACGACCCAACGGACAAAGTGACTCAAGTTTCCATTACTGAGTGAGCGAACTTAGATGCGCAAGCTCTTCGGTATGTCAGCAAGGCGTTCTCCGCAGGCAAAGGTGAGCGGGTTGGATCCGTCAACGATGCGCCCTGGTGCACCGTGGAGGTTGACCTGCACGTTTTTCATCGCGTCATCAGACCAGTGCACCCTTGCGCTTGCCGGCGGCGTCGGAATGCTGTCCGTCGTGGACGCGTTGTTCGTGTCTCGTTTTGGCAGCGGCGGTGCACTAGTAGCGGCACTCGTTGCGTACTCGTGCGTGGTCGTCGAGGCGTCTGCCCTCGCGGTTGTCGTGTATTTGCTTTCTGTGTTGGCTGTGCTGAAGTTTGCCGTCGTCGCGGCGGTCGTATTCGTCATGGGTTGGTCCGTTTGCGTACCTCTCGGGTGCCTGTGCTGTCTGTGTCCGACGGCAAGCACCGCGCCCGTCTCCTCCTCGAGTCCGAGCTGCACGCTGCTCGTGAGCGAGAACTGTTTGTTCCTGCTCGCCGCTGCGCGCGTCGCGGTGTCAAACTCCGGCTGCTTGACGCCGGGCAGTATTGCTCTTTTGAGCGTTTTCCTCGTTTCGGCCGCGGCGGTCCCTGGCGGGTGGTACACGGACCCTGCTGCGGCGGGTCGAAAGCCTGGTTTCGAGTATGGCGCAGCGCCATATCCATATTCGCGGCGCATGACTAACTTAACTGTTTGACGGCGCTGACAACCTTACAGGTACAACTGTTTGAAAGATTCGTATTACGAGCTCGAATAGGGAGTGCACCAAGCGAAGTCGAGCTCTTTTTTCTAATATAAAAAAGAGGCAAACGGTCAAACGAGAAGCAACCCCCCGGGCCCCGGGGGTAACCCGACCTGGCAACCCGGGCTGCCGGGGGGAGGATCGGTCAAACTACTGTAAAATTAAGGGTAACCTTAAGCTGAGGCCTGAAGGCTGAATGGAAGGAGGGTGGTAAGTAAACACCTGTGGTAAACTAACCTTGCATAAATGAACTTTATTACGGAAAATAACAAGCAAACTGGAGGGTGTCATGGTAGGGTGTTAGGGTGTTAGGGTGTTAGGGTGTTAGGGTGTTAGGGTGTTAGGGTGTTAGGGTGTTAGGGTGTTAGGGTGTTAGGGTTACCGGGGTTAGGGTTTAAGGGCGCGTTTCGTGTATTCTTCCCCCCGGACTGCCGGAGGAGGCCGGAGCCTCGAGGAGTTCTGCCGTTGACTCGGCCGCTATGAGGATTTCCCGGGAGGACCTTCGAAAGAACGAAGCGTAAAGTTTACTGTAAAGTATGTCGTCGTCGTCCAGCCGTGCTCGCGCTCGTGGCGTCCGTCGTGGATCTAAAGATAGGAAAAAACCTCGTGGTCCTGGTCTTATCCCTGGGGACTTCGATGACGATCTCTCTCTTGAAGATCTCTCTGACCTGGCCGCCGCCTTTACCGAAGTCATTCAACAAGCACGCTCGCCGGGGGATGACTCCACCTCTGAGTCCTTTGGGTTAGGGTGTGCGGAGCGATACGTCGACGCGTCAGGTCGTACGCGACTGAGGATTCCGATAAGGGGCTTTTCGAGGCGACGCGGCTCGTCGAACGATCCTTCTCTCGCGCAACTTTGGAGGGAAATCAAACACCTCTTGGAAGCGTACCTGCAAAAGCCTATCATGGATGTACTTAAGGCTATCATGAGCGGCATGTTTCCGAGCCTTGAGGAACTCGAAAATAGACGGAGCAAACGTCAGCACACACAGCAGAAACGAGGTAGGACGACGAGCTCCGCGACGACATCGCATACGACAGGGGCGGGAAACGAGGAGACGGAAGAGGAGCACGAGCACGAGCAGCACAACGGAAGGTCCCGTTCCAGCGAGAGCGCGTCGTCGAAGGATAGCACCGAGTCGCACGCGGAACCGGAGGACCCGTTCCAAACGCTGGGATTCGAGCGCGGTGGCGAGGGCGTCACCGAGGCTGATGTCAACAAGGCATACAGGAAGTTGGCGCTCAAGCATCACCCAGATAAGGCGTCCGAACGCGACAAGCCGCACGCCGAGGCTATGATGGCACGCATCAACGCCGCCAAGGCGCTCGCGCTGATGCAGCTGAATGGTGGCGGCGACGACGACGAGGACATGGCGGGATCCGAGGACGACGGCGCCGGAACGAAGTCGCCTGGTAAGCACCGTGGATACGCCGGACCTTCCGAGGAGGAGGAGGCTGAGTGGCGCGAGTTTGCCAAGAAGAGGAAGAAAGAAAAATCTCGGCTCGCGAAGGAACGCCACAGGGCGGCAAAGCGTAAGCGAGCGGCGCAGGCGATGCAAGACCCCGTTCCGTTCGAGGAGCCGTTCACACCACCGAAGCCGGCAAGCAAGAGCGCGTCGCCCAATTCTGCAGACACATCGCCGTCCGATTCCCCAGCGTCTCCAACTCCGCTCCGATCGAAGATGCGACGTGCGATGGATGACGCAACGCACGACGCCGCCTGCGGCATCCGCGTTGGCGCACATGCTGTGCTCGCTGAAGTGCTCTCCTTCGAGATGGACGGCCCACTCGAGCCGCTCGATGACGATGGCAACACGGCGCTGCACTACGCGGCGTACTACGACGATGTGACCACGTGCGAAATGATACTCAGCATGTGTGGTCAGCACTGGCGCATCGCCCTTCTTGCACAGAATCGACACGGAGAGACACCGCTTGATCTTGCGAAGAATGTGGGCACTGCTGAGACGAGCTTAGTGCGTGAGCGACTTGGTGCCCTGCACGCGATCCTCGACGAGGAGAAGAGGCGATCGGCGCCAGCTTTCGATCCAGTTGCTGCTGCGAAGCTAGCTGCCATGCTGCTAGCGTTCTTTGTTGCCGTGACACTAATTCTGCGCACGTTGCTTGGGTATTCGATTGGCCTTGCCGTATTCGTGGCGGTTCCGGTGGCGTCAGTGGGAACCGCGAAACTCACGCAACGTGTCGCGAACTAATGTAACCTTGATGTGATCTTTCGTTTCTTCGTTGTTTTTTTTGGTGTGTTTGTGGCCCCTATACAACTGTATCATAAGGGAGAATATCTACTTCTTCTTGTTGTTGCTCTTGTTGAGGTGATGGTGCCATTGATTTTTATTTTTATTTAAAAAGGGCAAAGTTGTGTATTCAATACAAAGAGAATGTGGAAAGACAGTACGCTGTCGTCTTCGTCGTCACCTAGATGACGATCTCCCGTGGTTCCGGCTTGCGAATGTGTCGCATCATCGCGCTCTCGTCCTGCGGCTTGAATGGCGCGTAGCGGCCGTACGGCTTCGGGATACCAAGCTCGTCCGGCACATACGCGTTCGGGCGCGGCTCTGCCGTTGTGCGCGTGATTGAGCCCTCGCCATCCGCACCGCCGGCCGTTGCCTGTTCGGCAGCCGCCGCGCGCATCGCCGCAACTTGCGCTCGCTCGCGCTCGATGCGTCCCCACTCTCGCGCGGCATCCTCCGTTGGCGCTTCGCCAACCTCGAGCCGCTTCTCCGCCTCCGACTTGACGTCTTCCAACTCCTCCTTTTCGGAGCTTAGCTTGAGCGAGCTCGCCTGGTACATCGACAATTCGCTAACCGTCGCCATGATCTTTCTCGTCGTCGCTCGGATCCGACTCTGGTAGTCGTTTACCTTGCGTGCAAGCTCGACTGTCTCCTCGCGGCCATCCGCCGCCTGCTGTCGCAAGCGGTCGGACAGGCTGGTCACCTCCTCGAGGATCAGCTCCTTCTCCAGCAACTGCTCGCGCTTGTCGCTCAGCCTTCCCTCGAGGTGGTTGATCTTCGCCGCGAGCTCCTCCTTGTCCGGGATCTTACCCTCGAGGCGACGCCACCTCGACTTGTTCTGGGGATCCTCGAGAGCCTGGCTCAGCGTCTCCGCCTCCTTGCGCTCCTCCAGCAGCTGCTGCTGCAGGTACGCAATGTTCTTGTCAAGCTCTGGAACCATGGGAACCATCTTGAGCGTGGCCAACTTGCTGCGCTCCACCTCCTTGATCTCCAGTCGAAGCATTCGCAGCTCCGCCTCCTGCCGCCGCAGCACCATCTCGCCCTGCTTCATCACTTCCTCCTGCACATTCGACTTCTCGTACAGGATGCACAGCTCGTCGTTGCGGTCCACAAGCATGATGCCGGTGACGTTTCGTCGCTCGATCTGCGTCTCGTACTCTTTTTTGAGTCGCAGCATTTCTCTCTCGTAGTTTGATATAAGCGAGTTCAAGCGATCCACCTCCGCGATCTGCTTGTCGACATTGTCTTGCTTCTCGCGGAATGAGGCAAGAGTTCGGTTGAGTTCCATGCGTAGCTGCTCGCGGTCTACGGTCGAAGCGGTGTGCCCCACATGCGCCTTGTTGAGGATAGCGTCCTTTGACAGCACCTCCTCGCGCAGGATGTCCACCTCGTTGCCAAGGATGCGAAGTTTCTCCTTCATCTCGCCAATGCTCTGCGACGATGCGGTGATCAGGTTGACAAACTTGTTCCGTTGGCTCTTCACGAGCTCGTACAGCTGGGTGAAGTCCTTCAGGCGATGCTGCGTTTCCTTACGCCTCTTCTTCAGGTCAACGATGCTGAGATCCTTGATGCGCACGAGCTCCATCGTCTCCTTGCACTTCTTCTGCTTCATCGCCGCCTGACGCGACATGCGCTCTCTCTGCGAGCTGAGTTGAGCGATCGACTGAAGGCGAGCCTGCTCCTCCTTCTTGAGCGCCGAAACCTCGTTCTCGAGGTCGGCAACCTCGCCGTAGCTCGCCTGGAACAGTGCCGCCTTGTCCTTGCCAATGCTCTCCTCACGAATGTAGTTGTTCATGGCGATGTCGATCTCGCCCTTGAGCTCTCGCAGCGCCTTCTCTCGTTTCTTCATCTCCGCCTCGAGCGATCCTCGGTCACGCGTTAGCATCACCTTCGCCGATTCGAGCGGGGAGAACTGGTCCTCGACGTGCTTCAGCTGCAGCTCCGACCGGCGAACGTTGCGCAGCGCCACCTCCTTCTCCTTCATCGACCTCGTCAAGCCATCCGCCTCAAATCTCCTCTCGCTGATGATTGCCGACTCGCGCATGTGCAGCGTCGCCTTGTCCGCTCGGATCTGGTCGTTCTCGATACGCGCGAGCTCGAGATCCTTTTCGTACTCCTCCACGTTGCGCTCCTTGGCTTCGATGGCAAGACGAGCGCGGTCGATTGCCACGGACGTTCGGTTGTGCTCGTCCATGAGCTTTTTGGCGTGCTCCGTGTGTTCCATCTCCCTGTCCTCTGCCAACTTGATTGACCGATTCTGCCGCTCCTCCTGGTTGCGCAGGCCCATCATGGCTTCGTTCGCGCTTTGCACCTGCCTCTTCAGCTTGTCGGGTGCCTGACGAGCCTTGTACAGGTTCTTCTTCTCCTCCTCCTTGTGCCTTTCCTGCTCCTTCACCTCCTCGTGCACACCCTCGACGTGCTCGCGCGCCGCTGCCACCTCGGCGGCCGCGGCTTCGCACTTTGCGCGCTCCTCTTCGAACTCGTCGAGCAGAGCGTCGCGCTCCGCGCGCAGCTTTTCTATTTGGGGTGCGATGAGAGCATCTTGCTCCTCTTCAGCCTTCTGCACGCGTCGTTTGAGGTCGTTGCGAACGCGCTGCAGCTCAGCCACCTCACTCTGCAAGATGGCCTCACGTTCCTTGCACACGGCAGCCTCCGCCTCCGCCTGCTCAGCATCCTCTCGAAGGAGCTGCACCGCGTTGACTTCCTCGGCACTTCTTCCGCTGAGGCTCTCGACACGCGCCTTTTCGTACACGAGGTGCCGGGACAGCGACTCCGCCTTGGCTGTGAGCGCGCCGTCTGAAATTGCCAGCTTGTGCGCGACGGCGTACAGGTCCGTCAGTTTTTCTCGCAGGAGCTGTGCCTTGGAAGCGTCAATCTCGCGGTGCGCTTCAAGCACGCGAAGTTCGTGGTACGCAGCCGTCTCCTCGACGCCGGACGAAGCCATGACTGACTACTACTAGAGGCTTTGCTGTGTGCTGTGCTGTGCTCTGTGCTGTTGTGCAACCTTCTTCTTACTCAGGGTAATAAGCTGCTCGCCACTCGCTTACCACGCCATACCTTCACCTCAAGGGCGGAGCAGAGAGGGCGGAGGTTTCCGAGAAGGAGGAGTTGGAGTTGTCGCACTCCAGAGGTCTCGAGGGAGGAGCCCGGGAGGAGGAGCGTCCCGTGGGAGCGAGCGAGAAGACGTACGTCAAAGCCAAGCCTCGAGGCTCGTGAAGGGGAAGGCGAAAAGCTGGGGAAGGCCACTCCACCAGCCTTGGCCTTACCCTTAACTGGTCGGCCTGGCGAGGAAGAACGCACTCGTGAGAAGAACGGGCTGGCTGTGGCCTGTGGAGTGTGGCAAGGACAAGTGTGTTGTGTTGTTTGACGAGTGCAAGACAACACAACAGGTGCCTTCCCAGTTCCTAGTCTATGGTAGTTCCCAAAATAACGGTGCGTCGGGTGCGAGTGTGGCTGTGTGAGGGAGCTGCCCGGCTCATCACTCGCACCATTCGGTGCGTGGGTCCCACCTGACAGATGACAGAGAGTCAGAGACTGCCTGACCGCCTGATGGTCAGGTGGTCAAGCACAGCTGTGTCTCATGAACTCAACCTGAACTGTGCTGGTCTGCTCTGTGCGTTCCTGACACCTGATCTGACCTTAACACAAGTGTACAGGACCGTTTCACAAGGACCGTCCTGTTGCCTGTGGGGTGTTGAACAATGAACAGGTCCTGCAGCGGTGCATCCTGCCTCTTTTCTTGTGATGAGAGCTTGCAAATTGCACCCAACTTTGCAAGCACACCCATCTCCCCAAAACTGTATTGCCAAACCCCAAAGGCCCAAACCTTACCTGAGGAGCCCCCTGGTCATAGTGAATGTGCAACTCTGTCATAGTGAAAACAACCTGGGTTTAGGTCGGGGGCCTAACTTAGACAAAGAAATAGGTTCCATGACGGATCCCCATTGGTCGGTATCACAGGTCGAGTGGTGTTGGCTGGTTATAAACCTACCCAACTAGCTTTGGGACGGGTGCCCTAACCTTTGGGCAGTCACTCGACTTTGGGCAGTCAATCGACTTTGCCCCGACCTAAACCCAGGTTGTTTTCACTATGACAGAGTTGCACATTCACTATGACCAGGGGGCTCCTCAGGTCCAAACCTTCTTGGGAAAAAAATATGAACCCCGAAAAGACAATGCCCAATCAATGTCTGCGAATTTGGAAACAAACCCCCGAAAAACGGTCCCCACGAATCTGCGCCCCTGAACCGGTATCCCCTGGCGACCCTGCTCCGCCGCCTTCCCCCCCCCTCCTCCCTTGGCGACGGTGCTCGCCATTCCGTGTATTTCTCAAAGATGGTACGTTCGTTCGTCTCCTTGCCATGGTCGGGCGGTGGGTGTCGTAAGGGTTAGGGTCGCTGTGCTGTCCTTCTTGTTTGCTGTCGTGTTTCCTTTTTTCTGCTTCCCAACGGCCATGGTGCTTCTTTTGACTTCCGTAAGCTTGGGACTTCTGCGTTTGCCGGACGTTTGCGCTTCTTGGAATCCAAGTTCTGCGGTTGGTTACCTCGCTCAAGCGTTGCGTCGGGTGCGGGCGAACCGATCTGTGTTACAAAGACTCGGTGGGAAAAACAGGTGGCAATCTGCGGGAAAACGGAACATCCGTCGCGACCGCTCTTTTTTTGTTGGTGTTGTTGTTGTCCATGAGACGTCATCGGAAGAAAAAAAAATACATACGCTCACAAACACGCACCACACCCTTCCTCTCCACCCATTGAAACTAAAACGAACAGGGCAAAGTGCACGGTTCGCTCGCTCGTGCGGGTAAGGTTCGCGGTCAGACGCCCAAGGTGGCGAAGCAGGATAAGAAGAAGCAGCCGAAGGGACGCGCGATGAAGCGCATTAAGTACAACCGCCGCTTCGTGAACGTTGTCGTCGGACCGGGCAAGAAGCGCGGACCGAACAGCAACGACAAGGCGTAAGTCCGTGTAATCGTGTGGCATGCGACACTCCCTTCACTTGTCCGACGGTCGTTCCTTTCCCACCGAATATTCACGTTCCCCGTGAAAAGCCTTTTCAACGGCAACTTTACACAAAGCGCCAGCCAACACAGCGTGGCACAAGTGCGCGTGCACTTTCGCCCAATCTTTCTGAGCCTCAACAGCGAATAGCCTGGTACCATCACGCGTGCGGCGTGTGAGCGTTTGTCCCAGTCCCAAACAATTCGTCGCCACGGCCCCCACATGGTCACCAGGTGCGAACCCGAACCCGAACCCGAACAGGTAGCCCTAACCCTAACCCTAACCCTAACCCTAACGCTTCCCCATTCTTTCAGCCTGGTGAACCTGAGGGGGAAGATCTCCCCCTGGGAGGAAATCCTTCCCCTCCCCTCCCTCCCCTTCCTCGGAGGATAGCAGCCATACGAATTCCACGCCAGCCATGCCCGCGTCGCTATCGATGCTTCCTAGAAGCCATCACTTCCATGTAGTGCGTGCTCGTGGTTCTTCTTCAGTAGTAGCTTCTTTGTCTCGCTCCACCTCACACGTATCTTCTTCATCTGTAGCCATGAAGGTACGCAAATCAGATACCAGTCAGCATCATGGTCGTGGGGGAGCTCCTTTCAAGAATACGAAGGAGGCACGACTCGCAAAACAACTCGCGAAGTGCGACACGCTCAGCGAAATTGAAAACCTTCTCACGCCGATGCAGACGAAAGACATGTCGTCCAAGGAACTTAGCTTCATGCTTGGGGCCATATGCAGAAGGCACGGCGAGCCGGAACGAGCGCTCCAGGCTCTCAGGCACCTCGAAAGCACGGGCGCGCCCGTGCGCAACGTATACTCGTACACTGCCGTGCTCTCCGGTCTCGGGCGCGCAGGGTGTATTTCCCAGGCGCAAGCGTTGCTCGCTTCCATGGACGACGTCGGGCTTGAGGCGGACACTGCCGCTCACAACGCCGTGCTCGCAGCACTCGCGAAGGAGGCGAGGTGGCAGGACGCAGAAGCACTGACCGAACAAATGAGGAGCCGCGGTGTGCCACGTGACGTGTACACGTACACGTCCATCGTGCACGCTCTCGGGCGCGCGGGACACTGGCAGCGAGCTCGCGTGCTTGTGCGCAACATGGTGCGTGGACGCCTTGAAACCCGGCCAAACGTCGTCACGTTCTCCGCGCTCATGGGTGCATGCCTGGCGTGCGACGAGCCTGCGGCGGCGATGGCCACCTTCCACGACATGGAGCTGTGCGGCGTACGTCCAGACGCAAAGGCGCTTACGCACTTCTTCACCGCATGCCGAGCCGTGGATCCACCGCAGGGTGCGCGAGCTCTTGACATCTTCCGCACGCAGACGGAGTGCCGCGACGGCGTTCAGCCCGTCACGAGCACGTTCAATGCGCTCATCGCCGCGCTTGGGTCTGCTGGACTGTGCGACGACGCGCTCGCCGTGCTCGACGAAATGGAGGAGGCGGATATGGAGGAGAGGTCGCCGAATGGAATCACGTATAATGCCGCGCTCTTCGCGTGCGCGCGCGCCGGGCGTGCAAGCGACGCGCGGCTGCTGTGCGCGCGCATGGATGCTGCGGGAGTGAGGCGGGACGCAGTCACCTACGCCGAGCTGTTAAGGGCGCTCGCGCGAGGAGGATGCCTGCGCGAGTCTTTGCAGATTCTCGACGAGCTCGAGCAGGGAGTTCGCGAGGTTCGCCCGAACTTAGTGGTGTACAACGTCATGCTCGCAGAATGTGCGCGCTCGATAGGTGCGAGCTCAGACGACGTCGACGACGACGACTTGCTGTCATTCGTCGATCGCACGGTTTCCTCCATGGAGTCGGCTGGTGGCGACCTTTCGCCTGATCCCTTCACGCGGCGTGCGCACGTGCTCGCTCTCGAAAATGCGAACGAGTGGCGGCGTGCCGCCGAGGTATCTCGTTCCACCGGCGCAGATCTTGACATTCTTCGCGGTGTCGTTTACCGCGGCGTGGACGCCGCACGCATCACTCTCCCGCTCGCGCTTGAGCCGTTGCGCACGGCCGCCAATGCGGTTGTGGCGAGCGGCCGTCGCGCGCGTGAGCTGGGCGCGCTTGAGCTGGGCGCGCGCCAACAAGGTAAGCCGTAAGCACCGTACAGTACCCGGTACATTATTTTTTGTCTGTATAAGTAAGAATAAACCTTTATCCATAGTCTACCATACCAGATGGTCATCTGTGTATCAACTTCTCATTCCCACCAAAGCCTTTAAGGTACGGGTACCTGGTAGTTGGTAAAGATCGGGATAGACAGAGTATGGACTATGGAAAACAAATCAATGAAATGCCTAAGAGTATGGCGAAACCCCGAATAAAAAAGAATTCTGAAACCCCTTGGGGTGGAAGCTCTTGCATCTCCTAATTGCGCCTCATAACGGAGAGTTTAGGTCGGAGGACGAGGCGCCTCATAACGGAGATTTTGGTCGGAGGACGAGGCGCCTCATAACGGAGATTTTGGTCGGAGGAGGGGCGCCTCATAACGGAGATTTTGGTCGAAGAAAGAATGGAACATCCCCCCTTTTTTTGAACGCCCTTGGGCAATTGACAGATGGATGGGGACACCTTGGTCGGTGGCTACAGGTCGGTGGAGGGGGCGCTTCATGGGGAGTTTGAAAAATTGCGGGATTGTTCGGGGCCAGAGGTCGGGCAACCTTTTTCTCCATCGGCAACCTTTTTTTGATCGGGGCTCCAGGTCGGAGGGAAGTGGGCAAATTTTGTTGGTCGGCGCCAAGGTCGGGAGGCATTGCCGCTCATCGCGCCTTTGTTGCGAGGGTCTCCAAGTCGGACGGAGAGGGACCGGCAACATCTTTGTTGGTCGGGGCTCCAGGTCGGTGGGGGAAGGGTGGGTGGCATGGGTGGATTCGCAGTTCGGTGGGATGGGTGGTGTAGTCGAGGAGGGGGAATGTCTCTAAAAAATGGGGGTTTCAGCTCTAGGCCCCCGGCCACCTTATCCCCCAACCCCAATGAGTTTTCCCAAACCCACAAAGCAAAGTCCCAATAATGGATGCAGGTCAGCCCCTTCCGGCCACCTTTAGGTAGGCCCTGATTCAGGCGAAAAACGTCTTTAGGTACGCCCTAGGGCCTACCTAAAGACTTTAGGTAGGCTGGTAGGGGGTCAGTTTGGTCGCAGATTTTGCGAAGGACGCGAGTTTGGGGGTTTGCCGGGGTGCGCCAGACGCTCAGTGCTGACAACACCACCATGGCTAAGTCTAACCCCGAATTGTGAGCAAACTAGGGGGGGGGGGGGGGGGGGGGTGATTCCTAGGGTTTCTAGGGTTATCGCTAGGGTTATATACCTAGAGACTGCCGCGTCTCTTGCTAAGGTGTTCCTCACGTCCCGTGATGTCATGGGACGGACCAACATCGTTTTAAATCGACAGACAGACAGACCTACCTTACATAGTAATAAGGAATATGAGAAGACGATGACGCATCGCGCGTCATCGGACTCTCTGCTCCAACTCGTGTAAAGGTGTGGTCATTCTTCCCTCCGCATCATCACTCAGCCTTCTTAGTAATGCTTTGGTCGTGATTGCGACAGTGCCGCACGGAGTCGAATGAAGAGGAAGTGGCGTTGGAACGAGCATCGTCTCGAGTGTCTCGACGAGGAGTGGAGGGTGCGCGCCGCTCCTCGGCGGTGGGCACGGCTCCGATTCCATACGGCCATGAAGCAACAAAGAACCCTTGATGATATTGCGAATAGACTCTGCCCAGACGGAACAAACTCTGTCGTCGCGCGCGTTCGGAAACGCGAGGTTCACTGCGTCGATGAAGGGACAAATGCCGGGACCAGCATCGAAAATCCGCCGACACCTCATCGTCAAGAAGAAGGGGCGTGTCGTACTCGTCGACGAGTTTCAAACCTCGAAAAAGTGCTCATGGTGCACGCAAATTCAAGGCGGAAGCGTGCTGAGAAACCCGCGAATGGCATCATGGAAGGATGGAGTCGGCCTCCACGTCAAGAATGTCTACGAGCTATGCCAGTGCACAACTTGCTATAGAACGTGGAATCGTGATGTGAACGCCGCGCGAAACATCTGGATGGCATTTCACGGTGAGTACACGAACGGAGTGCGACCCCAGCACATTCGCCGACCGCCTCCTCCTCCACCTCCTCTGCTACTACTACTGCCTCCTGCCCCTCTTGTTGTGCCGTGATTTTGTGCTTCGTGAAAGTGCTTGATTGTTGCCGTGTTCCTTGGCACGTAAAGCATTATCGTATTCTCTCGAGAATACGATAATGTGATCACCATTGAACGGATCAGTTTACTGTTTACCTAGTGTAAATGGTGAAATCATGCCCGGATCAAGCCCTTCCTGATGAACCCCTACTCACTCACTCCTTTCGGGGTTTCTGTATTGCTCCGAATCCGCCAGATGGATCCGCCAAAAAAAAGCCTGGTTGTCCATTTCTTTGCTTCTCGAAGCTTCTTCATCGGTCTCTAGACTATGGAGCCGGATGTCGTCTCGCCGCCGCATGTCCCCGTCTCTGTTGAGTCTCTCGCGTCCGCGATGTGGGCGTCGTTCCTGTCGCTCTTGGATGAAGACCCTAACAGTACGGCTGGTCCTTCACAGCATGGGGTAGGGGTAGGGTACTCCGTGCTCCGCCTCAGCCGACCGCGCGGCGCCGCCCATCTGGAGACGTGGCACATACGCGCGCACGCCGACGACCCGTGCACGTCGGGGTCAAAAGGTGCACACGAAGATGGTGGCCTGGCGACACTTTGCGGCGATTCTTCTCCATCAACCCCGCACTCACTGTTCTGGCGCGCGGGCTTCGACCGACCACTCGCATACGATAGGTGGTTGAAGGCAATACAGGCGAACCGCGTTCCCTCCTTGGTGTGCGCGGCGCTCGCTGTCATACGCGCGATGATGCGAAAAAATATCCAAGTGACGTTTCAAGGGAAACAAGTGACACAAGTGCACGCGCGTTTGGCATACGTGCGAGCAAGAGAGCACGGGGTGAGCGACCCTGCACTTGCGCGACGTGGTGTGCCCTCGGAAGCGCTGCTTTGGTGCCTAGACGAAGACGACGACGACGACGAGCGTACGCCGTGGGACGACGCGCTCATCCCGCACGCGTGGCTTGTACTCAACCTAGAGGGGGCAACGAAGCAGATTGCCGTGGACGTGGCGTGTGCAGCGCTTGACAACGCCGACGCCGACGACGAAAGCGCGGGAGAGGGTGGAGGTGGTAGCCCCAAGCCGTTCGCAAGCGCTCCTGGCACATTCTTTGACGGTGCGACCGCGTGCGACGTGCGCACTGCCGCTCGCCTCAGACGCGAATTTGAGAACATGCGCGTCGCGCAGCGCGTTGGGGGTGCACGGCGGCGTCCAAAGTCATTCAGCCTCGACGATGTGGAAAGAATCGCACAGGGTGTCACAAAGCGACTAGGCGTAGATGCAGTGGATTGGTTAGAAGAGGAGGAGTCAGCGAAACGAGATGAAGAGCAGGCAAGAGCAAAGGAGGAAGTAGAGCAAGAGAGGGCAAGTGCTGCGAGAGCGGCAAAGGCTGCGAAGGCTGCGAAAGAGAGAGAGCGCGAGGCGATGGTTGCAAGACAAGCCATGGAAAAAGCGGAATCCAAGATGGCATCATCAGCTCCTGCACCAGCGCCAGCACATCAAAATAATCAACCTTCTTCGCATCATGTGTCCACAGCACCAGCACCACAACATAATGGGAATCCAAGTTCACCACCACCCCAAGCGACCACTCCTCTCACGCGAGAGGAGCGCGTCAAGCTTGCGTTAAAAAAGAAGCGTGGCGGACTCTGAGTATTGTGTTCATTAGACTACCTACTTTCTCTGTAAATTTTTTTTTCTTTACCGGGATTACCTCTCCTCACCGTCGAGCCTCCTAAAGTGAAGTGATATCCGCCTTAACGTCACCGCTTTTCGGTGAGCTCTTTCCCAAGCTCATCACACCACCGGTGATCGTAGTGAGACCTGAGTTCACACACGCGCCGAAGCTGCTGCCACCTGGGAGCACAAAGGCGGTCACTCCGACAAAGATGAAGAGCAGAATCATCGCAAGGATAATCATCGCGTACAAGAAGAGCATGAGCATCTTCGTGCGAGTGATTCCGTTGTTCACTAGCTCCGCCTCGGCGATTTCATCCTGAATGAACTCCCAAGCAGATTCTAGCTCCTTGTACTTGATTGCTCCAGAACCATCCATGTCCATTCTGTTGAAAACCAGGCGGCGTTTGGATTCGATCATTTCGATGTCAAAGCGATCAAGCAGCGCGGAGAATTCTTCGAAGTCCATGCTGTCGTCTTCGCCAGCATGCAGCTTGAACACATCGAATGGTGGCACCGTGTCCTTCGCAGTCCACGTTTTCTTCGTGTCCTTGAGCTTCGGATCGTCCGGGTCGGTCTCCATCTTGATGCGAAGCGCCACGCATGTCGCCTTCACCTTCATGGCGAATGCGAATGCCACGGCAGCTGCAATGGAAGCCTTCCAGCTCGCAAATATTCCTTCGACGTATTTCTTCTGCGTCTGCGCCGTGCCCACAACCGTCATCACCGCTGCACAGTAAGGAAGGAACTCGTCCGGCTTGATGATCGCGCCGAGCAGCATCCAGCAGCACTCGAGCACCACCAGCGACACGATCATCGCTAAGATGGCGTTGGCATATAGATAGAAGATGCTCTTAATCATGATTCGCATACCCGAGTTCTCAAATGAGTATCCCATGTAAAAGAGGAAGAGCTTCACGGTGGCGAACATGAAGAAAGCGTAGCAGATAGTAATCACGATGATGTTTTCCGGAGGCTGGTGGTACATCGTGTAGACTAAGAAAGGATCGGAGCGGAACTGTTCGAATGTGAATTGGGGCGTCACCGCCGTCGTCTTCGCGTAAAGGAAGCTTTGGCTGAACACCGTGGCCAGCAGAGGGTACGGAATGGCGAAAATCACCGCCACGTGAGCGAGTACGGACAGCGCCAGGAGCGTGTACGTGAAGAAAAGGCTTGGCTTCGCCACATTCGTGATACGTTCGTTGACTGTGCAGCCAAACATGTCGTAGAAGGTCTCCATTTTCACCTTTGTGTTGAACGATTCGAGATGGGGGACGTCGACCTCCTCGAACCTCTTGTTGTTCCGCGTGCACCACTTCCGGTACTTCGCCTCGAAAACAGCCTTCTCCTCGAAGTCGACTGCAAATTGCCCGCTGACGCAGTACTGAGACCTCACAAAATCGCCGAGCGCGCTGCGATCCAACTCGAGAGTTGTCAGCTTGACTGCCTCGAAGTCGAGCTCCTCCTCCTCTTGGGCATCCTCATCGGCTACGGTGAGGTCCGCAGAGGCATCACCCTTCCCATCCAGCACGGTGGCCAACCCACTCGCGTACTCCTTCTTCTTTCCAGAGATGGTGATGACAGCATCCCGATCTGAAGCGGATTTTTCGAGAGACTTGGCGGCACTTTCAAGAGCGTCGGCATTCGCACTTTCAGCCTCAGCTCGCGGCGAAGCCACATCCTTCGTGGACTGAAGCTGCAGCCACATCCTGACCTTTTCAGCACGTTCGCGCTCAGCCATACGATCAGCCTCCGTCTTCATGCGGATGCCCTTCACAAGTTCCGTCTGACGCTTGATCATAGAGACACCCAAGCTTGCCAGAGTTCCCTGCGACTTCAAGATGTCCTTGCGACTGAGCTGGTTGGCCATAACGAACTCCTCGTACGCGTTCGCGAAGTTGCGGTAGATCGTCTTCAGGCGCACCATGGGCAAAGCTCCCGTGGTTTCAATCTGAATCGTGCGTGTTCCATATCCAGCCTTGATGACCATGTTGTATATAGCGCCAGTGCCCGCCTCCAGCCCCGGAAGCGTGAATTCTCGCGTGTCGCCAACAGCGATATCTTTCAGATCGCAAGACTTTTCAAATTCAAGCATGTCCTTCCCGACATTCGCGCTGTTGTACGTGCGAGGCCCCTCCTTAATGTGAACCGAGCTACCGGTGTACTCCCTGCCATCGGAACCGGTGTATGTCTCTTGCGTGACCGACACAACCACGTACTTAACCTTGTAGTGGACGTAGCGGCCGAAAATGGTCTTGGCAATTCCCACCGGGCTGTCCACGCCGAGGCGGATCACCTTTTTTCCTTCGACAAATTCCTTAAGATCAATAATCGAGCCGCCCACGCGAATCTCCTCATTATCTTCTATAGCATGGTCGCGGACGCACTTTGCGGTCACGAATGCCTTAACGCTGTTGATGAGTCGTGATCGCACCTGCGACTCGATAAACAGATTCACCACTGTGAAAGGCGAAGGATACTCGAGTGAAAGCAACTTTGTAATAATCTTCTTCAGTTCAACGAGGGCAAGAATCAGGCTTGCGGCGACTTTCGTAATAGGATTCTTCGATTTAAGCATGCTTCTAATCATATTGTGAAATTTCTGCATCTTCATCTTGAGAGCAGCCGTGTCAACACCGCGTGTGGCTAATGTCATGCTCCGGCCAAAACTCAAAGCACTTGACGGTCGCTTCTCGAGGTTATCGATATCACGGCACTTGGCAACCATGAAGTTCACATCCCAGTCCTCCAGGGCGAGCCCGTTCACATTCCAGCCATTCTTTGCCATAAAGTCGAGGTAACGCTCTTCCTCTTTATCTGACAGCGTTACGTTGTTAGCTTCCCCAGGGTCTACTTTCAACTTGGCTCGAATTTTGTCGTTAAGCATGATGTTGAGCACACGTTTGCGCTTACCCTCTCGAAGGGACTCGAGCAACTTATTTCTATCCGCAAGACTGACGTTAAACTCGTCGAGCTTGACAATGCCAATGTACGTGAGAATTGCCGCAACGCCAAGGCCGAGCGTCGAGGCAATAAGCAGGGAAAGTATCACACACGTGGCCAGCATTATACTGGAAAGCCACGCGTTGCGATAATTTTGATACACATGCTCCCCAGTGCCAGCATCAATGAAGACATTGTATTCGGTGTAGAAATTTTTAGTGGAATTCAGAAATCGCTCGTAGAGGTCTCCTGTTAGAACGTTTCGAAGAAGAACGTCTTCGCCGTTATTGGCCTTGGTCATATCCCACGTGTACTGACCCGCATTTAGAGGCGACTGCAATTCGTAGCTTGTCATATTGAAGGTAGGGGCGCCATCCTCACCCAGAAAACGAATGGTCAAAGCCGATTCGCCGCCAGATTCACATGGCGATGCTCTGTAGTACTTATACTTGTCCCTGCAGTCGTACATCACAGGCTTGCGCTCGACTTTGCAGTTGTCTTTGTAGATCACGCTGTACTTGCATTCGGGGTCATTGGCGCGCGTGACGTCGAGCTCCGTGCCTGCACATGTACCATCTCCCACCTTCGTCGCATCCGTTGTAACCACCCCTTGGCTGTCGAGCATGGTGATGCTCCCCGTATCGACGTCAGCGATGCAGATCTTCTTGTGCAAGAAAAAGTTTCCGTCGTCATCGCGCGTGTCCAAAACGGGGTCGTGAGTCGATTGGCTCGTTGCTAACGACTCGTTCTGGAGATCTGTGCGCCAAAGCTGCTTTAGCTCAATGCCGCCTTTGAGGGTCGCCTCCGTCGCAGGTCGCGTGTTCGCTACAAGTGAATCGTAAATATTTGTGGAGCGCGACTCTCGCAGCAACACGGTCGAGTTGGAGTGCCAGTCAAAGCTTTCCACAGCGCCATATTCGCTCTGGCAGTAGCCAGGCGACATCCTCACTTTTGCGTTGATAAGTTTAGGCGTAAGGGTGCCGGCGGAGAACGCAGATATCCAAGCCGGTTCCATCATCAAGTAAGTTGGAACGGATGCCCAGAAAAATTTCTGGAACGTTGGCAATCCAAGGCCTACGACATCGTACATGATGAAACTGAAAATATTGCTCGTACGACTCACGTACTGTGTGCTAAGGTCGCCGAGAAGAGCAGCGGAATTGCGTGTGAAGCGATTGAATGCTTTCGTTTCGTATCCGCGGAAGAAGCACGTCATGAGATTGTCGACCGTGCAGTTGGAAATCATCGACTGGTAGTGTCCCGTTGCGTTCGATGCGTCAAATTCGAAGGGAAGCACCTGCGCGTGGATGGAGCTCTGGTACACGTTGCTCTTCGCCATCGGCTTGCACGTCATCAGCTCGCATCCGGGAAGTATCGGCTTGTTAGCATATGATCCGTAGACGTTCGCGTCGTTGGGATACTTTCCGTCGATGCCTCCATTTGGCCAAACTTCGTCCATGCAGCGCGGCGGTAGCGCCTTGCCCCACTTGTATCCGCGACCCTTGTTTGCGCCTTCGCTCGCTGCACCGGCGAAAGTGCTAAAGTACTTGCCATCCTCCTTCGGGAAGGTCCTCTCGTCAGGCCACGTGTACGTCTCGCCTCCAACCGTTCGCTGGGGAACGAAGCTGCTGTATTCAGATCCAGCCTGCGCATCCTGAATCTTTGTGAAGGTGCCCTGCGTGTTCCAGCTGTCGGGGCATGGGTTGTTTCCAGACAAGCCTCCGGGGCTGTAGCTCTTCTTATAGTTGGGCATATTGGAGTTCACCACTTTGCTGGGGCTTGCAGAATCGTACTCAATGAAGGCAGATTGGATCTGCTCGGCTGTCGCTCCGCGCCATGCACCCATGCCAACCTTCATGAACTTGCCTCGGTAGCAGCCTGGGTTGAAGAGGTAGTAGTTATCCCCAACGCCGTCAACACGATTCAAGGTCTGCATATTCATGTCAAATTGCCCGTAGTCCACACGATCGAGCACGACCGTCTTGCTGAACAGCTTCGACGCGAACAAGCGGTACTGGTCGTCATCGGATATATTGAAGTAAGGAAAGTACGAATTTCCGACATTTCCCTCGTTGAAAATATCCTTCAGAAGGCTTATCGCAAGATTATAATTTCCCGAATCCCATGTGCTGCGATTGTAGTACTGCGGCGGCACCCTCTCACCCTGCGTGAGCGTCAGCGTATTCATGAAGCACTCGGGGCAGGTTGCTGCACTCGACTGACGTGAGATCTCTGCAGCGCTGCACGACGGGTCAGGGCCGCCGAACTCCTGTCCACAGTACATTTTGTTGTTCAGGTCGGGGTTGTAGTCGGGGAATGGCCTGCATTCTCGCGGCGTATAGGTACGCCCAGTATCGCCCATCTGGTATGCATCTATCCACGACTCGGGAAGACCTGTGTTGTTGTATCGCCAGTCTGCCTTGTTGCTGTCGTACTTATCGCCGCTGTACGTTTGGCACTCACGACGAGGGTTGTGGTTCATCGACTCGTATTGTCCACCGCCGACGTATCGGCACGTCGCGTAATCTCCCTTTCCAGGCTCGATCACGTACGTGCAGTTGCCATACAACTTGAGCAGCGCCTGACGCGCCTCCTCGTAGGTCACGATGCCATCCGGAGGGTCAACATCGTAGTACTGGTAATTGATTTGTCCCGGTGCGGTGGAGTACCCGTCGATGGAGACATCCGGGTTGCCACACGTCGGTGAGCAGCCTTTCTCGGGCTGGCATTGACCGAAGCTTGCGTCCGTCATGCCTTCGGCTGGCTGCGCGCCGGAGGCGCACGTGAAGTAGTACTTGTCCGTTCCAGGCACGATCGGGGGATTTACGGAATTGCCGTATGAGGCATGCTGACTAGTGTCGTACATCGTCGTGAAATAAGTAGCGATCTTCTCCATCTGTGCTTGAAAGAGGTCGTACGGCAGGGACGTGCCCGCAGCATCGGGGTTATTTTGCTTGAAGACGTGGTCGTAGAGACGTGTCTGCTGCTCAGGGTTCAGATTCAGCGAGTCGTCCTCGAAGTCCAGTCCGAGGCGCGTAATGCCGGCAGCAAACTCGGCGCGGTCGATGAAGCCGTCCGTCACCTGATCGTAGAAGATGTGAATGTGCTTGTTCGGTGCACTAGCGGGCTTCATATCGCACGGCATGAATCCGAGCGGTATGTCCTCCACGACGGGGCTCGACAGGCAGAGGAATTGTGCCGCAGAGCGGTAGCGAAGTTCAAAGTCACGGCTATCCTGTATGACGAGGTCATTGCGCGGCTCGAGGTTGGCACCGTCGAAGCGCAGCTGGTTTAAGCTGATGGTTCCGAGCGTTGCCACGCTCACCACCTTGACACGAGCGAGGCTGAGCGAGACATCCATGTTGCCCTTGCTCACGGAGATGTCCGCCGGACCGGCAGGCTCCCAAGGCGCCGGCGCGCGTCCATTGTCGAGGACGAGCGACGGGTCGTTGATTGTGAACGTCTGCGTTGGCGCGTCATTGGATGGATCTGGGTTGATCACGATGGGCACACGCCGCGCCTTGTCGCCCTTGAACAGGACAATCGAACACTTGTCCGAGCACGACTGCGTCATGCCAGGCAGCATTGGCCGGTCGCATACGTTGTTGACTACCGAGATCTCAACATCGTAGCCGCGGCACCCGGTCGTGGCGTTGGCGCTGATTTTGTTCGTTACGTCGTACGTAATTCCGTCGACGAACGCCACTCGCGCCCAAACGTGGTAGCCGCTGCCCTCGCGCGCGGCGACTTGCACGGTGCAGCCCTTTGATTTGATCACGATAGAGCCCAGCCCCATGCGCTTGCGGCCGAGGTTGCACACGAATTTTCCGCTGGTGACGCTCGATTCCGTGATGGCGTTGTCGACGTTTGGGAGGCCGTAGTTGCCATAGAAGCTGGCAAGCGGGTTCTTCGTGTTGTCTTTGAACAAGTGATAGTTCGCTTGCACAAAGTCGCCGTCGAGGTCGCTCAGAAACGCCTCGCGGTCACGATAGCACGCTCCCTTCTCCGGCACCCAGGTGTACGGGCACGTGACGCTGTCAGTGTAGCGCACGTCCTCGATCATGCGCTTGCCATTGAGCGAGTAGGCGTTGCCAGGATTGAGGCCCGAAGGCCTGGGAACGTCCACAAGGTCCTGCACGTACCAGCCTGGGTCGCCGTCCCTATCCGTTGGGATGTTCACCATGTCCGGGTAGCTCGCCAGGCCCGCCGCGCTTCCCGAAGCGCCGTCCCACTTGTCGGCGGTGGTAAGCGTCACCTCCTTCGAAGGAGCGATGAATGACGACTTAATGTCGTACTTGCCCTTCACGCCGTCGAAACTTCCATGCACGTACTTATACTTCGTGAGATCAGGTAATATGAACAAGACGAAACATATGATGAACCAGAGCACCGCACACACGAACACCTGGAACATGGCGCGGCACATTTTGCTGTTTGCTGCCCTCGCGAGCACCTGGCCAGGGGTCTTACTAGTCCCTTTGCGTCGCTGCGGTGTGGGCGCCGTCTCCTCCTCAGCGTGCGCAGAGGCCGCGACAAAGAGAGCGGAGTTCTCTTTGTCGGCCGCCTCGGCGTCGGGCAGCGGCGCGACCTTCGCATATTCGGGCGACGCCATGCTTGCTGGGCTGGCCTTGCGTTGCGTTGCGTAAGGGAACCAAATAGCGTGGCACTCGCCGTTTGCTCGCGTAATGAGACTCCCAAGTGCAAGGGGGCAAGTCGTCACCCACGAGCTCCTCCGGACTGGGACGGAGCAGCTCTCACGTGAGCACTGAGGGAGGAGACCAACATGCTTTGAGGAGAGGAAGCGTGCACAAACAAGAACAGTTCCGCCCTCCCTCCAGTGGACTGTGATGAAGACGGAGTTGCCGGCGGCTTCCTCTTGTGCTTGGAGGAGCTCTCATCGACTCATCACTGCACTGATTCCTTCAAGCCACGTGCTTTGGGCTTTGGGCTTTGGGCTTTGGGCATGGCTGATGGCTGATCCCATGTTCTCTGCGTTCTGCGTTCAACTGCCTGCCTGGTGCCTGGTTTCACTCCTTGGTTTGGTTAGGCTTGGCTGCGCTGTGCCTTGCACAGCCTTGTTGTACGCTCGTCGCGCCTCACCGGTCCGCTCCTCCGGTTTACAAACCGTTCTGAGATCTGAGATCTGAGATCTTCTGATCTTC
This sequence comes from Pycnococcus provasolii, assembly GCA_938743325.2. Taxonomy (NCBI): domain Eukaryota; kingdom Viridiplantae; phylum Chlorophyta; class Pseudoscourfieldiophyceae; order Pseudoscourfieldiales; family Pycnococcaceae; genus Pycnococcus; species Pycnococcus provasolii. The sequence goes on from OW568868.1 coordinate 672,119, forward strand.
TCTCAGTTGATCAGTTGATCAACTGAGGTGATCAACTGAGGTGATAACTGATCAAGCTGATGAGCTTCATAGGGGCAAATATTTGCCAGGTCACCACTATTCTGACCAAGATTCTCGTCGAAGATGAAGGAATGAATAATCGGGGTTAAGAAGTAAGTTTAAACCTTTAGAGTTGCGCGAGTTCTGCCGAGGTAAGATTACGATAGTTTGGTGGTACCTTTGACGGGAAACGACCTTGGTAACCATATGGATTATGGAGTTACCTACTTACCTTAGGGTGCGCGCAAGGTGGAAAGTGTGGTGTTACTTCTTCTAAGAAGAAGGGAAGAACACACACCTCCCAACCGGTCCCGCCGCCAATGAGCTGTGTCGCGCCCTAACCCCGAAATCAGATGCTGAAGAATCGAGGATCGGTCGATCGGATAGATGAGCTGATTAGTGATTAAGCTCTGCTCAATCTGATCTGCTCTCCCCAACTCATTTTCCATGGCTGGCGCTGGTGCGAAATTGCAAGTGGAGGCGATTGCACGGCTTCATCAAGAGGTCTTTCTTTCGGCTTCGGGGGGCACGACGACGACGAAGAAGAAGGCGTGGAAATAGTATGAAATAATCATGAGCTGTTGTTTCTGTTGTAGCAAGAAGAAAGAATGAAAGAATCGTTTTGTTTAACTTATCTACTTTAGCGTATCCTCACAACGTTCTTTTCAGTCGCCCACACGATGTGTTCGCGCGAGATACCAACAGCCTCTGCATACTCCGTCGCCACCTTGGAGAGGCGCTCTAGCTTCGCGACATCTGCTGCATCCCCTGAACTCCACCGGGCTGTCGTGGCGCGACGAAGGCTTGAGAACGTGCCGTGGGCGGGCGAGGAATCGTCGACGTCACTCACAAGGAGGGGAGTTGCGCCGGAAACGAAGAGAAGCTCGTTCGCCACAGCCTCGTCGGACGTCGGGCAGAGCACCACGTCGCAGGCTGGCCGTTGCCGCATCACCGCGCGCACGAATGACGCGTCTGTGCACGGGAGCACGAGCATCGATCCACGCGGCGCCGCAGAGGCTGCACTCAACGCAGCGGCGTCCAGCTCGGCGAAGTACGCGCCAGGGCGAGGAAGAAGGCTGAGCGGTGCGAACGGGTCTGCAAGCATGCTTGCGGCATGCTCTCCGCGTCGGCATAGCTGAGCCATCGTTCTCACGACAAGCGCAGGATGCTCGCCCAACGTCGTCTCACCGGACGTCATCACACAGTCTGCACCATCCAGAACCGCGCCGACGACATCATTCGCCTCCGCGCGTGTCGGTCGAGGCTTCTTCTCCATGGAATCGAGCATCTGCGTCGCCACAATGCAAGGCTTGCCTGCAAGTCTGCACTTCGCAATGATGGATTTCTGCGCAATTGGAACCTGAGAAAAGGAGGGGTGGTTTTGAAAAACAGTTGTGCGAGTATGTTTTGGGTTTTGGTCAGCATTGTCCATATTCAATCTATGTTTCCTTTGTTCCTATTGCATTCTCAGCAAAGCTCATGCCAAATCAAGTTAAGCCTCTGTAAGTAGAGAAAGGTCGTTGTTTGTTTTCGCTCATGGCAGCGCATCAGTCTCATAACCGCAAAGTTTGATTCGTTGTCTCATCCTAGGCAAAACTATAATTTGGAACTCTGACTTTGCAAAATTCTATTCCCAACATGCAACCAAAAAAACAAAAAACAAATGAATAGTCACGTACCAGGTCATACGGCACCTCAATTGCAAGGTCTCCACGCGCAACCATGATGCCATCTGACTCCTCGATAATCTCGTCGATGTTCGCAAGTGCTTCCTCCGCCTCCACCTTGGAGTAGATTGCGACGCGGCGCCCACCCTGCTTTTCCACCTCGGCGTCTAGGAACGATCGCATGGCACGCACGTCGTCGCCAGATCGAATGAAAGAAGCAAATACGGCATCCACCCCACGTTTCACGCCCCAGCTGAGCACGGACGCATCGTATTCCGTGAATGGCGGCAAATCCAGCGTGGTTCCGGGGCAGTTGACACCCTTGCGCTCGCCAAGCAGTCCTCCGTTCAAAGCGCGGCACACGACGTCGTCGCCGCTTACTTCACTCACCTCTAGTTCCACGAGCCCGTCGTCGAGGAAGATGCGTGATCCTATCACGACGCTGTTGTGCAGCGGATGGTCGACGAACACTCCCGTCGCATCCCCCTTGTTCCTCCACAACTCGTTCGTGTGGAGCGTGAACGTCTGGCCTGGAAGCACCTGCACCTTTTCACCTCCGACGAGCATACCCGTGCGCACTTCCGGTCCCTTGGTGTCCACCGCCATCGCGCAGAGCTCCGTGGTCGCCTCCTGCGAGATGCCGTTCGCTCTTCGTTGTTTGAGGATCTTCTGCAGGTTGTCGACGCGCGCACCCTGCTCGTCGTACTGTCCGTGGCTGAAGTTCATGCGCATGCACGTCATGCCAGACTTGAGCACATCTTCGAGCGGTTCCATCGCCTCGGAGCGCGGGCCGATCGTGCACACGATTCCAGAATTCCGCGGAACGGCAGAACAGCCTTGAGCAGCAAAGGAGTTGGAACCGTCGACACCAGCAGTCCTCCGATCATCCACATCCACGGCCAGGGGAAGGTTGGCCAAGGCCAATAAGGAGGCGGATGAATGCGAGGTGATCCGGCGAAGAGGTGACACCCAAGATGGGAGGGCGGGAGCAACCACGTGGTACCCACCATAGGTCGCACACGCACGCCGAAGCATGCCAACGCAAGCCGCCGCCGCCGCCGCCATGGAGATTTCTTTTCAAGGACGATCGAGAGAGGAGGAGGAAGAAGGGGGGGGGACGAAGCCAATAATCAAGCCAGCCCTCCGAACCCTAACCCTAACCCTAACCCTAGCTAGCCCTGCCTGGATCCGAATAATACCCTAATAGGCGACTTCGGGCGACTTCCAAGTTCCACCCTGCTCGGCCTTACAGTTAGGACTACACAAGTAAGAATATGTACAGATGTCGGTGTTCAGATATTACAGTACAGAGAGGGAGGGAGAGAAAGAGCTCTTGATTGGTTGATGACGACAGTGAGACAACAAAAGCATTGATGGACTTGTGTCACCAGAACGGCTCGCCGTGCTCGTCCTGCATCGGACGCTGGCATATCGGACACAAATCACTGCGCTCTGACCACTCGTATATGCACGACAAGTGGTAGTGGTGACCGCAAGCTGTGTTGATGCGCGGATTCTCCGACGTGTACGCCTCCAAGCACGTTGGACACGCCAACGCGTCGGGGTCGTCGACGGATACCGCGGACAACGTGCGCGGAGGAGGAGCAGGGGCAGGATGCGCGGCTGCAGCGCCAGCACCGTCGATAGCTGCCGACTGCGGGTCGGCCACACCACGTCCCGCGCCTGCTTCTGCGTTGTGCACGTCACAGTCTGCGGACGATGCCGACGACGTCGACGGCGACGCCCTCAGTCGCGCCTCAGTTTGCCGGTGTGCCGCGAGGAGTGCCGTGTCCTCACCCTCCAGCAGCCTCTCGCGTTCGTCGTTTTCATACGCATCCGCGTAGTCGTCGTACTCGTGTACCAAGTCGTCGTCCACATCGCTGCAGCAGAGGCAGCACGTCTTACGTGTCGGTGGATAGAGCACACCAATAGTTGACGCCGGTGCGTTCACAAAACATGAAGATGTGGGTGAAGAGTGGGAAGGTGAGTCAAAGAAAATGTTCAACGGATAACCACACCCTATCCAAACCATGATGCAAAAGTTGAGTCCACACGTTCGCGGTGTGCGCTCGTCCGCGTCGTCGATTACCCGCGCGTTTGTCCTTTTACGACTCAGAACCACATGTTGCCACAATCAATGAATGAGCTAACACAAAAAGACAAAAAAACGCCCAACTGGTCATCATCAAACCATTGAAAAAGAGAGGAACGTACCCGATAGAGGGCAGCGACGTGCGCGCGTGCCATGGCCATGGCTGTAAAAAAAGGACGACCAGGGTGAGCGTTTGAGAAAGATGACGATGATGGAGGTTCTTCTTCTTCTTCTTCTACTAATATGCGAGATGCCGTACTTCTTATATTTCTACTATAGGTACTACCACGACGAGATGAAAATGGAGCTGCTGCTGCTGCTGCTGACCCCGCCATGAGCGAAAACGAGAATGCGTCGGCGTCGGCGTCTTCTGCAGTCTTTTTTTTTGCGGGGGGGGGGGGGGGGGGGAGAGCCTCGGAAACAGCGGTCAGTCACCCTCTGCGCCCTCAGAGGGGAGGATCTGGAGGGGGAGGAGGAGCCTGCCTTTGGGAGAGAGGGAGGGGAGTTAGGGTTAGGGTTAGGGTTCGGGTTAGGGTTAGGGTAACTGGTTAGGGTTAGGGTTCGGGTTCGGCTGTTCGGGTTCGGCTGTTCGGGTTCGGCTATTCGGGTTCGGGGTTTGGATTTCACCTTACCACTGGACATGATTTTTTTTGCATGGCAAAATCACGTGATCACGTGATTTTTTTTTCACTTGTGACGCAAGCGTGTCACGTGACTCTGATTTTCCCCGATGGACGGTCCAGGTGGGACGGTTTTTTTTTCCCGTGCTGCGTTCGTTCCCTTGTTGTTTGGACACCGCTCGCACCGTATGAGCGTTCATTTTCCCTCGTGATCCTGAAATGGCGTGCGCTTCTCTTCCCATGCTCCGGAGCTCCAGCGCGAGCGTTTGCGGCGGGCGCGTGCGCCCCGCGCGCGCCGCGCCCACGTCGCGCCCGCGCTCGGTGCAGACCCGCGCAGTCGCTGCCAAGGCGGTGGCCGCGGTGGCGACGGCGTCGCCGGAGCTGGCGGGGGTGGCGATGGTGACGGCCGGGTACGTGCTCATGGCCATGAACTTCATGCCGCTTGGACCGACGGCGGGCATGGTGGGCGCCACCGAAGGGCAGCAGAAGTGGGGCAACCGCACCTTCCTGAACATGATGGAGCACGCGCCGCTCATCTTGACGTCGCTGTGGTTGTACGCCGCCTTCGTGAGCGCCGCCGAGGCGACCACGCTCGGGGTCATCTACCTCGCGCTGCGCGCCTGCTACCCCGTCATCTGGGCCGTCGTGGGCGGCGCCAAGGGTGCACCCATGATGCCCCACACGTGGTTCCTATTCGGCAAGGGCCTCAACCTCTTCTACATCACCTTCCCGCAGTACGGAATCGTTTTCTACATGGCGCTCGCCACGCTTCTCAAGCTCTGCCCGCTTGCGATCGACCTGAACGCGCTCGTGGGCGTGCCGGCGATCGCCGCGCCCCTCGGCTTTGGCCTCTTCCTTTACCACTTCGCGCTCGGCTTCTTCCCGTTCATTCAGAAGGCTGTCGCGCCCCTCTTCAAGGAGGCTTAGGGAGTGCGCACCGCACAAAGAGGCAGGCCTCACTACCCTTCCCTACCGGGTAGAGGAGCACAACAATTTTTAAATTTTTTTCTCATTCAGTAATGGAATGGGAGTTAAGTACTTACGTCGAACGGTCGGGCCATTCACACCATTCACCATTTAGCCCATTCTTCAGTGGCGCTATTTTCTAAGAGTAGTGTGTTTGTACATCGCGCTGCTGAAGGTGGAGCTCATAGGCGAGTGTACGTCGGGATCTGGTTTGACAGAATATTGCAGCATCAGATCTTCGACGTATTTGCGCTGACTGAGCTTGAGGCTGCCATTCCCTCAGTCTTTCGTGGGTCCGAGTTGGAGTAACAAGTCATGGGTGGATCCCCAATCCCGCGTGGCTGCACTAGTTTACTCTCAGGTAACCACCCCGAAAAACAATCTCAGGATATTTTTCTGGAAGAAGAGTAACAACTCATGGGTGATTCCCCAAAATTCCCATTTCTCGACCTGAGGACAGGTCATCACGCGCTGTGTATCGAACTCACACACAAAAGGAACGGCGCCTCTTCTTCGAACAAACAACACAACGCATCACTGGATGGTGACTATCGATATCACTACAGTATTTTGTAGGTAGGTTGAAATGGAAAAAATGGGACTCACGTTTCGATTACTGAATGAGCGATTTTCATGGTAGTCGTCATCCAAAACAACAACTCCGTCTGTCAAGACAATTCCGTCGGATCGCCAGAGTAATCCGATGACCGCGAATCGTTGTCCTTAAACCTGAGCGTAAGTCCGCTCGTCAGCAACGCGGTGTTGTAGCAGACATTTCGCGGCTTCCCACTCAGAGGTTGCAACGTCGTTGAAGGCTGAGCGGCGGCTGTGGAAGCTGAGGACGTGTACGCGGTCGCGGAGGCGGCACGCGCATCGCAGCGCTTTTGCACGAGCTGCTGTGCGAGCGCTGCGCGAGCACGGGCAGCCACGCGCAGCTCCGCTTGCAATTCGGAGAGCGCGGAGTCCTTCGCCTTCAGCTCGCGTTCCTGCGCCGCGAGGCGATCGAGGAAGAGCTCGCGCTCAGCCTCCAGCGCACTGATGGCTGCCGCCTGCTGCAGCAGCGCCTCGTCCGCCTGCTCCTCGCTCACGGAGAACTGCTCCTGCTGCTCCTGGTACGCGTGCAGCCGGTGCCAGTGCTCGAGGTACTGCTTCTCCTCACGTTCGATCGCCTGCTCGAGAGCCTGCAGGCTGTTGCGCATCTTTGAAATTTCTGAGGCTCCGGAGGTGATCATTTGCTGCATGTGCTGCTGGCTCGTGGTGGTGGCGGCTGCGGCGGATGCTTGTGCTGCTGTTCTCGCTGTCGTCACCTCCTCCTCATCCGCGCTCTCCGCCTCCGCAACACGCTCGAGCATGGCGACGCACGCGCCACGCTCGTGCACCCACGTATCCTGAACCTCGCAGGATGGCGGCTCGGCGTGAAGGAGGCGGTTTGCACCCTCCTGCCACGTGTAAGTCTCCTCTCCTGTCGCGTCGTCGACGTTCACAAGCACGTACTTGTACTCAATGTGGCCGTCAGATGGCGTGGAGATCATGCAGACGTCGCACGTCCACACGTCACCGTCCGTCCACTCCATTTCCACGCCACGTTCGGGATCCCAGTTTCCGCAGGCTGGCACACTTCCCACGAGGCGCAGCTGCGTTCCGAACGGAACGTGCTTCGTCACAGACACGAGCAGGGTGCAGTGGCTGTCGGCTTTGGATTTTCCGTCGTTGTTGCTCGAGGCCGCAGCGGCGACGTGCGGCGCGCGACGGCGGTGAAACGTTCGGCGCGCCGCCGCTGTTGCCGGCACCCCGATCGTGGACATGGACGATGCGTGCATGGCGGACCGGCTGCTGTTCGGTCTTGAGGGCGCTTGTGCGGCGGCTGCTGCTGTTGCTGTTGTTCGGGCCCGAGACTTGTGCTGCATTTTTTTGTGTTTGCCTCCCCAGGGTACTACTCCTGCGTTGACTTGGCTGCCATGAACACTGCTGAACACGTTCTTAGTCGTGCGCGTGAGCATCATTGTTTGAGCGCAGTACAGAATTGTGTTGTTTGTTTTTCTTGTTGAGAAAAAAAGGCACCGCAGAAGTATGAGAATGCGCTAGAAAAGAAGCGGCTGAAAAAGTGCGCTTGCTTGGAACGCAAGAAAGGAACGGAAAGGAAATTCTTTGCTTTCGAGCGCGTGTCTTTCAAACAAATGAGAATGCAGAGAGTCTTGAGCAGAGCACCAAACGAATGCAGAGACACGAAACGAAATGAATGAAATGAATGAAAGAATGAAAGAATGAAGGAAGTACCAACAAGAGAAGAGAATAATGAGGAAAGCGAGGTAACTCCAACTCCTAATGAGCAATGAACTCCTAATGAGCAACGAGCAATGAGATGAGCAGTGACAAAAAAGAGCACACAATGACACACACAAAGCAGACACACAATGACACACACACACAAAGCAGAGCACACAATGACACACACAAAGCAGAGCAGACACACAAAGCAGACACACACACGCAGAGTGAGCAGCGCCGCCAATGAAATGAGCCGCCAATAAAATGAGCAGCAGCACGCAGCACACAGTGGAGAGGGGGGAGGGCGATGAGCAGGGGAGGGGAGGGTTGAGTGAGAGCGTTCCCGTTCCAGCACATTCTTCAAGGCGTGAAAAAAGGCGTATCCCCCCCCCTCCTCGACTTGTTTTGTTCCTCCAAACGAGAACTCCAACGTTGGGAACGAACGCGGCGTCTGCTTTGTTCGTCCCGCCCCTGGGAAGAAGAACCAGCCTAGACGGTTCTCCTTTGGTCGTGGGTGGGAAAAAAACAACCTCTCTCGAAATATCAACCTCCTCGGGAAAGGGATCCTCCTCTGGCATCTGGAAAGGGATCCTCCTCTGGCATCTGGAAAGGGATCCCTGTTCTCTCCAGGGAATTGTAGCACGGTTCTCTCTCCCTCTCTGAACCGTGTTTTTTTTTTTAGGCGGACGAACTCCACGAGCAACGGCAGGCAGGTTGTCGTCATTGGATTGGCATACTTTTTATCGTAGTAGAATTTGGCATTTGCAAGAGCATTATAGGTGGAATGGTGCGGTGGTGGTGGTGGTTTGGGTGGTGTTTCGGAGGAGGTTTGGTGCGGGGAATTCACGAGAGATCTCCTCTTCCATGCCATGCCGTTGCCTTCATCTCGGCCGAACCTTGTTATCGGTTATCGGTACCTTGCCGTTGCACAAATATCCCCACGCGTGATGGCGGAAAAAGTTGGGGAAAACCCTCCAAAAAAAAAGGAAAAACATAAGTCGAAAGAAAAGGCGTGAATGCGCGCTTGTCAACGGGAAATGTACATTTACGATGCGTGCAGGCTGAAAATCACAAAGCAAAACATGCCATAAGACTTACAAAAAACAATGTCGAAACAGATGGCAGGGGACACAAAAAAGCAGAACAAAAACAAAAACTTGAGGGAAAAAATCTTGCATTTGGACGCAAACAGAAAAACCGCAGTCGTCGCTCTCCAAATTGGCCACCTACCTATCCGGGTAGGGGATCCCGCAGCATTCTGAAAACCCCAACCTCCTTTCTCTGTGTGACAAGAACTGGATAAGAACAACCCATGCCAGGCCGCCACGGCTGTCGCGCTCCGGAGCGGGCATCGCCCGCCTCTTAAGGCGGCTTAAGGCGAGAAGAAACGGGTGGGGATTGGTTCTTCTCGTTTCTTTTTCCCCACCTCTCCTCCCATTCAGATCAGACAGCAGAGGAGGGTGGCGGAAGGAAATCCAAGCAAGGGGAGGGGGTCGTTTGTGTGCATTTTTGCGTGCAACGACGCGCATTCGCGCCGAATTTTTTACTGCCGGGTAGGTACTGCCGCGCTCTTGACCTCCTTATGCCACCTGATGCAATAGTGGGTACAGTGCTGTAGTAACTGTACAGAACGTCGTCTAAGGACTATAGTACATACGTACTGTACATAGTCTACATTGCAGGTATGTATGTACAGTACCGACCTACCAACGATCCATAACTTACAGCACTGTACGTACGTTCAGGGTTATGATAAGGCTTATCTGAAAAAAAAGTGAGCAATCTTACCTACCGGGTATAGTCTAGGCAGGTTGCTTCTTACACAACCTCAGGTTCCACAGCCTCCGAAGAAGGCGCGCTCCCTCCATCTTCACCCATAAGCTTATACACGTTCGTCGCGAACTCCATCGGATCTTCGAGATCAAAGCCGCTCGTCAGCAGCGCCGTGTCGAAGCAAACATCAGCCATGCGGCGAGCAACCTCGTCATCCTTGTTCTGCTCGAACTTCTGCTTCAGCTGCTGCATCACGGCGCTCTCCGGATTGATCTCCATGATTCGCTTGCCGCGCATGTATTCCATCGCGCGAGCGTCGCCCATCGCCTGCGCCTTCATAATGCGCTCCATGTTCGCGCTCCAGCCAAACTTGGACGTCACCAGGACGCACGGCGTGTCCGCAAGGCGGTTGCTCACCACAACCTTCTCCACCTTTGCGCCGTACACCTCCGCGAGCCAGTCCGTGAACGGCTTGAACTCCTTCGCCGTCTCCTCCTCCTTCGCCTTCTCCTCCTCGCTCGTCTCCAGGCCAAGGTCCTCCTTCGACACGTCCACGAGATCCTTCTCGTCAAATTTCACGAGGTTCGTCACCGCCACCTCGTCAATGGGCTCGGTCAAGTAGAGCACCTCGTAGCCGTCCTTCACGAGCTTCTCGAGGAAAGGCATCTTCTTCGCCGCCTCCGTCGAGTCTGCCGCGAGGTAGTAGATAGCCTTCTGCCCCTCCTTCATGTCTGCCACGTACTCGCTCAGGCTGCGCAACGCCCCGCCGTCGCTCTTCGAGGACGCGAATCGCAGCAGCTGCGCAAGGTCGTCGCGGTTATCCGAATCCTCAATCACGCCGAGCTTGATGTTCTTTCCGAACGATTCCCAGAATGTGGCGTAGTCGTCGCTCGACTCGCGCCCCGCGATCTCCTTCAGCATGTCGAGCGTCTTGCGCACGAGCTGCTTGCGAATAACGCGCACGATGCGGCTCTCCTGCAGAATCTCGCGGCTGACGTTGAGCGGCAGGTCGTTCGAGTCAACGACGCCCTTGATGAAGTTCAGGTACCGCGGCACGAGGTCGGAGTCAAATTCGTCGGATATGAAGACGCGGCGCACGAACAGCTTGATGTTCTTGAGCCGATTTCCGCCCATCGCGTCCTGCTGGTCAAACGGAGCCATGCCTGGCACGTAGATGAGCCCCTTGAACTCAATCGTGCCCTCGACGGAGAAGTGGTTGTGCGCGAGCGGGTCGAGGAATTCGCGGAACGTCGTCTTGAAGAACTGGTTGTACTCCTCCTTCGTCACGTCGCTCTTGCTGCGTGTCCAGATGGGCTGGTTCTGGTTCTGCACCGCGTAGTCCCACTTCGTCTCGTACTCCGTTTTCATCACGTCCTGCACGTCGACGTCGTCGAGGCTCGGCAGGTCGTCGGGCACCTCCTCGCCCTTCGCCTTCTTCTCCTCGCGCTCTTTGATCAGCTCCGCGAGCGCATCGTCCTTCGCCTTCTTGGTCTCCTCGTCGTCGACGATTGACATGGGCTCCGTCTTGGACGACCAGAGCTTGATGGGGAACGAGATGAACTCGCTGTACGTCTTCAGCAGCTCCCCGAGCTTCGTCGCCTCGGCGTATACGGCGGCGTCTTCTTTGAGGTGCAGCGTGATTTGCGTTCCCCGTCCGAGCTTCTCGTCGCTTTCGTCGGCGTTGATGGTGAACGACGTGCTTCCCACCTCTGACTCCCACTTCCACTGCGTGCCGTCGTCGTTGCTCTTCGTGCGCACCGTCACGCGGTCGGCAACGAGGAAGCTGGAGTAGAAGCCGACACCGAAACGTCCGATGAGGTTGCTGGAATCCTCGCCGCTTGCCTGCTGCTCCTTGAGCATTTCGGAGAACTTCGCCGTTCCGCTCCTGGCGATGGTTCCGAGGTTTTCTTGGAGCTGCTCCCTCGACATTCCGATGCCGGTGTCGGTGATGGTGAGCGTGCGGTTCTCTGGGTCCGCCTTGATTTTGATTTCCAGTTCTGGCGTGTCCCCGAGTGCGCTCGCGTCGGTGACGCTGTAGAACCTCATTTTGTCGAGTGCGTCGGATGCGTTGCTGACGAGCTCGCGCAGGAAGATGTCTTTGTTGGAGTAGAGGCTGTTGACGATGAGGTCCATGAGCCTCGACGTCTCCGCCTGGTACTCGAACGTCCCCGACTCTGAGGGCGCATCGGACGTCGCGGCTCTGAGCGCGAACGACACAGGCGGCGTGCTTAAAGGCGAGCCCGAGACGCGCAGCAAGCCATACCCATTACCACCAAAGACACGACGACTTTGTTGTTGGTGGTGGCGCGAACCCACCGCGTGCACAAGGCGCGCAGGAGGACGAGCTGAGGCTCTGAGCGTGGATAGGCAGGGCATAGACACAGCGAAGGATGACTGACGATGAAAGGAAGAGAGAGCACTATGGAAACGCCTAGAGGTCGTGAGCATGCACAGGATGAAGAGTGATTGAGTTGGCGAACCGAAAAGAAAAACAACAAGGGAAGGGGTCGCCGCCGCCGCTGCCCTACCTACCGTAGGCGAGTGTTGTCGGGGTTATTAGACTATCCACCCACCTAAAAGAAGGTTTCTGGTTTTACCTTAGGAGGGAGCCTCGAGGTTCCTTCCAGAAGTTCGTCCTGGGACCCCTCCAGCTTCCCCCTCTTGGTTTCTTTTTCTGGGTGGGGAGGTTCGGTGGGGCCCGGCACCCTGCACGCTTTCCCAGGGGGTGGTGATCTTTTTTCATTTAGGTGAGGCGGGCCACGTCAACAACGCAAGCAACGCAAGGTTTGGTTTGAGCATGGACAGTGGCCTCCTCGATGTTGTTGACACTTGACAACGACCACCACTGACCACAGGCACCACTGGCTGGTCACCCTTTTTTTAGGAAGAGACAACAACACGGGGAACCTAAAAAGTACCCGGGTACAAGGCGAGCGAAAGAAAACCAAACTGCTCGCGAGTCGCGATACTTGCGCGATCGCGATACTCCATAACTCCCAAGCACCAAGAAACACGACGCCAAGAGGATCGATCCAACTTAAAGGTACTGTACCGGGTAGGAAGGTAGTCTATTATTATTGTCATCACAGGCATCCTAACTATGAGAACACAAATTAAAACGGCCTTTTTTCCCCCCCCGTTCCGGTAAGAATATCGCTTTTTTTTTTTCAAGCTGGGATTCCCCGACCGACGAGAAATAAATTGACAGCTGAAGAAAAGCCCCCCCTTTGGGCTTTGTTAACAACCCCCCCTTCCCTTCCCACAGGTCTTGCACGCCATCATCAGTTCACCACTCTTCCCATCAACATCATGCTCACTCACCTCCCGCACTCTGTACTGTCTCGTGTGATCGACCTATGTCCACCCCCCTCCATTCTCGCTCTCTTGTCAGCATCAGCATCACTGCGGCAAGCCATTGTACTGGCGTGCCCGTCATCGGTATATGCGCGCCATGCCCATCGTCACACGCCACTTATTTCACGCCACTTACCTGATGATGATGATGGTGGTGCTGATGACGATGATGCCATCCACAGCAACTCCTCCTTTTTGGAAAATGGCGCTACTCGTATCCCGTGGCACGTGCACCTTGCTAGAGAACAGGACTTTCGCAAGCAACACGGACACAGATGGCGCGCGCCGCTCGTGGGCGTGATTCCTACCGACACAGTTGATGCACACACCATCATCGCTCAGCTCGCAAACGCAATCATGGCAAGGGCGTACGCAGAAACTGTCGCGACGAACGTCGAGCGGTCGAACAATCGAAACAGCGGCAACAACAACAACAGCAGCACCACCACCAGCAGCAACGCAAGGTTGTGTGCTGCCCGAAGTCTAGCGGCAAAGGCTGCCGCGTCGGCATTTTGTGGCGACAAGCCGCCAACAACGGAAACGAGAAAACATGGGTGTGGGACCGTGGCAACCATCAAAGCAAGAGACAGGTCCTCCACCAAGCAACGGACTGTCGCCCTGGACGCGCTCGTGGACGTAAACTGCTTTGAAGGAGAACAGCGCGTAACACAAGCAGCGGAGGTGCTGTACACGCGCCTCATCGGCGACCACCTCGCTGGCGCTGGCGAGCATGGAACAACGCCGTGCACGCTCGTCGTTCCCGTCGACGGCGCGCCGTCAATGGAGCAGCTTGCACTCGCGTTGCTCGTGCGAACCACCGCGCACAGCATGCGTTGCGCGGTAAATATTAATGGCTTGGTCGCCAGTGTCGCGGCGTACGACCTGCTGCCTGGCAACGAAACGCCCGTCGCGCTGCTCGACGCCGTGCTGCACCAGCCGCAGCCTGACGAGCGCCTAACGCTCGCGTCCGTGGGAGCAAACACAAGCAGTGGTGCGAGAGCCGTGCGATGTGCGATGGAGCTCGCTTCGTGGCTTGAGCGCATTCCGAGCCTCACGTCGTCTCGCGTCGACAACGTCGTGCGCGTGATTCGCGTTGCGTTGGAATGGAAGATGAGCGGCGCCCCTTCGCCTTCGCCAGGAACGAGCCGCGAAGTGGACGTGGCGTCAACGGGCATCGTGCTTCTTCTGACGGACACGATGACACAGGCACGCGATTTGGTCGTATCAGGCAACGACAGCTACCACCCCGCTCTCGCAAGTCTTGCACCTGGTGCCTGTAAGAATGCGCCGGCGGTGCTCTTGCCACTTCGCCGCTTTGCATCCGATGCAATCATGGCTCCGTACGCTGGCGCTGAGGCTGCCTTCGACCTTTCCGTCCATATGACGAATGCAAGGGCACCACCAGCGAGCGATATGGGGCCGAGAACATCCCGTCGCTCCGTGTACCAGCCAGTTCCCATGGTTGCGAGTGCGCTCTTCTCCTGACTTGAAAGTGCTTTAAACACGATTGATATAAAAAACTTTAGTCATTCTTTTAATTTTGGTGTTGTTTTGAAAATGGCAAAAGATAAGCGCTCAAGCTCGTGCCGTGCGCGTAGGAATGGGTGTGGGAATGTCCGCACCGTCAACACGATGTGAGCCAGTCGCAGTAGAAGAGGAGGAGGAGGAGGAGGAGGACGAGCCGCCACCCGTGGACGTCGTCGTCGTCGTAGAAGCGCTTGCGGATGAACCAGAAGGTGCAGCATGTAGCAAAGCTTCCACGCCTGCGTGGCCCTTACTCTTCGCGAGCACCATCGCTGTTTTGCCACGATTATTACGACGGCTCACATCAACGTGCCACTCCTTCGTCCCAGCCGCCATGCCCTCGAGCTCAGGGGTACTCAGGAGAAGGCGTACAATACCCGCATTGCCTCGCAGCGACGCGCGGTGAAGTGCCGTCTGCCCGCCTGGACCGCTCACATCGGCATCGACGCCATTCTCGAGAAGTACACGCGCAAGGCCCTCGTCGCCCGTCCATGCTGCAGTCAGCAGAAGACTGTGGCCGTGCTGGTCTGTCGCATCTGACGCTCGCACCAAGCGGCTCTTGAACAGAAAGCGCACGATGGAAGGACGCTCTTCGGACGCCGCGAAGCGCAGCAGGTCCTTGGGGTGAGACAAGCAGTCCTCCACCTCGGCACCAGCTGTTTTAGGTGGGGCTACACTCGTGTCGCTGCCGTGAATCACCTCGTGGCATCGAACAAAGTCTAAGCCATTCACATCCGCGCGAAGCAGAGCCTCCGCCGTGCGATCTGCCTCAGCCGCTTGCTCCACCGCCGGCGGGCTTTGAGCCCGCAGCTTTTCAGCCTTGGCGTAGAGGTGATTGGCAATGTCCGAAGACTTCCACTTGTGCAGCTGCATACCAAAGAGCCGCACCTGCACAGTGGGAAGAACGTATTGCGTCGCAAGATGTTCCACCCATTCCACGTTCTTCATGCCGCGCAAAACCCCGTAGAGCGTGCCCGTGCCACGCTCCGTTCGGTAGGTTGCCGTGGCAATGTCGGGGTAGCTTTGCAGCAGGTGCGTGAGCAAGTGGCGCTGCGACGGCGTGTCCACGTCCGCGCTGCGCCCAAGCGTGATGATGGAGCGAGCCAGCGCGATTGGCTCGAGACTCGACGAGAGCGCAGATGCGACGCTTGCGATGGACGCGTCGTTCACCTCAACATGGTCGCACGCGTGCGATCCTGTCGAACTGTCAGATCCCACCTCTTCGTGGCGACGCGGAAGCCCTGGTGCGCCGGATGCGGCATCAACGCTCGACGCAAGACCGGAGTGGTGCAGCAATTCGAGCAGGCGCCTACCTGATACGCCGTCTGCCCGAATGTGCTGCGAATATGATGCTTTGCCCGCCATGGCGATGTACGCTGCCGACGACTCCGATGTCCAGGACAGTGGCGTGCCCGCCTCCTCCACGAGGAACATGCATGCAGCCTTTAGCGCAGCGGCGTGCAATGGAGCACAAGGTTGTAAAGAGCAAAAGAGGGCTTGTTCGAGTGGCGTCACGGTGCCTGTCTGCGACTGCTTTGTCGCATCGCCGTCATTCTTCGAGTCAGGTGTCAGTAGAAGAAGCGCATCACGCGGTGAGGCAGCTACATCGGGCGATGCGGTGACATGCCCAAAGCTGACACGCGTGCGCCACGCTTCGAGAGACGCCGTGGCAACCACGGGACGAAGCGATCCAGATGCAAGTGCCCAGGCTGCGATCGCGATGTATCCACCAGGCGAGGCAACCGTCCACGAAAGTGCCGCTGCCGTGCGCGCGTTCATGCCCAGCGGCGCCGTGACCGACGACGCTGTTGCGGTGGCACCCATCTTCGACGCTTTCGTGTCAAGCAGGTCTGCGGCAAACTTCCCAAGTCTTGTGAGAGCTAGTCCGTTGAGAGGACTTGGCGCAGCCACATCCATGCGTGCGGCACGAGCGAGCCAGACGACAGGATTTCGCGCTTGCAGGCTCAACCAACAGGAGGCATCTCCGGCGGACCAAGCGGTCACGTTACGCTTGGACAGGTGTGACGCCACGGAAGGACGAAGACGCTTCGCCGCGGCCGTCAGGTCTGCCACGTCGTCTTCTCCCTGCTTGCCGATCGCGGCGAGTACGGACTCTTTTCCACCCACGGCAAGCTCGAAAGCGCTCGGTCCATTAGACCACTCTTCCGTGCATGGCATGGTAGCACGTGCGAGCACCTCGTTTGCAAGCAGCCCGCATCGAGATCCGCGAGCGAGCGCCATGCGTAGCAAGATAACACGACTCTTCAGCATCGCTCCAGGCCACGCCGTGGCCGCAGAGATGCTCAATGCCTGTCCCCCGATTGTTCCTGCGCCTGTGAGCTCAGGTCCATCCAACTTGCACGCGCGTACAGCTGGCACGAGTTGCGGGAGGATGTCCTCAAAAGCAACGGATTGCTCGTCACCAACTTTCGGGCTCGCCGCAAACCAGAGAGCAGCCTGCTGACTATCCCACGCCGATACGGGAATAGCGCGAAGCGACGCGCGCGCCACCGCCGCAACCCGACTCGTCACACGCCACCACTTTTGTGCTCTTGCCACCTCGAGCAACGTCTCCAAGCCATCAACCTTCGACCCGCCAAGATTCACCGCGGCGTCCGATGCGACGTTTTCCTTGATGGCATCTCGCCATGGCACGAGCACAGCTGCGTGACATTTCTCCGCAAACGCGAGAAGACGGTCGGAGTTGTGTGCGTCCGCCGCGTCGGCAAGATTTCCCGCGGCTTGCGAGACAACCTCCACGGTGTCGCGCATGTTGTACAGTACGCCCAGACTGAGTAGTTTCGAGCAGTCACGAGCAAAGGAGTTTGGCGAGCCGCCGCCCCAAATCTGCAGTCGGCTAAGCATAGGTGTGGGCGCAGACGATAGTGCGCCGTGCAACTCGAGGCGCATCGGGTGTTCCGGCGCAGCGCTGAGCAGAGACAGCACGACGCACGACGCAACTCCCACAGGCCACGCATTCGCGGCGGCGGTGAGTGACGAGACGCTACCGCCACGTGCCCATTCGTTGGCAGCTGGTGCAACGGCAGCGAGCACCGCCGAGGCTAGCTTCGGGCTAGCACTGCCAGATGCGTCGCGCAGCCGCGCAACGGCGGCGTCGCACAGACTCAGATCTCCGAATGCCGGAAGAGGACTGGAAGCTGCCTTGAGCGTTGCTTGTGTCGAAGCGAGAGGCGACGCTTCGAGTGCAAGTGCAAGCAGTGCATCGCCATGGCTGCCGGCAAAGCTGGCAAGCCAGTTGAGCATGCCCGGTGCCAGAGACCCCAAGTGCGCCTCGAATGTGCGCTGTTCTGCCGACGCACTGTCGGATGTCGCGTCCTTCACGTCGGCGACCGCAGCGGCGAGCGGACCGTCTGTGAATGCCGCGAGACGGCTGGAATGCGAGCGAAGCACCAGGCGAATCTCCCGGGCTAGCCGCGCAGCGGGCGCCTGATGCATCGATGGGGATGTGGATGCAACAACCAAGTCGGAGACGCTGGTTGCATTCGTTTTGCCGCTGCGCGACGTCGCTGCCAAAATAGCATTTCGCCGCAGTCGCGCCGTTCCGGCGCGCAAGCCTTTCAAGCCGGCAAGCTCGAGTGGCGTGTAGTCGCAAGGAGAGAGCAGCGGCGGCAGATGTGCCGATGCGCTTTCCACGGTGAGCGTCGTGCCCATCTCGTCGGACGCGTCTACAAAGTGCGACGGCGTCGCTGCCGTACGCCTACTTTCCTCGTCGCCATCGCCCAGCACAGCGTTTGCTGCCAACTCGCACGCGCCCGATGACCGCTCGCCGCACAGCTTGTCATCGGATGTCATGCAAAGCACCCGCTCGGCGCTTAGTGCGGGCGAGATCGTCTCGGCACTGTCAACACGAATCGTGCGCAGAAGTGCGGGCACCACTTGTGGGAATGCGCTGCGCTGGCGCTGCGCCCAGGCGAGCAGCTCGACGGGATCGCGGAAGACTCGCGCGATGCTTTCGCGCAACTCTGCCTCTCCATTTGTGCGCAACGCGCCAGCGGCAAGCGCCGCACCATTCGAAGCGCCGGCGGCCCGCAGCGATGCCGCCGCACGGCATGCTTCCACGGGAATTCGCGCGCTTCGCGACGTTCCTGCGGGGGATAGCGTACACAAATACGCGGAGACATGGCTTGCATTCCAATCCACAAGGCTAGTCGGCAGGCTCGCGCGCACCTCGTCGACAAGCTCGTTTGGGCATGGCAACGCTGGGCTAGCCAGGCGAAGCAACTCCACAACCGTTGCGCCAGTTGCGGGCGTCGGTGCAAAGATGCCCGGCATACTTGGGAGCATACCCTGCCCCGACAGCAGTTTTGCCACTAGCCGCCCGTTTCCTCCCCGTGCCGCCGCATGTGCGGCACTCTCGTGCAGCGTTGGATGCATGCCACCTGCTCCTGCCGCGGCGAGTGCCTCAAGCACGCCCACGCGTCCTGCCCGTGCTGCGGCGTATGCGGCAATCGTGAGCGATGTGACCGTGGCGGCTTTATCATCGCCGTTGTCGTTCGCCGCCACAGCGCTGGCGAGCAGAACGCGCACCACGTTGGCATGCCCACGGCTTGCCGCGAGCGCGAGCGGCGTGGTTGGCAGATTGCCTGCGCCGCTGGTAGCGGCGGCGGTGGCGGCATCTGCGGCGGCGACGAGCTGCGCAACATCGTCAGTCGTTGCACCAGCGGCGACGAGCTGCTCAGCCACCTCCGCGTGTCCCTCCGCGGCGGCGTGCGCGAGCGCGGTCCACCCGCGCGAGTCCACTTGCGCTAGAAATTCCTTTGTGGTTCCACCTGGCGCGATACCTTCCAGTAGCACGTTCACGTTCTTCGCGCGTCCAGAACTCGCCGCTAGCATAATCGCCGAAGTTCCCGCACTGTCGGCGGCGGCGATGTGAGCCTTGCACTGGTCTATCAAGACGCGGACTGTTTCCGGTGCACCCGATCGCGCGGCGACCATGAGCGCCGTCATTTTGTTCGACTCTTCGGACGTGAGCGCGACGTCTGCGCTGTAGTGCTTGCACATGGCGGTGACGAGTTTTGGTCCCACGGGATTCGGCATACCTGCGGCCCACATGAGCGCGTTCCAACCACCTCTGTGGAACGTGTTTGGGTTCGCTCCTGCTGATAAGAGCACGTCTACCACTTCCTCGTGTCCAGAGTCCACGGCCCAGAACAGCGCCGGCCATCCGTACGCATCCGCGGCATCGAGGACCGCCGCGCGTTGTTCTGCTGTCCCTGTCCTGCTGGCCGGATCAAGACTGTTGATAGCTGATGTTAACGCGGAGACATCCCCCGCGCGAGCAGGTTCGCAGAGCACGCATCCCACTTCAGAAAGTCCTGAAGTGGCCACCAGAGAAGAGGCTACTACTAGGAGGAGGAAATGTAAGATACATGAAACGCTGAGCGAGGAAGTCCTTGGAAGAGAGCGAGAGAGAGACGACGTGCGCGCCATGGCCATGGCCATGATTATGCGAGCTCAGAGCTCCTGAGATCCCCCGCGGGCGGAAGAGCCCTTAAGGCCACGAGGAAGGAGGGATGCGAGTACGGTAGTGATGCGAGGCACGGGGGAGTTCTCGCAATTCGCATAACCCCTTATAATAATAACGGGGGACCAGAGAGATCGACCACCAGCACCAGGTTTGGGGGAGGGGTGGAAGAGACGCGACCTTCCACGTTAGGGTTTCGCGTTAGGGTTAGGGTTATATTAGGGTTATTGAACGTGTTTGTTCTTGAGAACGAACACGTTTCCCGTGTTCGCAGTTAAAACGCGCCAGCCGCTCTCGTTCACGCTGCACTTCCAATAACCGCCGCGTAGAGGATCGAATGGTTGGCGCGTGACGGGTATGGCGCCGCGATTGAGCGAAAACGTCGTCTGCACGAAGTAGACGTCGATGGTCTCAGCGTCACGTACGGTAAGCACGGCGTCGAGTGACACCGTAAGCAGGCCGCCGAAGAGGTTGACGATATTCCGATATGTGCGCTCGACGTTGACAGGTTTGTCGCTCTTGCTGTTAGCCTGCTCAGCGAGTGCGCGTACTTCCTCATCGTCCGGGCTTGGGAAGACTTGCAGTACTTCACCGACGAATGGTCCTAACTTGCCTGCGGACGTGTTGGTGCTTGAACTGTACACGAGTTCGTAGGTTCCGTCGTCGATGGGCACGTTTGCGACGGCATTCCCGCGTTCGCAGCAAGCTTCCACCTGTTCGATTTGTTTCTGTATGATTTGTTTCGTCGCATCGTCGAGATCCGTGCCGTTCTGATTACCCGCCAAGCGCGTGATGGCTTCACAGTTTGATAAGAACGTCATCGGATACGAAGGTGGCGCATTCGCACGAGACGCCGATGCGCAGAAACGACGACGTGCACCTTGAGTCCTAAGCCAGCCATTCGTATGCAAGCCACGGCAAGAACGCGAACGCGAACACGAGCTGAGAGAACGCGGCGTCATATGTGGGCTGACCCTGAAATGCAACTTCGAGGAAAGTACAAAGGGAAGGAGAGGGAGCGAACACCAACCAACCAACAGGGTGGAGGAGTGAAAAATGGAACCAAACTTTTACCACCACTACGCATAGGGTCTTTGGTTAGGGTATTGGTTAGGGTATTGGTTAGGGTTAGGGTTAGGGTTAGGGCCCCCTCTCCCTCCGATGCATCTTCACCCACGACATTTGACGACTTTTTCATCATGCCGTTCCCATCCTCATCCTCATCCTCGCAGCTCATCCGTGTCGTCCGTGTCGCCGTCGTCGTCGTGGCGTGCCTTTCAAAGCTTGTCGCGGCGGGAAGAGACGTCTCTGATGTCTCGGTGCACCCCACGCCGAGCGACGCGCGCCTGATTTTTCAGACGTCGTTCGGGAGAATCGAACTCGCCTTCTACCCAGACTTAGCGCCAGTCACCTGCGAACACATACTAAAACTTGGGGCCATGGGCGCGTACACGTCCAATCACTTTTTCCGTGTTGACAAAGGTTTCGTCGCGCAAGTTGCAGACGTCGTAGGCGGACGAACCGTGCAGCTCGACAGCTTTCAGTTAAACGAGGCGAAAAAAAACGTGCCGGGTGAATTCTCGCGTGTGCCGCACAGACGCGGATCTCTTTCCATGGGAAGGTACGACGACCCAGACTCAGGCACCAGCTCGTTCAGCATTCTGCTTGGTAACGCGCCACACCTCGACGGAACGTACACGCTCTTCGGAACCACAGTCTCGGGAGACGACGTCCTTTCGAAAATGGAACACGTGGAGACGACAAGGCAGGGAATCTTCGTCATGCCCGCGCACAGAATCAACATCGACGCGTCGTACGTCGCCACCAGCCAAGGCGGTGCGCTCGTCATCCCAAATATGTTTCCCAAGACAAGTGAGACAAACGGCGACGGTAGCGGCGGCACCTGCCCCAGCGAGCTTGCTGAGCTCAGACAGCGCGTGAACGGGCAAAGGGAGGAGTTGCAGCGCGTCAAGAGCGCGCTCGCGTCTTTGCACCGCGACCAGCAAACGCTTCGGCAGCGCATGCTCCCGTGAGACCAGTGGTGCGTCGGGTGAGTAACATACCTTTTCGACGTGATAGAAAGGTGATACGGTTCACGCTTTTTACTTGTTTTACCAAATTTGATTACTATTGATTTTGTCTTCATTGGTTGTGTCGGACTGCTGTTTTTTGTTCACTTCTTCGCCTCGAAGGTGTTGAGGAATTTAGAGCACCGCCTGATTTCCCTGCTCTTGCGCCAGCTGCCCCAGTGATGCTCACGACCCATCACTTCGACCACCTTCGGCAGTGCCTCGCGAGCAGCCTTGACGTCCAAGAATGCAAGGCGTGTTCGACGTGCAAGGAAATCCTCCGGCGTCGCGCACATCTCATAGCGGCACGCGTACGCCACCTCAGCCGCAAGCATGGGATGGTTCTTCACCAGAGGCACGTTCAAGCGACCTCTGCGTTCATGCGCGACCGCCAGCACCGCTCGAGCGCGGTCGCCATAGCTGCGCGAGAGGTGCCGTGCAACTCCCTCGCTGACGCCCGACTGCGCGAGTCCGACGTGCAACGCGGGGTGATATCCACTCGAGCCGACGAGCGAGAGGTGCGTTGTGACGCAGCCGTGCTTTGTCAGAAGCTTGGGCAGGTACGGGCCTGTGGAATTCTCCGTGTCTGGAACTTTCAAAGTACCCGCCACGCAGTCGACGACGTCCTCCGCCATCTTGCGATACGTTGTCCACTTGCCTCCGGCTACTGTCACGATGCCCGCCTCGCCAACATTCACGATGTGGTCGCGGCTCGTGCTCGCGCTGTCCTTCACACGACCGTTTTCGTCCGCGGGGGCCACCGCGAGCGGGCGAAGGCCAGACCACGTACTGAGCACGTCCTCGCGTCGCACGTCAATGCTTAGATTATCTCTCAGCGCGTCCAGAATGAACTCGACGTCGCTCCCGCTTGCTTGAGGCGCGTCCGTGACAGGCGAATCTGCGTCCGTGGTTCCCGCCACGGCAGCGCCGAGCCACGGGATGAGGAAAACTACACGCCCGTCGCGTGTTTTTGGCACGATCATGCCAGTGCCCACGTTGCTCGCATAGTATCCGGGAAGCGTGATGTGCGTGCCCGCAGATGGCCGGATCATCGGCGTGGAGTTTCTGCTCGCAAGCTTCCTGACGCCGTCGGCGAATGGCCCAGCCGCATTGACCACACGCTTCGCACGCACGTCAAACCTTCGCCCGGAGATTTTGTCGTACACCTTTGCGCCTTTGCACACTGGAGCGCCACCTTTCTCGAGCGTCTCGATGATGAGACCTTCCACCTCGGCGTGGTTCAGCACAGTCGCCCCCGCCATGGCGGCGGTGAGCGCGAGCGAGACATTCACGCGCGCGTCGTCAAACTGCCCGTCGCAGTACGTCACGACGCCCTTGAGGCTAGCGCCCGAGTCCGGCTGCACGCGCCGCAGAGTTGGGAAGTCGCGCATCGCCTCCTCGGGGAACACAAAGCGCGACCACGTCATTCCCTGCATGCCTGCGACGATGTCGTACAGCTTGAGTCCTGCCCAGTACATGGGAACGTCCTTCCAGTCGTAGCACGGCAGCTGGATGAAGATGGACGACGCGAGGTGCCTTGCGTTTTCGAGGAACGTCTTGCGCTCCTTGAGCGCCTCGAAGACGAGCTTGAGCTGGTCGACATCCTGGTCGAAGACCGCCTTTTCGAGGTACCTGACTCCTCCGTGCACGAGCTTCGTGGATTTGCTCGAGGTTCCCGACGCGAAGTCGTCGCGTTCGATGAGCGCCACCTTGAGTCCCCGCGTCGCAGCGTCGAGCGCAACCCCCGCGCCAGTCGCTCCCCCTCCGATGACGAGCACGTCGAATGTGCCTTGGTTGTCCTTTTTGTTCCGATACGAGCGCGCCGCTGCCCTGAAGTTGTCGAGCGCCCGCTTTCTGAGGTTGAGCGAGGCTGCTGGCGAGTCGTCGATGAGTTCGTGCGTGACGTTTCTCTTGCTTGATGCGGCTTCGGCGGCGTAGGACGCGTACGCGTACGTGCCTGCCCCTCCCGTGCCCATCATGAGCGCGAGACGCGTCCACATGGCACAAGTAACCACTATTAAAGCAAGGTAAAGCAACCTAAGTCCAGTGAGCCAAGGACGACTAAAGTGACAAACGTAGGTGAGAGGAGAGACGCAAGGAGGCGAAGAATGTCGGCAGCCCGGAGAGGACTATCGACCGAGCGCGTGCCTCCGAGAAAACCCGGAAGGGAAGGGACCAGAAGAGGGTCGGGAAGAGGCTTTGAGCGAAGTCAAACAACTCACTCGTTCCGGAACGGAACGAGATTTTCTGATTTTCACGGATTAGGGTGGAGGGTTACCGATCAATCCGATTTCATCGTCCCATTTGTCGTCCGTCGTCCCCGAAAGAAATCACATCGGGGCCCCGATACCTTTAGGTCGGAACGATAGGTCAGGTACCTTAGGTCGAGAAATCGAGCGAGCGACGCGAACTCGACCTCGATCCCCCACCTGGATTCCCCCCCCCCGATCGGGATCACGGGGGGCCGGGTCTCTCCCCGGCCCCAGGAAATCCCGGGAGGGAGGGAGAGTTTAGTGGCTCCCTGCAACAACGTCCTGTAGGTGGGAAACTGGGGATACGTCGTTGGTGGTTTTCGTTGGATCCACCAGAGACCCTTTAGTTGGGGATCCCGGTCGGGCAAACTGACTTTTTTAGTAGTAGTAGAAGATGACCCGCCGCCGCTAATGACATCGCCCGTCGCGCATCCGAAGCGCGACGCGGACGGCAGGTTCAAGTGTCCGTGCTGCGACTACAAGAGCAAGAAGGCGAGCCACCTGTAAGGAACGACGAGTGACGCGCGGCGTGAAAGTAAGTTTCAGTTTCGGAAAAGTTAGAGTGGTGGTTACAAGGTGGGGGTTCCGGGGAGGTGTCGTTGAGGGGGTGCCTCGCGAGTCTCGCGATACTGCGTTTCCTCAGTACGCGCCACTCGATACGGCTTTTCTTTCTTTTCTTTCCTATCAATCTCCGGCTGTCGATTCCATCCAGCCTCAGGCCTTTAGCGCTGATGCATCTTACTTTCTCTCTTTTCCGATCCTTTGATCGTGCTCTTTTTTCCAGCTTACCTCAGCCGAGTATTTCTCTTTTTCCGGCTTACTTAAGCTGCGTATTTTCTTTTTCCAGTCTTTTTAGACTGTGTTTTCTTTTTGTCTATCGGTTGACTTTTTCCCGATGTATTCTCGGTTGACTTTTTTCCCGATTACTTTCCTTACAGCGTTTTTGTGTTCCCTCTCACGCTGGGGTGGTGTGTGGTGTGAACCCTTCTCTAGGGGATACAGCTTAGATTGGGAACTCTAAGACGGGGAAAACTCCCCTTATCTTGTTCTCCCTTTCTTATCTTCTTCCCTGTAACTCATACCATTCTCCGTATCTCCTGACGCTCACCTAAGGTTGGTAGTCCTAGGAGTAGTCTATACCTGTGGCCCGTTACTGCCACACTCATCGCTGCTTGGTGCGCTGCTGAGAATGCTAGCACTTCCTCGCTGTGATTGTTCGTGTCGAGTAACGCACCCTGGCAACTCCACGAGCACGCAGACCGCGGTATTGATGGGCGACTTAACAGTGCCCTGGCTGGCGGGTCTGCTTGCAACCAGGCACGCAATTAGCAAAGTGCACTGGGTCGGTAGGCTGCAACCGCGCACCCTCTGTGCACTGAGGGTATTGCAAGCGGACTACCCAAGCATGGCGACATGGAAGGAAGTGGTGGTACATCCGAGCAGCGAACTCGCGAAAGTGCAGACGCACGGAGATGGGGCATTCGTGCTGATCACTGAGAGTTTCACTTATCCGTATGTGACCGTAGGGCGGGCGTAGCACGGATCGATACAAGGACCGGTGCCGTGCACACAGCACATAGACCACTGTTGTGATTACGGCAGAAAATGCTAGTCGGCTGAAAAATGAAAAATAGTTTACAGGGAATCGAGAGAGTATACAAATTCGTTTTAAGTTTTTGGTTGCCGACGCGGTGGGCACCAGTTCCGATGGCGCCCCACAAATGCGTGGCAGAAGACGTTTCGGCTCGAGCCAGCGGAGCTAAGATCAACGCGCGAGGGTGTGGCCGAAAGGTGGCGTCCCGATCCAATGGATGACGTGGAGCGTTCAGCACGAAGTGATCCGATGGAGGATGTGGAGCGCTGAGCACGAAGCGAAGAATTTGCACGTGGCCTTGCATCGGGTGATGCGCATCGGATGACAGCCTCGCGACGAGCCAACTGCCGTGCCCAGGTGCTCGCATCAAGACTCCTGTTCTGCGGTTCGCGAAGATGCACGCCAAATCGCGAAGCTTCATCGTAACCTGCAGGTCGGGCGGATCCCACGGAGCGTGGCGGAAGCCCACCACGGCTCGCTGGCTCGTCACTCCACGTTCGCTCGGCCGCATCCGATGAGGCGCGCTTGAGCATCATCTGGCTTCGCTTCACCGGCGAATCCACGGGTGCTGTGCTTGGGCGTGTGGCATTCATCAGGTGTCGCATGCGTTCCCGAGCCATTCCATCAGCCTCCACAGAATCGGCATCGAAACAGAAGCCAGCGTGAATTGTTTTTACGCTTGACTTACGATAGGATGCAGCATAGGCTGCATACGATCCGTCCTTGAGCGCGCCGTATTTATGTTTGTGGTCCGTCGCATCTTGCGCCTTTGTGTTGATGTTGAGAAGGCTGGACCTGCGATAGATGTCCGCGACGTTCTTCGCGGATCGAGCGTAACCGGATGTGGCATACCCGTCGTAACCAAGATGTTCTTTCACCACGTCCTCCGCGCGCTCAAGTTTGTCGCGATAGACAGCACCCGTGTCCACCCTTTTTCCGCGCATGAGCTTTTCCCTTCGTCTCAGATCGTATGCCGCCCCGCGCGCGTGCGCGCTGGCTTCGCGTTGAAGGGACTGGTGCAGCGACGAGCCACCGCCACTGCCGCTCGCCGACGAGCTGCCGACGCGTTTTCTCGAGGTATCGGCTACCGCCGTGGCGGCGGCTGCGATGAAGGCTGCCGCAGCATGCGTTGGGAGTGGCCCAGCGCGTCGTCCGCGCGTGTTTCTTGCAAGGGTTTTCTCGGTGGCCGTTGCACGCCTTGCCAGCGCCTCGAGCATCTCGCGCCGGCGCAGATGCACGAGCGTGGTGGCTGACGTGAGCGGCTTCACGCGTTTGTCGTTGCGCCACATTTTCATCTCCTGCTCGAGCACCTGGCGCATGAGTCCAAGGTACTCGTCCTCTTCGATGAGTCCGGAACCGTCTTCGTCCCACTGGCTGAACAGTTCCTGCGCCTGCGCGTGCGTGAGCTCGAACCCGAGTTGTTCGACGACTCTGTGCAGTCCCACGACGTCGAGTTCGCCCGTTCCCTTGGACGCGAGCAGGAACACTTCCTTGAGTTGGTCGTCGGAGAGCAGCGCGGGCGCGCCATCATCGTCGTCATTGTCGTCATTGTCGTCTTCTTGTAATGTATCTTCTGACAAGGCTGCATAAGATTCTTCAAAACTACCACTCCTCCGCATTCTTCTATTGGTAGCTGCAAGTCCTCCATATTCTGCCGCATGGTTCGTCGCCAAAGAAGAGGAAGAAGAAGTCTGCTGTGAAGCAGTGATTTTTTCGAAGAGCTTGAAGTCCCACCCGAGCGTTCCCGGTGCGGGTCCCAATACTCCTAAGGGTACTGCTCCTCCCCCCAACGGCATCACCGACATACTGTAAAGGTAGGTGACGATGAAGTGGCGGCCGCTTGTTTCTCGAAGTGGTGCCTCAAAATGTCACCGGTGCGGGAAAATGGGAGAGGATTCGCAATTGCGGGTCGTCTCGAGACGACGACAGGCAGACAGGTGTCCGGAGTTGCCAAAGACGACGAAGAAGACAAGACAAGACCCTTGCAGTTTGCACTTGCTTGGAGTCTTGGACCTTGCAGCGTCGACCGGACCGGGCCGGACCGGAAGGGCGTACCAAATAGGTACAGTTTTAGAGGGAGCAGAGGGCGAGACTGGTCAGGCGGTTCCCCTAACAGGTTCCCCTCCCCCTCTGGACACCTGTCACCTAGGAAGTACAGGGCCTGTTGCCTGTCCTGTCCGGATGACTTTACTTTTGCCTCAGCTCTCCTACTATCCCCTACCACAACCCCCGGGGGGGGGGGTATTTTTATCATAACGCGTCTTCGAACTCTCTTTTGGAAAAGCTCTTTTGGTCGAGTTTGGGAAAACTGTTTTGGAAAAGTGCCCCCTCCCTGCCCCTCCCCTCTCGTCGCCCGCCGCCACACTTCTCCCACGGAAGGAACCTTCTCCGCATTGTTATTTTCGTCAGCATGCATGGTCCCTTAGGCTTGCTCCACAATCATGCTGCTCATGCTCCATCTCAAGGAGGACGTGTCTCTGTTTCTTTGAAACTTCCACACATGTGTGTGCACTCGAGGAAGCGTCGTTCTTCTTTTCCTTTGAAATTCGCTTTCCGTCATCGGCTCCTCATGAAAGGTGGTCCAATTGTCTCCGTCTCGGCACAAATGTCAGGCTCGTCGTCGTCGTCGTCGTCGTCGTCGTCGTCGTCGTCGTCGTCGTCGTTTCAAGCCAAGCAGTACAGGGACCCCGACGAAACGCTCGTGCCACCCGCGCTCATCGAACAGGCGCGCTCTCGGCCCGTCGGAGGTGACTCCGGCGACGATCGTGATAATAACGACAATAATCTCGTCGACGTCAACGACATACAGCAAACAATACGCAGCTTCATGCCCACACCCACGTCGACAGGACGCAAGGAGAAAGACGACAAAAACCACACGCGCCCGTTCGGCGAAGGGGACACCGAACAAGCCCTGAAAGAACGCGACTTTCTCGTAGACGCACTCAAACTAATGCAGGAGGTGAACGGACCCAGAACGCACGAAGTGGACTACGTCGTCGAAGAACTCCTGCAGGCGGCAGACCGAGAAGAACGTGTCAGCATCGTGCGACAGAACGCAAACCACCTCTTCACATCCGACGGCGTGCGGCGCTTCATTGGAATTGCCGCAAACGCCGAAGACGGCGGCGAACTGCAGGCGCGGGTACTCCTGCTCCACGAGGAAGTTCGCGACATGCTCAACACGGAACCAAGTCTAGCCGAGGCGAGAGAAAACGCCGTGGCGATGCAGCGGCAGAAGGAGGAGGAAGAGGAACAGGAACTTCAGGAAATGATTCAAGACGTCGAGCGCGACATGATGGAGGCGTACGAGGAGCAAGTCAAGCAATTCGAAATGCGCGTCGATTTACTGGAGGAAGCGTACATCTCACGAGACCAAAAGGGTGACACAGACGAGACGAAGTGGAAGAACTTGCTCATCAACACATGCGACGTGTTCACGGCGCGCCTTGGCGCGGAGGATCCAAAGGCGCCCAGTCTCACGGCTCGCATGCTGGCGATCGTCGAAGCGGCACTGCCCATCGCGCCGCTGAGTGACGCTGAACGTGCTGCTCTCAACTCCGCGATGGATGTGTGGAAGTGTTGAAAAACCAAAATTCTCTATATTATCCTTCCCCACTGGTCCTCATAAACGAAACCCCTGACAGACAAAATTAGATCATCAATCCCAATCCCCCACTAAAAACTTTTTACTGACAGCCCAGCCCGTCAAAAATCAAAAACCAACAACAAAAATAATGGCGTTTTTTGTGACATGCTTGGCCGTCGTCGTCGTGCTCCTCACGACGAGGCTCCTCAGCCGACTCCTGCCTTTCTCAAGTAATAGTGCCGGTGATGTCACTGATGATAGCAGTAGTAGTGGTCATCATCAAAAACAACATCTTCCAAAGGGGGATGCTGCTGGTGGTGGTGGTGGTGACGACGGCAATCATCTGTCGATCCTAGACAGATTTGTGTCATTTTGCATCCGCCGTCTCCTGCTCGCCGTGCTTGCGCGTCGGGATGATGACAATGTCAACGACAGCAAAAACAAACTACGCGTGCGATGCTCGCTCCTCCAGCGCGAACTTGTTGTCGAACATCTCGCCATCGACACGGGGCGTTTGCTCGCGATGCGCATGTTCAAAAATGCTGCCAACCTTGATCCCTATGTCGCGCTCGCGACATTTGGCGACGTCATCGAGAGTTTGCAGATTAGCATACGCGTCGTGCGCTTTCAAATGGCGAAGATGCAGGTGAATGTCCACGGGATACAGCTTGATGCCGTCCTCCGCGACGAGGTACCTGCGGCATCGGAGATGCGGCGAAGACGAGAAAATCGAGAAGTCGTTAGGCAGGCAATCGCAAAGAAACCTTGGATCCTTGAACAGGTCAAAGCTGCAGTGAATGACACGATTGAGACTTTCGACGACGAGACCGTAACGCCGAGAAAAGGGGGAGGAGAAGGTGGTGGTGGAAGACGCGCAGGAGTGGCAGACAAGCAGCAATTCTCATCATCATCATCGTGGTGGAAGAAATTTGCTTCCCGCATCCGTGTTCATATACACGACACAGTCATGAATGTGCACACGCAGCCGAAGCCAAGGCAAGCATCCGCAGAAAGTACATTCTTCTCGGTGCGTGTCGGGCACGTGTCATGTGTGCCCATTCACGACGAGCATTCCATCGTTCGTTGTGGCAATGTGCTTGATATCGCGAGAGTGGATTTCGCATTCGGCCTAGGAGCATCATCACGCATCTACCACCGACTCGTGCGGCAGTGGGCTCTACGCGTGGTTCTCGCAGAAGGTGACGCGTCCACGGCTTCTGAAACGCAGGCAGCCGTCTCCCGTGCACTGGACGAGGCATTCGCTGAGAGCGTGACTGACGCTTCATACATATCTCGATGGAGCGATATTCCTTCTTCGTCGTCATTATCAAATGCGTACCCCGATCTTAGGAAGCTGCGTGTCATCGGAATGCGCGCACGCGCCTTCGCTCTCGACGGTGGACCACAATGCAACAACTGCAACGTGCCACTCACCGCCACAACTACCCCTTCCTCCTCCTCCTCGACTGTGGTGGTGGATACGCTCGTTCTGCCATTTGCTCGTGCCGCGTTGCGTCTGCGCGTACAAGTGACGCTCAATCGCAGGTACCGACCTCTACACCGGCCGAGGGTAAGGCCACGCCTTTGGTGGCGCTATGCCATAACCGCGATCATCACAAACACCACAGCTCCCGTCTCGGGTGGTGCACATTCAGGTTGGCGGTGGTGGCACCAATACCTGATCTTGCGTGACGACTACGACGAAGATAATAACGGCGACGACGACGCGATGACAATGATACTACGACGGATACGACGAAAGGAAGAACAACACAAGCGCGACGGCTACGATACTCCGATCGCACGTCGACGCCGCAGACGGCTCGACTACTTCGCCACTTTGCTGTCGTCGTCACCTCGGCAGCAGGTGATCGACGAAAACAACCTGACTCTCGACGAGTGCGCTCAATTCTACACATGGAAGATGCTCGAGGACCGGATGACTGCGCGATGCTCGCCTCGAGGAGGAGAGAAGAAGAACGTTTTTGCAAGCTCCACGAGATCTCCCGCTCTTGCACGTGCTGCTTTTACCTCTGCTTCCGCCGCACTGCACCGGGCTCTACACGACGTCCCGTACAATCACCGTCCCCCTGCGTATGGTTCGAACGACGATGACGATCATCGCCATCGTAAGCGAAAGCAGCTGCAGCAGCGGCAAACTCCTTCCACCACGACGAGAAGAACCAGCATTCTCTTGTACATTCCTCGCATGACTGTCACACGTGACGCTCTCCGGCTCACAGCTATGAAGTTGCAGGCAAGTCTCTCTGACGCCGAGTCGCTCATCCTGCACGGAGGAAGTTTACACACCGGCGGCGTTAATAATAATGAGAAGTGCGCATCCTCCTCCTCCTCCTCAAAAGACGACGACGACGAGAGCAAATCGTGGAGCGCTGCCGGCCAGGTTCACTTGGAAAGGCTCCATGTCACACTGTCTGCTGATAAGGCGTGCTGCAACAACAACGAAGACACCAACGAACTTCCTCTCTTTGCTATGCCCTGTACTGCTACGATGGGCACGATCGAAGAAGATCATGCATGCTCCGGAGCACTCCGGATACCAGTCCTGCCCGACGAAGGGATGATGCCACGCTGGCGGGTAAAAATCTCGGGGGCAGAAATTCAGGTCCCGCTTCACGCCATTCCGCGCTTGTGGCGGTGTATTTCTTGGAAGAATGACGCCGCCGATCGCGATGAAGACGCTAGCGGCACCGCCTCGGCCGAATTTATTGCTAGGTGTACGCAGGCGCGCGGCCTTGCAGCGCCCACGTCAACGCCGAGAGCCCTCTCGCACGTTGCCGTCTACGCAACAGCGCCTTGGAGACTGCGCGTGCACTACCCTCTCGCGGAAGGACCTGTGGAATCGACGTTCGTCGTCACCCTTACAGGTATCTCTACGAAGACTCGAGAGGCTCGACCGGCTCACGAAGAGGAACGTCGTCGCGAGCTGACGGACGAAAGCGACGCCACTTGGCCGCGGCTGGTGTTTCAGCTTGCAACAACTGAGGTATGCGATCTCCTCGCAGACGCACGCCACCGGCTACAGCGCGCCAGGGACGAACGATCTGTCGCGCACGACAATGCTCCTCTCACACAGTCAAGACGTGTTGGGTATATCGCGGGCTTGGGTGGTGCGATCCAACGAACATTTCGGCACGGACTCTTTCAGCGGCGCAGTATTTGTGACGAAGACGCCGAGCTGAGCAGGCTGGAGGCTGACGTGGCTGCCCTGCAGCACCTCAGCTCCATGCATCACTCAGTCGTATCGTCGAGACGGCTATTCAGCGTGCGCTTGAGCCTCTGCGCCGAAGCGCACGTGGAAAGGGGCCCCACCAAGGCTTGCACGGAGCCCATACTGCAGCTGCCTCCGACATTTGCGGAGCTGAGCCAAAGCGTGCGAGTCGACGGCATGCACCTCTCGAACGTCGCACCCACGACGCGTCTGCTCGTGGCTGCAGCTGACGGCGACGAAACGACGTCGATACAGCTCGACGTTGGCTCCACACGCTGTCGAGAAGTCGGTGCGTTCGTCGCGGCACTTCTGCAAACCACACGAGGCGTTTTCTCATCAGCCTCAGCAGAACCGCACGTGGCAACGCCTGCGCATACGCAGACATCGAATGACGTCGTGGGAGACACCACGCTAGCCGCTCGCAGGGAAGTTCGCATATTCCTGCCACGTATTTCGATGCGACTATTCACCGCATCGATGCACCCGCTCTCGGACGAGTCGATCAAATCTACATGCCACGACCGCATGTTCGCGACGCTGGAGGTTGGCATGATCAGCGTGGAAATGTCGATCACCTCCGAGGTGGAGGCACACTGCTTTATTGGCGACATGTCTGGCGAGTACTTTTATGGGTCCGAAATGGATGCTCATGGGCGTAGAAGCAGGCTCTTCCGGCCACTTCTACCGTTCGTGCGAAAGCTGAGCTCGAGCGGCATGGTGAGCATCGTACCGGAGGAGGATTCCGACTTATTGATGATGATGACATCAAAGTGCAGCCGCGGGAACAGCCCAACAACGCCGCGTCTCCTGTGGAGCCGACATCTATGGCATCGAGCATTTCTCATGATTCAGGGTGCTCGAACAGCCGAGCTGATCCCGGAGGTGGTGCAGCGCCGCCTCTCGCAAATCCACGTGGGCATGACGACTCGCCACACCTGCAAGGCCAATGGCCAAAGAGTCCTTGATATAAGCAAGGAGGTGGTGATTCGTCCCGTCTCCTTCTCTCTTCACGTGACGCAGATGAAGGAATCTTTGCATTCTGTGGCAATGCTCTACGAGGCATTCCGATCAAGTTTTGGTGGCGTCACCTTTCGCATGCAGAGCCGCGAGATGGAAGAAGATGCTCAGAGGGGAGAGAAAAGTGACAGATCGATTATGCAGCAAGGTGTCAATACCACAAACCGACGTCAGCAAGAAGGCAATTCTGCAACGAACACGAAGGCTAGCCTTGCCGTGAACTTGCGCAGCTCATTGGTTTGTTCCTTCTTCCGCCTTGTGGTGAGCCGTGATCCCCCCATCGGCGACGTCGTTGCGTGTCAGGTACGCGAAATCCGCGCCTCGATCGAGAAAACGACGTCCGACGGCACCAGTACCAGCAGGCTTGTTGACACGTTCTCCGCAGAGTGCAAGGACTTGGCAGTATTTGATCTAGTCACGACGGGTGTACACCGCAAGATTCTGGGCTCCACCTTGGCCAATCGGGCTGGGTGTGACCTTATGGTTCAAAAGTTGGGCAGCTCGCGCGTTCCGGTGATATCCGTTCTTCTTGCAAATGCACGGATTTGCTACATGAATTCCTTTGTCGAGGATTTCTTAACCATCTTGCGAGATGTGGCCGCTTCCATCACCGACCTCAACGCTGCTATTGTTGGTGATTCTCACTCATCTGAGCATTTGACTGGTCAAGCTAGCATCCGCAATGCTGAATCTGCTACGGCTGCTCTACCTGTGTACATGTTTCGCATGTCTGCATTCAGCCTCGATCTACCCGAATCTGCGAACAGTTTACAGGGATTTGCATTCTGCTTCGAAGAGGCCAAGGCTGAACTGTTAGCCCGTAGTCGGTCCATCGAGGGTGATGACGAAGACCCCGCGCAAGTCGCATGCGATATCCACGGCTTTCGCTGGGTCTATAGCGATGCATCTTCCGCGATGTCATCCACGCAAATTCTCGGCAGGCTACCTTCATCATCGTTATCGCAGGCAGGCGGCGAGGATGAAGGAGGACTCGCTGTACGAATGACAGCGGCATTGATCGCTGGAAGGCTCTTGAAACTGGATCTTAACATGCAGGATGAGCCGGTGCACATACGTCTCTTGAATTTGCACTATCGCTCTTTACTGACAGCCCTTCGCACAAACTTGGGGCAAAGAGGCGTGCTTGTTACGACGAAGGTGACAACGCCATCGCCACCGACCGATGATCCAGAGGAGGTGGACGGAGCGCAAGACGCACTCCCTGAATTCCCACCGAGGGGACCCAAGCCTGGGTCATCGCTTGCAGCTCTCGGAGCTTATGTGTGGATTCACCTTGCGATTGATGCGCACGTCGTGGTCGATCTCGTGAGTGACAAAAGCACGTCTTCGGCGGTGACATCGATGATGCGTGTTCGTGACAGAGGAGCACGGGAATCTGACTTTTGCCTCGTCTCGCTGCGACTTCTGGGAAGCACAATTGACCTTGCTCTTTTCTCAAAGGTGCACGCTGCGGCATCTCCAACGAGCCCGACGATGCGTTTTGTCCTCGCAGCTAGCCACTTCTTAGGACTTGATCCGAACTACATGGCAAGA
The DNA here is from genome assembly GCA_938743325.2 of Pycnococcus provasolii. NCBI lineage: Eukaryota > Viridiplantae > Chlorophyta > Pseudoscourfieldiophyceae > Pseudoscourfieldiales > Pycnococcaceae > Pycnococcus > Pycnococcus provasolii. The sequence goes on from OW568868.1 coordinate 707,214, forward strand.
TCGATGGAGCGAATGTCGAATGAAAACGACGATGGTGGCGACGACAATGACACCGACGCTGGGTATCTGCGATTCTTGCGGATTCTTCCATCCACCATGGGAACGTTGAACGTACCGACATCATCGCCGCATCAGCCGCTGCGCATTTCGTATACGTCATTTGCGGACATGTCGATGACGACTCGTATTGAAACGGTCGAGCCGCACATTCACTGGCTCTACGGTATCGACATGAGTGTGCTGTACGACATCTTGCTCGTTCTTCGCTCGTCGTTGCGAAAACCGTCTGCTCCGCGATCGAGTGTCCAGTCGTGGACACGAACCTATCTATCCATTCGCAATGGACACGTGCTGCTTCCTGTACAGCTGCGTTGTGACGGTGAACTGATGCGTGGCGTGCGTGCGTCCGCAAAATCTTTGGAAATCGCGTACATCTACGGCGGGACTGGCGTGACGCTGCTAAGAGCAGATGGAAAAGCTATCAGCCTTTCTGTCGCGAATTCCACTGAACACAGGCGTGCATGGAGTACGCGGACGACGAGTTGCTTTGTGGCGGGCAACGAGGACAATCTCACGGCGACCTTCGTACCTCCCATGGATCTCTCCTTTGAATCGCGCCTCTCGCAGGGTATTTGCGCCGACAAGGCGGGCGTCTCGTTCAGCCGCCAGCATGTGCACGCAAGCTTGCAGGAGTCGCGATTGTCAATGACGGCAGAAGTCATTTCTGTGTTGCAGCAACTAATGAGGCAGCTCACAGCACCGGAAGCGATTGAGCCGCAGAGCGGCATTGACGATGCGGCAAATTCACACGTTGAGAAAGATTTCAGCCTGAGCGTTCGTGCCAAGAGCTTGCGCGTCTCCTTGATCCACGAGAGCCTATCAGGGATGACACGGCATGAACCTCTGAGTCTGCTATTCACCTCCTTCACCGGCGATGTTGCATTTCGCAGTGACGCGGCATCCCCGGGCGGTACCGCAGCTCGTGTGATCCGTGCAATGGCATCTGTATTCGTCGCAGGTGACCATCTCGACTCGGCGCGTGGCTGTCGCATTGACTGGCTCCTTCCGTGTCAAGTTTCTGGCGAACTAGCCTCCGAGCCAAATGCTGCGGCAGCCTTTGCGGCAGAGGAGCAAGCGATACGACGCAAAAAGACGCGAGCGGCACGGCAGCTTGCAGAGCAGTACGCGAAAGTAACCAGCGACGACGACGAGAAAGAGGGAGGCGGAATACCTGACGGAATCCCAGCAAGCATCCGCGTATGGACTCGGGTTGACCGCATAGCGCTTGTGTTCAGCCCGCCGCTACTGCAGAGCCTTGGCGAGGCGATGGAAGTAGTGAGTCGAAAAGGGGCACATGGAGAAGTGGGTCGCAGGGCACAGGACGAAAGCATGTACGTAAGCCTGTTTGAACAGCCATTCGAGGCTACGAGGTTGATGCGCACAATCTTAACAGGACGAGAGCGCATTTTGCGTCGCATGAGCTCATTATCGCCATCCAAGTCGTCGAGGTTAGACGCGCCACTGCTGTCAACACAACATGGATCACGACACATACTGGCAAATGTACCATCAGAGCAGTACTTGTACAAGCCGGAGCATCATTCGGCCTACACGATCACGAACTCGACGGGGATGGACCTGATGTACTGGTCTGGCTTGGCATGCGACCAGACTTCGACGCGCAAGTATCGCCTCAGGGCTGGAGAACAGGCACAAAAGCTGCGCGTATATCCTCATCTGATGCGCAACTGGAAATACCGAATGGGATATAAGTCCGACGATGCATCATCGTCCGCTGAATTCGCGGAGCCGTCTGGAGTGGATGAATATGTGCAATCCGATGCAATCTGCATCCAACCTTGCGGCAATTTCCCGCCTCTTCTTCAGGTTCCCATTGGAATCGTCGGCAAAACTCGCATATTTCTCAGGGCACCTTTTGATGGCAAACTTACTCAATATTCGCGAGATGTCCAATTTCCGCTCGTCATAGACGTGCAGCTCTCCGGTAGATCGAAGCATGTTGTGCTTCGTTCACCCATGGCTGTTCTCAACGACTCTAGCGCGAGCCTTGCAATGCGGCTTTACATTGCAGAGGTGGCGGGCACTATGGATAGGGTCAATGAAGCAGATGAGGTGGCGGCGGGCACTGCTACTGGGGTCAATGATGCATCATCATCACCATCTGATGACGACGACGACGACGACGACGACGACGACGACGACGACGACGGCATGCTCGATTCGTCTCCTCGCCCTCGCATTCAAAGACGGAAGGCACGTCCTGGCTCAGAGGGGCGATGGCGTTCGAATCGACTATTCGATCTCGCACCCATGCGCGGGTTTGTGCACATTCCCTTAGCCGCGGCTCATGGCGGTATGCTGAGCCTGTGCGACAGTCGCCAAGATCATCATGGGCATGCACAGCCGCGATACGGAGGCGAGAACTGGCGTTGCGCAATCACCGTTGGTGCGATGGATGTGGAGAGCTTAGCGAATCAACAGGGAACTATCGAGATACCATCAGGAGACTCACCAGGGAACTATGGAGACTCATCGGTGCCCGCGTATCACATCGTGGTCCGCCTTGCCACGGCTCGAGACATGGAGTATCGTATGCGAAATCCGGACGAAGCAGTTGATGACAGTGCAAGCTACGGCGACTCTTCATTTTCATACCTTGACCTACGTCCCGATGGAACACTTGTTCGTGCAGCTTCGCCATACGACGTCGTGCTTGTTCTGAGTGCCCCCATCTACCTCCTGAACACTTTACCATATCCAGTGACACTGCGTATCTCAGCGGGTACTGCGAGCAGTGCAAGACTGGCTCGTATTGAGGAGGCGCGGGGAGTGGGCCGTCATCGCGATGGTGGTGGCGGTAGTAGGAAAAGGATACCCTTTGACGAGCTCTTGGCGGCTGATGCTGCAAGTAGTGCAAATGCCGTTGATGGTGGAGATGATGGTGGTGGTGATATGGACGCACACGAAGTGCAACTTACACCCCGCAACGAGATTATCGACCACGATACGGAACATGCTAGCCCCAGGTTTTCGTTATCGTTACCCAAGAGCATGGATTATATCCGCGCCGCGGCCATGAGCTTCAAGGTTCCACAAGGGTTGCAAGGGTTGGGACGACGACGCGATCAGCAGGATGAAAGCAGCACGAGACACTTTCTCGCACCGGGCGAAATTGCACAGATGTTTCCCAATCCAAGGCTGGCGCTCCGAGCTCGCGTGGATGTACACTTTCCAACAGCACACTTCCGATCGCGTCGTGCTTGCGTGCTTTCCACGGAAGAAGGTGCGAGCGTGCTTGGCTTGAAGCTGCGAGGCAAGGCGATTCAGGCAATTGGGGCGTCACGAATGATGTGCCACAGCCGTGAGGACAAGGACGACTACGATGTGGCAAGTGGCGAGCGTTCGGCGTCAATTGGCACCCAATTGACACCGAACGACACGAGACTTTGGCAACTCAAGGATGGCGACGGCGACGCAAGCACCGGTGGTCGGTTTTCTGAGGGTCCAGAGGAGGAGGAGGAGGACGAGGAGGAGGAAGAGGACGACGACGACGACGACGACGACGACGACGATATATTCCTTGGCGTAGGCGATGCTCGTGGCTGGACGGCGGCGAATGTGCGAGGCGTCGCGCGGAAAATCACCCGAAAGATGACGAATGGGCTCTCTGCGCGCATTGTGGGAACGCCTGCAACCAAAAGGCGCTCAACACGTGCAACGGTTATCAAGAAGGCGTCGTCTTTGCGCTCGCGCCGCGGAGGGAATTGGGACACGTTCCGTCGCGTTGCTCCCACATCACGGCGCAACCAGCTGTCCTACTGCGTGCGACTTGGCCTACGAACACACCCCTTGGGAGACGTTCCACGTTCGATGCCATTCGCGCGTCAGATGAGTCTATTTTCACCACTTTGGCTTGAAAATCGCACGGGCCTTGCGCTCGACGTGTGCCCGTCTCGTGGTTGGTGGGATGACACACCGCATCCATCCAACGTCGTTCCTCTTCCCCCTGCGAGTGTGCTCGAGGGTACCCAGGTCGCAGCCGAGATTCGACGGACAACGAAGCAGAGTCACGTTCCGGTGCAGCTTATGAGCGGGCAGGCGAGGCGAATACGCTTACGACTTCTTGGTCGCGAAGGAGAGGATGAAGAACACGGCCGAGAGGATGAATACGGCGGAGAGGATTACTACGATGAAATTGTATTCGGAGGGTTGCACAGGAGCACGTCGGCGTGGAGCGAGGCATTTCCTGTCGACGGCGTGGGTACTATACCGTGTGTACCTATTCATGTACGGCGTAGCAGCACGTTGGACAACTATGTAAGCTGTGACGACAACGACGAAGACGACGACGCGGGGAGGAGGCCATCATCAGATCTCTCGAATCTTCAGATGGCGAGAATTTACGAAGAGGAGGAAGGTGTATTGCAATCGACGAGGAGCAGTGGTGATGGCGATGAGTACAACGACTGTGGCTCTGGCTCTGGCTCTGGCTCTGGCTCTGGCTCTGGCTCTGGCTCTGGCTCTGGCTCTGGCTCTGGTGGTGATGATGATGATGGCGACGATGATGATAGCAGCGATGAGGACAATACCTCATTTTACGACGAAGGTGAAATCACAGTGGACAGTGAGCAGCGTCGAAGCGTGAAGCATGGTGCCAGGCGAGCTGCTAGCCATTTCTCAGAAACGTTTGCACGGAAGAGAACGCGAGGAAGGAGCATGCTAGGGAGGCGCATGATGTTGTACGAATTCAGCATTGAGGTTCGCGAGGTGCCCTGGGGAAAACTGCTGGCATCGAGAGCTGTGCCTCGATGCTTTTTATCCGGCAGCGCGGGTGGACCTGCACACTCGCTGGCAGCGACCGTCAAAAATCGATACGTGTTTGAGAATCGGTCGGGCATCCCTCTCCTCTACAGACAGACGCAAGATACGCCTTGTCGGCTCATGCTTCCCGATTGCGTGTACAGCCATCATTGGGATGATGCGGACTCCCTCAAGCAGATTGTCGTGAAGCCCTTGCGCGGCAGATACGCGTGGTCGGGACGTTTGCCCATCTCGGAGGGCGAGGCGAGCCTCGGCATTCGCCTAAGGGGGGAGCCCGACGACATCATTCTGCCCGTGTGCATCTCCGTCGGCAACACCACGGTGCACGTCGCATTCCGTCGCCCAGAGGATGATCCACCACCGTACCGCATCGAAAACTTGAGCTCGCGCGTCGTGCTTGAAGTGGTTCAGCAGCAGGTGGCAGGAGAGGGAGAACCAATTGCCCGATATCATCTGGCATCGTCTGGCGCTATCTCATCAGGCGGCGGAGATGATGCGCGAATGAGTCGGAAGTCGTGTGCTCTGCGCCTACCCTGCAATTCCACGAGGAGTTACGCATGGGACGAGTACATGCTCCCTCATGTCTTGAAGGTGACGTTTTACCCGATGACAGGTGTCGGTGGTGGCAGCACTAAGCAGGAGCCGCTTATTGCGCTGTACGAGCTCGACACGGTGAAAGACCACCCCACGATTTTACTTCCAAAAGTCACCGCTGCTGCTTCTGCTGCTGCGAAGATGCGAACAACGCCAATGCCACTGACAGATCGGCGTGAGGGAGAGCGAGCACGAAGGCGCCTGGCGCGGCTCCTGCAGAGTGAGCTGGCAACGAAGCTATACGTGACGAGCTTCAGCGACGGCCCCACGATGGTTCTTCGTTTTGGTGACGATAAAAATGAAACCGAAAGGCTCAGCGAGGTTGCCGTGGAGAGCTTGAAGGCGAAGCTTTACAGAAGTCTGAAGGAGCTCGAGCAGGTAAATGACCAGTTTGCGAAACTTCAGCAAGATGGCGAGCGATGCCACGTCGATTACTTTGGACGTGTCAATGTGGGCAGCAGTAGTGAAGGCGACAGCGCAGCTCTTCTTCTACGCGGCGATCCAGTGACGGCAGTGGAGAATGCCGTGGTGAAAGCCCTTGAAAGCGACGGCGACGCGCTGCTCAATCTCGGAGGGACGCTGACTGTGAAGGTTGTCGGCGCGGAGAACCTTCAAATGAAAAGGAAGAAGGGTGGTCTTGCAAGCCTGGCGATTGTGCAGTTGCAGGGTGAGAAGAGGGTTACGGGTGTCATGGAAGAGACGCCGAATCCCGTTTGGAACGATGCATTTGAGTTTCGAGGGGCTTGTGCAGCGAGCGAGCTTGCACTTGACATTGTGAATGTGAACGTCGCCGATTCTGCGGAGTGGCTGGGGGTGGCAGACGCATTCCCGCTGAAGAAAAACATGGGATGCGGAGCTTGCTGGTCGGTATTTGCAAAGGGAATGAGAGCGGTGATGATGCGAGATGATAGCACTAGCAAGGCGAAGCTGCAGCAGATTGGCAATGCCCAAAAAGGCACTGATGCGCTCACATCGAGTCGAAATGCTTCTCCTCAGGAAACGTCTGCACGAAAAACGGCAATCAGTGCTGCTGTGTCGACCGAGGCTGGCCCAGGGTTGAAAAGACGTGGACGTCGTCGCCGGCAAGGTGGTAGCGACTCCGGCTTCCTAGGCCGATTGGTCATACCGCTTTCAACGACGCTGGAAGGTCTTCGCGATGAGTCCGCCGATGACGTGGGATCTTCGACGACGGACAGGTCAGAAGGCACGGCTTACGAGCGATGGTTCGTGCTGATGAGACGCAGCTCGCAAGATGATCACGTCGTTGGCCGCGTGTTGTTGCGATTTATGTGGATATTCGAACTTCGCGACTTGCTCGCGATGGCACTTTGCAATACGGATCGCGTTTTGCGGGAGAGGCGCGACATTCTTGCAAGCATCCACCCACTGCATTTCCCTGTTGTCGTACTGCAGCAGCAGCAGCAGCAGCAGCAGCAGGTGGTGGTGGTGCCCCTCACACTTGGCCCGCGAATGGAATCGGCGGGCACGACAGACTTTGATCGCATGCGCGCGGGTCTTGATGTCGGCCGCCTCAACGTGCGTGTGCTGCACGCGAGAAACATCATGAAGGAGGCTGAAGGGTTTGGGGTGAAGTGGCTGCCCGAACTACGCCAGCGTCGGCGTGAGTTTTTTGTAGAGGTTGAAGTGAGCAGCCAGCATATGGGGGGCATATCTCGCTTCGCGCGAACAGGGGATGCATACGGCATTCATGACACGACGCCATCCTGGAGGTTAGATACGTCTGCGCACATGGAGTTCCAAGGCGTGACACGTGCCTCAACGGTCACATTTCGCATTTTCCATCGTAAGGCGCTCGGAGAAAGACTTTTGGGGGAGAGGACGGCGGCGCTGCACTTGATTGAAGACGGCCGTCCGATCTATGCGTGGATTCAATTAATTGGTCAGGAGGAGAAGAATGGAGAAGGTTTTCTATCAAGTAGGAGCCAAAGTGGTGGTGGCGATGATTGCAGCAATGACGTCGCGCCAGAAGTTTACATTCGGATTTCCTGGCTGGCAAAATCTCGTGACGATGATGACACTGGTGCAATACCGCTACAACCCGTAGTAGTACGAGGAAGTACGCCATCGTCGTCGTCGTTCTCAAACACCACGCGATCATCGCTGCAACGAGTGTCGAGCACACGGCGCCGCATGGTCACAGCTGCGCGTCATTACGTCAGCCGCTGGAATCATGAGCATTTCGTGAGAAATGTTTCCGTGCTGATTTGCGATACGACAGGCAAGGAGCTGCTCAATGTCGTGGCGGACCATCTTCAGATGCACATCCGCTTTGATTCGCGTGAGCAGCACTACATGGTGACATGTGCACACCTGCAGGTGGATAACCAGATGGTCATGGATATATCTTACCCTGTTGTGTTTTGTCCAACATCGCAACGACAGAGACGTCGAGAGACGTCGAGGAGCCCAGCGTGGAGAAAGGAGCCCGACGAAGAAGACGATGTTGGTGGTGAGAGCCGTGACGACGACCGCCCGTTCTTTACACTGAGCATTATGTGCGAATCTCAGCAGAGCCGAGGTGAAGCGAGCAGCGCGTACTCGACGATTCGACGTTTCCACGCAGCCCTCGACGAGGCAAATTTGAACCTTGAAGAACGATTCGTTGACAGAGTGCTGACTTACATTCTTGAAGTGCAGGGAACACTTGGGCAATGGCAGCAGTCATCGCTGGGCGCAGCGCCATCGTCGTCGTCGTCGGCGACTGCTGCTGCGGTAGCGCGAGCGACGCATTGGATTTCTGCCCAAGAGGCACGGACCTGGCATGACATTGCGGACGTCGGATCGAACTTTACATTCATCGACGAGGTGAAAATGGAAAAGTTAAGGCTTAATCTCTCCATGAAGCTGAATTCCAAGTTGCTTGATGATGTGAACATCACCACACGAAGGAAGGAGGGGGAAGGAGGAGGAAGTTCAGACGTCCTTGAGAATTTTGCGAGCGGCGTGTTCCGCAGTCTTCTGCGTGGCCGTGGGTACTCGCTGGTCAATCTCGACGGCGCTCTCATCACGCTTCGATCATTCAAGATCAGCAACCGCCTGGTTGGGAAGACGACGCTCCTTCGCGAGGCGCGCCGTCACTATGTCGTCCAATTGCTCGCGCAGCTCCACAAAATCTTGGGAAGCGCCGGCCCTGCCATTGCAAGTATTCCATTGGCGACGGTGGCTGCCGCGAGCATGGTGTACACGCTCGGCGAGGACGTCGTGCGTGGCCGCAGCGGAGTGGTTCCTACCGCACGTCGGGCTGCGTACATCTTATCGCACACGATCGCTCAGCTGGCGAGCAACTCTGGACGTACGCTGAATGGCGCGTTGGCTGCCATACCACCGCGAGGCATGGAAGAGTACGCCCTGCGCCGCAATCGGCGAAGAGCTCACAGCGCGTTGGAGTCCTTTGTGCGCGGTCCTACTGAACTCACCGATGCCTTCTTTCGCGCTGCAAGTGCGCTTGTGGTGGAACCAATGCTTGGACACGCTCAGTATGGCAGCGCCGGCGTCGCTGCTGGTGTTGCCAAGTCGCTCATTCCTGGGTTGCTGATTCGTCCGTTCACCGGTGCGCTTGAGCTTGTGCATCACTGGAGTTCCTGCGCTGGTAGGCTTGTCGCGGGGGATGTGGCGGTGGGCACCACTACTGCTGGAGGAGGTCGAGGAGGACTGCGAGGAGGAGGAGGAGGTATGATAAGAAGGGTGGAGACTATGTCGGAGAGAGCTGCTTATCAGGCGGTCTTACAAAATATAATAGCGGGGCAGGAGGAGCACGTGCTCGGAAGTGCGACGGAGCTGTCCACAAATCGGTTCCTTGTGCTGACAAACACACGCTTGCTGTACGTTCGCGTACGCCGCCGCGGCCAAGGACGCGTTCGACTGCTTCGTGGGATTCGTTTGGATGAGCTATTCACGATCAGCTCCATCCCGTCCGATCCTGATGCGTTCTACGGAGTTCACCTCGGTGAAGTCGCAGGATTCCTCGGAAGCGCACCAGCCGCCGTGATTCTCGGGACGAGTGGTTTGAGGGGGACGACGTTCAAGATTCCTTGTTCGAGCGACGCTGTGCGAGTGACGTGCGTGACTTTGCTGTTGGCGTGGGTGCGCAGCGACGGCGGTGACGACGACGACGACGAAAGGAGGAGGAGGGCCAGTTGTTATACCTAGACCTGTATACCACTCGTATCTGAAGTCAACTCATTCAACTCATTACTGCGCCCAACGATGACGAGCCGACATTGCCCCCACCAACATAGCGCGACACAAAACCACGTGGCGGAACTCCGAAACCAACTTACCGGAAAACCCAAATTCAGCCCTAGATCTAACCCTAGACCTAACCCTAGCTAGATTCAACCCTACCCTAGAAACAAAACCCAAAACAAAACCCCTGCGAGCCCCATACGTGACATCACGTACTCGCTCAGGGTTCCTACCACCTTGGCGTTTGGTTCGAATTCTCGATTTTTCACACATGCGTCTTTGGAGAGTGGACCCCGCTCCATCCAAGTTCTCGCGCGTGCTTTGGTCGAGGGAGGCCGCTCCCTCCCCCTCCTCCGTTGCTAAGCTGGCTGGCAAGGTGGCGAAAGCCAGATTCGGTCCTGGCAACGTTGCAAACGTGGGCATTGATTTGGTTCTCGTTGGTCGAAATTGGGAGAAATTATCGTAGGTCCGAATCAAATCGTTCATGACGTTGCGATTCGGAGTCCCAGCATGCAATGACGTTTGAGGCGCCACCTCATTTTCCCGGAAATTCTCCTCTCGGAATCTGTGGTAAATTCTAATGAAACCAAACGAGGCAACCAAGTACAGTACCACCACCCTGAACCTGACTCGGCAAGGGCATGAGGTCATCAAAACCAAAAACACACAAAACGGCCGCCACCTATCCACAGAACAAGCAAGGAAGCCTCCCCAAAACCCACCCAAAGCCACAAAAAACACACCTTCAAACAGGGAAACTCAAACAAGAACCAGGAAGCAGGTTCCCCAACAAAAAAAAACCCATTAGTGCTTCCCGCCAGGTCAACTGGGACCTACCGGGTAGTATTGGTGGGAATGCCCCGGGGGTCTTCAAACGTCAAACGATAAGTTCAAGCAGATCCGGCGTATCCCCTAGTCTATTCTTTACAGTATTTCTTTTCAAGACGGAAATTCTTTCGTTCCCTTGGACTGGGATGGGATGGGTTCCCACCCACCACAATAATTAAGCCACGCACTGGTCCACGTACCCACACTGGTTTTTTCGGTTCTGAACGCGCGCTCCCCCCTCCCCCTCCCCTCCCCCCGCTCCTGCTCCTGCTGCTTATTACCACTAGGCTTTGGCGAGCCATTCCCTCGCACTCCGCCTCAGTAGTGTCTGCTTCGTGCTTTGGGAGTGAGTGACTCAGTACCCTTTTTCCTCGTGGCGGCGTGCCTTTCATTTTGACTTCATTGCAACCATCAAGCCTCCATCCGCCTCCAACCTCCTCAACCCGCCTGAACCCTCCTCGCTCAACAACATCATCCCTTCTCAACCCCTGCAGGGAAACCCAAACCAAAACAAAGTCAACATGGTCGAGTCGTCCGCAACCCAAGTGGCAGGACGGCCTGTCGTGCTCACGCGAGCAACCACACAGGGAATCGCCGCCTCGTCGTTTCGGTCAAACACCGCCAAGCAGCAGGCGTACGAGTCCGTGTGCAACCACCTGCGAGAAGCGGGGAAGCTCACCGACGAACTCGAGGAGGCTATTAAAGTGCACATACGAACGCTGCCGACGCGATACTCGCAGGACATCAACACAGACAGCGAGGACATACTGCAGCACTACAAACTTCTGCAGGATGCACGCGTGGAGCCGGGATCTCTCAAGGTGGCGGCACGAGCCGTGCAAATCGTAGCCAGGCAACTCGACGGAGGCGTTTCCGGGTCGCCAAACAGCGAAAGCCCTTCGTGCGACATACTCAACCAGAGCTTTGGAAAGAGCATCGAGCGTGGTGGTCTCGTGGGCACGGGACCAGACAGCATCGCAGGCTCGCTGGGCACGCGCCCGGCGTTTGGAAGCAGCCCGTCCTTGGAGCGACTCGCACGAGAGAGTGCAGGGAAGCAAGACAGCTACGGAAGCTTTCGCCGGCTGAGCGACGCGCAGCAGCACGTGCAGGATCGAAGCGAGCACATGACGGACGCGTCGCAGAACGCCGTCATCGAGCTGTTCGAGGTCACGGTAGCCTCGACGGACCAGCCGAAGCTGCTGTCTCGCATCACCACCGTCATGGGGAACCTCGGCCTGAACATTCGAGAGGCTCACGTCTTCAGCGCCAAGGACGGATACACGCTCGACGTGTTTGTCATCGACTCGTGGGCTGGAGGACCTCCCGAGTCGCTCGCGGAAACGCTGCGAAACCTTTTCGTCGACGAGTTGATGGTTACCGACAACATCGACGAAAACATGGCGAACACCGCCGCCGCCGCAGCTGCGCGGAAGCAGGATGGTCGCAAGAAGGAAGCGTCGTTCCAGCTGCCGAGAGAGTCGTTCGACGGCGTCCCCGTCGACAACGACTGGGAGCTTGACCCGTCGAAGCTCACGTTCGAGTCCAAGGTGGCGAGCGGGTCGTTCGGAGACATGTATCGAGGGCACTACAACAGCCAGGAGGTTGCCATTAAGATATTGCGCAACGCCACGGACGACCCAAAGAGGCTGCGAGAGTTCATGCAGGAGGTTGCAATCATGCGCAAGGTTCGCCACAAGAGCGTGGTGCAGTTCATCGGCGCGTGCACGAAGCCGCCGAACCTCTGCATCGTGTTCGTCTACATGCACGGAGGGAGCGTGTACGACTTCATGCACAGACAGAACGGGTCATTCAGCGTCCAGCGGCTGCTCCGCGTGGCGATGGACATTGCGAGCGGCATGGACTACCTGCACCGCTGCAGCATCATCCACCGCGACATGAAAAGTGCCAACCTGCTCATGGACGAGCACGGAGACGTGAAGATTGCGGACTTTGGAGTCGCTCGCGTCATCGACCCGCACGGAGTCATGACGGCGGAGACGGGCACGTACAGGTGGATGGCTCCCGAGGTGATTGAGCACTCGCCGTACACGCCGAAGTGCGACGTGTACAGCTACGGGATCACGATCTGGGAGCTTCTCACGCGCAGCATCCCGTACGCCGACCAGACGCCGCTGCAGGCGGCGGTGGGCGTCGTGCAGAAGGGATTGCGCCCGCCAATCCCGCCTCACACGCCGCAGAGCCTGCGGCAAATCATGGAGCTCACCTGGCGCCGCAACCCTGACGAGCGTCCCACCTTCTCCGAGCTCAGGGAGATGCTTCAGCGCGCGGTGTTCGAGGAAGACGCACGCGAGCAGATGCGTGCATCCTCCTCCATGGCAGGTGGTGCTGCTGCTGGCGGTGCTGGCGGTGGTGCGGCGCCGTCCAACACTGGCGGATTCTTCGCACGCTTGCGAGGTGGAAAGTAGGAGATATAAGAAATGAAAGAGGAGAACTTTCGTAGATAGCGGATGATGTATGTAGTGGACGATAAGAGTGAGTAAGAGTATGAAGAGTGAAAGAGTATGTGAGAGTGAGAAGAACAGTACTATTCTTAACAAGAAAAAAAAATCAACACAAGTAACACGTAGTAATACATAAGAAGAAAATATAAATAGGTAGTGGTGCCTTCGTGCATCATTGTTTATTTTTGAAAGTTTTTTTTGGGAGAGGGGGAGTGGGGTTCCTCATCTGTGGTACAACAGGACACCTTGACACCTTGACGAGGCTTGCAATGCGAGGGACGACGGCGAGTGCGAGGGCGAGCCTGAGAGGTTCGGTGAGTTTTGCCAGCACCCACGCCATGGCAAATGCCGCCGCTCTCGGGTGCTCTTTCTGCATCTGCTGAATTTTTCCCAGTCCAAGTGTTTTATGTATGTACGGAAAAGGCGCGAGCAACTTGTCCAGTCGACCGAAGATGCTGTCCAATACGCCACTTCGACCACCCTCCGGCACGCGTCGCATCTCCGCGATGATGGCGGCGTACAGCGTCGCTAACGTGCTCACGTAGATGGCGGCGTACGTCGATATGCCAACGACGCCGTACTCGCGCCAGAGGTACCTGATTTTCTGCGTCACGCCGCCACCACCACCACCACCACTCGCACCTTCTGGTGAGGATGCAGCCGCTTGTTTTGTGACGGCATCCGCCGCGAATGAGCGTCTTAGCGCGTGCTGGTGGCTTGCACTACTACCTTGCAAGAACGGCACTGTTGATGTTGTTGTTGCAGCTGTTCTTGCTGTACGAGTCAAGAGCAACATCCCTGGTGATGGTCCTGATCGTGACGCCCCTATGATGCCTGCGACGAGGCTTCTTGGACTCCCCACGTGCACATGGGACGCGTGCTTGGAGATCGCTCCTCGATAGGAGCCTACTGAAGGTAAAGGTGCCCCACAGGACGCCGCGAGAGACGAGTGAAGCATTGATGACGACCGAGCTGACAGCAAGTGAGCTGACACTCGAGCAGAACCTGACGTAAAGGTAGCCCAACGAGAACCCGACCTAAGAGAAACCCCACTACCCGTACGAGTAGACGCACCCACTAGACCACCGAAAGTGAAAGTGACGCATTGATGCAGACATGGCAAGTGACCAGAACAAGGTAAGGGAGGGCAGAATGTGAACAAGGACGACATACGACCCATGGCCTTATATAAGGTATAAGGTATAGTGACAAGAATAATAAAATGACGGCAATAATCAGGACGTTCCTACCTTAAAGGAGGTGGACAGGAAACCCCGAATGAAATGTAAACTGTAAACCCCGAATGAATTGGAATTGAAAACCCCGAATGCAATCATCGGACGCACCTACTAAGGTAGGAAGTACCCGGTATGGAACCCCTAACTTATTTATAAACCTCTCGTCCGGACTCCTCTGGGCTTGCTTGTGGCGGACGGACGTTGTGCCTTGTGCCCCCCCCTCCAGGGGGCTCCGGCGGCCTGTTCCGGCGGCCGTCTCCGTCCCCCCCAGGGCCCACCCCTCTCCCCAATACCACTCCCTCGAAAAAGAAAGAAAAAAAAGTCAGCCTGCCATGGCGGCGCCACACTCGTCGTCCTTTCATGAGACCACCCCCCCCTCTGGGGTGATGGTGCGCAACCTCACGGAGGAGGCTCAGATTCTTGCTGCTCAGGCGGCGTCCTCAGCCATGGGGTGGGGGGCCCTCCCATCCTCCACTGCCGCTGATGCTGCTCCAGAGGAGGCGGCACCCGCGGCTTACCTCGCAGCTTTCACGCACCACTCCGCATCGCTCCAGCAAAATGGAACGCCGCTGCACGCATCATTCGTCTCGCACGCACCCGCATCTATCCTCTGCCCCGAGTGCGGAACGCGCATGCCGCCCAACCCGTCCAACCTGTGCGCAAAGTGCATACGAAACCGAGTCGACATCACGGAGGGAATACAAAAGGCGTGCACCGTGCTCTGGTGCAAACAGTGCGACAGGTACCACAGCCCGCCGCGAGCGTGGATACACGCGGAACTCGAGTCCAAGGAACTTCTCACATTTCTAGTCAAGAAAGTCAAGGGAATCAAGGGAAAGGTCAAACTCACGGACGCAAGCTTCGTGTGGACGGAGCCGCACAGTCGGCGCATCAAAATCAAACTCACCGTCCAAAAGGAGGTGCTCAACGGAGGGACCATCCTGCAGCAGAGCTTTCTCGTCGAGTTTGTCGTCGAGCCGCACATGTGCATGGAGTGTGCTCGCATCACAGCAAACCCAGAGCAGTGGATCGGATGCGTGCAGGCGAGGCAGCGCGCAGAACACAGGAGAACGTTTCTGTTCCTCGAGCAGCTCATCCTCAAGCACGCCGCGGACGAAAACGTAATCGGAGTGCGAAAGAAGGCTGACGGCCTCGACTTCTACTTCTCGCACAGAAGCCACAGCCTCAAGTTTGTTGACTTTCTAGGGTCCGTCGTGCCAATCCGCCACCGTGCCGACAGGCAGCTCGTCTCGCAAGATTTCTCCGACAACACGTTCCGCTACAAGTACACCTTCTTCACCGAGCTCGTTCCCGTGTGCAAGGACGACCTCGTGTGCCTGCCGCGCAAGCTCAGCAACAAGGCGCACGGCGGCATCGGGCCGGTGCTGCTGTGCACTCGCGTCGGGACAGCCATCACGCTCACCGACCCGAACACGAACCGGTACATCCAGCTCGACGGCGACGCGTACTGGCGCAACCCGCTCAAGCCGCTCGCTAGCCAGAGAACGCTCACCACATACGTCGTTCTCGACATCGAGCTCGTCGGAGCGCGAGGCGGTGGGCCAGATTGGGACGACGCCGCATCCGTGAGAAGCATGCGCAGCGCCGGTGCGGGTGCGAGCACGGCTGGGCGAACGAGCGTGGGCAGCCACATCTCACGCTTCCAGCTCGCGGACGTCACGGTGGCACGCAGCGCGGACCTTGGCGCCAACGACAGCACGTTACGGTGCCGCACGCACCTCGGCGCCGTGCTGAATGTCGGCGACACCGTTCTCGGGTATGACCTGCAGCGGCTGAATATCACGGACGACGATTTTGTCGAGCACGCGGAGCGCGACAAGGATGCCATCCCCGACTGCGTGCTCGTTCGGAAGTCGTACCAAGAGAAGCGCAAGGCAAGGAGGGAACGCCGTGCCGCCGCCGCCGCAAGAAGGGCGGGCGGCACGGGTGCCGCCGCGAGCGCGATGGCGACGGAGAACGTGTCGTTTCCCGCACGACCGTCGCCGCTCGGGCAGTCGTTCGCAGACACGGGTGCACATCGCCCTTGGACGCTCCGAACGCTTGAAATGGAGGAGGATGACGAGGAGGGTGGTGGTGGTGGTGGAAGAGGAAAGCGAGGGAAGCGATCGGCGAAGTTGGCACGTGAGAATGAGGATCGCGACTTGACGGACCGCGAGCGCTTCTTCCAGGAACTCGAGGAAGATGCGGACATGCGTGGACGCGTCGCCCTGTACAGGAAGCCGCAACCGCAAGGCAAGTCGTTCGACCTGCTTCGTGACGACGACGCCGGCAACGGCGACGGCGACGGCGACTCTGAAGACGACGACGTTCCCGAGGTGCCGCTGGAGGAGCTCATGACGGCTCTCTCGCTCGACGAGCAGCGCAAGCGTCGCCTTCACGGAGGCTCGAGCATCGAGGAGATGGCGGAGGATGAGGAAGACGACGACGACGAGGTGCAGGGGGACGACGACGACGAGGAGGCGGAAAATCTTGACGACCCGGAAGTGCGCGCATCGCACACACGGCGTGCGATTATGCTCGGAGCGGGCGTCAAGCGCGGGAAACGGTCGTAAAGAGAAAGAAATAAATACCGTATGTCACAATTTAATTTTGTTTTGTTTTTCTTTTCACTACCATATGTAGATGTCCCACCACCACCGAGGGGAGGACGGCCGCCACGGAGGTGCCGGGGGAGAGAGACTGACCGGGAGAGAGGTTATCTGACAGGACGACCGTTGGACGAAGTGAACCTCATTCCGTTACTGAATGAGCAACTCCAGAACAAAACCCATTCCGAGTGCGCGCGCTTCCCTTCTTGTCAAATGCGAACTCATAGCGAAAACGAATTTACGACGACCACGCGTACGTGGCTCCGAAGGGGTCCGCGACGTGCTCCGCCCAGTTGACGAGCGGTCCCTTGCCCGTCGCCGGGTACTGCACGAGGCAGCCCGACCAGCCGAGCATGGCGAGGCGAGCGTGCTTGAGCTCCTTCACCTTGAGCTCCTCGAACGTGGAGGACTCGTTCGCGAGTCCGATGGGGTCGAAGCGGCCACCGGGGTACGCGTCGCCAACGGAGAGCTCGTCGAACACGGGGTCAAGCACGCCCGTGCGGTACGCCTCCGCGGATCCGAAGAAGATCACCTCGATCGCGAGCACGTTGAAGAAGTTGGGGAAGCCGCTGTCCGGGGGAGCGAGCGGGTAGATGGCACCCGGGAACTTGTCGGCGATGGCCGTGCAGTCCGAGGGCGTGCAGAGCGCTCCCGCCTCGAACCACGGGACACCCGTGCCCACCTCAGACGCCCACGCGCCCGTGAGTCCGAGCATGGCGAAGCGTCCGTGGATGATTTCGCGCTCCGCGAGCTTGGCATCTCCGTCGTACGCGACCGGCGCCTCCTCTCCGGAGCCGGGGTACGTGCCTGGCTCGGGGTACCAGCCGTAGTCGCCACCGGATCCTCCGGAGACCTTCGCGGGCGCCTTGCGTCCACCGAGCGTGAAGGACTTCGTGCCTCCCTTGGTGCCACCCTTGGTGCCTCCCTTGGTGCCTCCCTGTTGTGATCATTAGTATTAGTATAAGTATGTGTGTTTCAGCATACCAAACACACCGTGTTATTACTCGCACATACAAATAAGCAAAACGAAAACAAAAAACAAAAGAATACACAAGCAAAAACAACAAAAACACAAAAACACAAAACCAAATCAAAAAAAATCAAAACAAAAACAAAAAAACCAAAGAAACAAAAACAAAAAAACCAAAGAAACAAAAAACCAAAAGACATACATACCTTGGTGCCCCCCTTCGATCCCCCTCGCGTGCCTCCGAACGTCATGCGTGCCGATGCGATCATTATATTATAGTTGCTTATAGAAGATGAAGAAGATAAGGTGAAATGACAAGCCAGCTTATGTATTACCGGTAAGGTGCAAAGGCTGAAAGGGAAGGAGGCACAGCACGAGAGAACACCGATATGCGGGGGGGCCGGACCACGTGGAGGGTTCCTAAAGGATAACACTTTGGATTCCCCTTTGATCTTTTTTTTTCTCGATAGTCCTACCGGGTAGTCTATCGGGGTTCATTCGACCCTCCTGGGGTTTGGGGGTTGGCTTTGGGGGTTTGCTTTGGGGGTTGGCTTTGGGGGTTGGCTTTGGGGGTTGGCTTTGGGGGTTGGCTTTGGGGGTTGGCTTTGGGGTTTGGTTTGGGGGTTTGCTTTGCTTTGGGGGTTGGCTTTGGGGGTTTGCTTTGGGGGTTTGCTTTGGGGGTTGGCTTTGGGGGTTTGCTTTGGGGGTTTGCTTTGGGGGTTGGCTTTGGGGGTTGGCTTTGGGGGTTTGCTTTGGGGGTTTGCTTTGGGGGTTGGATTTGGGGGTTGGCTTTGGGGGTTGGCTTTGGGGGTTTGCTTTTTTCTCTCTTTGTTGATTCCGAACCCATCCCTCTTGGTTAGAGTACAGGTACTTACATACCCGAACGCCAGGCAGGGAGAAAGAAATACTGTAGAAATGCCACGTGGCGGATGTTCATTCTTCATTGACACAAATGTGTCATTCCAATGGCCCGTCAGTACTGTAAGTAGCTATTAATAGTCAGCTAATAGTGAGTGCGTTCATCTGTGTTTCACCACCACCTACAGGCTACAAAAAGCACGCAGAAGGGGCGCCCCCTGAAGTTTTTGGAAAGACTTGCTGACTCGACATCGGTCGCCCATCTAAAAGGAATCGCGCGGAAAGCGGCGGGCCCGATACATCACAGTCACGACGTCGGCGAAGATGCGCGCGACGCTGCTATTTTCGCCGGGGATCGAGGCGGCGGCGGCGGTGAGCTCTCGGACACGCCGTCGGCGGGCGGGACGGGCCGCGAGTCGACAAGTTCGCCGGATGAAAGTGAGCGCGACGATGGACTCCGGTGGAGGGTCCTCCGGCCAGGGGCAGAGCGGTGGGTGGGATCCCGCGGTGGAGTTCGTGGAGGCGAACGAGGGCGTGCGCAACTTCCTCGCCTTCCCGGTCGCGTTCGTGTCCGCGTCCAACTGGCTCGCGCAGGCCATCTACGTCGCCGCCAAGCTAGGGATCCCCGACGTCCTCGCCGGCGGGCCGCGCGCGGTCTCCGAGATCGCCGCCGAGGTGGGCGCGGACCCGGACGCCCTGTCGCGCCTCATGCGGTCGCTCGCTGGCCAGGGCCCCATCCCCGGCATCTTCATCGAGGTGTTCGAGCCGCCGGTGCCGGGCCTTCCCATGCTCCCCCGCGTCGACCTCTCCAACTTTCCCCTGCCCATCGCCGTCCCGCCGCAGCTCACGCCCGACCCGCCGGCAAGCGAGCTCGACCGCCGCTACGCCCTCACCCCACTCGGCGCTATGCTGCGTGAAGATGGCACAGGCACCATCCGCCCCTGGACCATCTTCGCAGGAGAGGAGCTCGGGCGGGGCTGGACGGGCCTCCTGGGCGCGGTTCAGACGGGGCGCCCCGACTACGGCGCGGCGCAGGGCGGCGACGGCGCCGCCGGGCTCGGATTCTGGGACTACATGGGGGCTAACCCGGTAGCGCAGCAGACGTTTGACGAGTCGATGCGGGCGCTGAGCGCGTACACCGCGGCGGCTGGGGAGGCGGCGGACTCGTACGACTGGGCGGCCGGCACGGCGGCGATGACGGTCGTGGACGTGGGCGGCGGCACGGGGGGCCTGCTAGCGGACATCGTCCGCCGCACGCCGGGCGCCGAGGGGGTGCTGTTTGACCGCCCGTCGGTGGTGGCGGAGTCAGAGGCGGTGTTTGTGGAGAAAGGGGTGGCGGGTCGGTGCCAGGCGAAGGCCGGGTCCTTCTTCGTCCCGGGGGACATCCCCGCCGGCGCTGACGTGTACGTCATGAAGAACATCCTGCATGACTGGGACGACGCCGACTGCCGCGCGATCTTGCGCAACGTCGGCGCCGCGATGCGCCCGGACTCGAGACTGGTGGTGCTGGAGGTAATTCGGAGCGAGAGGGCGGGGTACGAGCCCTGGACCCTGGACCTCGCCGATTATTTCGACCTCAACATGCTTGTTACCGTGGGGGGACGTGAGCGCAGCGCGGGGGAGTGGCGGCGGCTCGCAGAGGCTGCCGGGATGGAAGTGTCGTCGGCGGCGCCGGGCTCCCTCATCGGATGCGGCACCATCGAGATGCGCCTCTCGGGGGCAGCGCCGGCGCCGGCGGCGGAGCGCGAGGCGCCGCCGGCTTCGGCTGCAGTTACGGCGGCGGAGCGGCTGACGGACGACGCCGCCGCGGATGTCGAGGAGGTGGCGGCGCGTGCTTCGCTTGAGAGGACAGCCGAGGAGACGATGACGGAGAGTGTGATATCTGAGAAGGCATAGAAGAACAAACGTTCAACATCCGGACGATACCTAGGTTATACACATACATAACACGCGGGGTTCGAGGTAAAATTTTACACCTGTAAAATTTTACAGTGTAAAACTTTTTACTTTTGTGACTCACAGCAACTTGCATCCCACTCGACGCGCGTGCTCACGCTTACCAAGCTGCCGTCGTCAACCAGCACGAAGCGATCGAGCAACTCGCTCGCATCCTTCACCTCCGAAGCGGCGAACTTCTCAATCGTTCCTGGGCGGGCGCGGTACAAAGCGGCTTGGACCTTCACGCGCGACGGCATTCCACCACATGCATCCGTCTTCTCCTCCTCCTCATCACCATCAATCTTAGGACGAGGCATGCCAATGCGATGAATCACCTCCGCCGACATGCCAGCTGCAAGCGAGCTTGGCACCGGTGCAATCATGAGCCTTTCCTCCTCGCCAGCAGCCTGCGTCGTCCACAGCACGTGCAGTTCGCCCGCAGAAACAGGAGCAATGCCGGTATTGACAATGCTCACTGCCGCGTTCACCGCATCGCACGTCGACGCCTTGAGAATTTCGGCATGAGGAAGCATCTGCGTCAGCATTGATGTCTGCTTGGACTCTTTGGGCGGCGCGGCGAGCGATTTCGGCGTCGTATTCAGTTTCGTTGATTTCGTTCTCTTGCTCTTACGCCGTGTTGCCTTCGGCGTCGTACTCGGATTCGTTGATTTCGTTCTCTTGCTCTTACGCCGTGTTGCTTTTGCCGCACCACCGCGTTTCTTGCGTTGTGGACGAGCAGCAGGCTTTGCGGTCCGCGCGCGTTCCGCTCTTCGTTTCTCAGCACGTCCTCGCACAGCATCAAACAGGCGTCCCTCCGCCTCCAGATCATCGTCGTTGTCATCAGCAGCAGCAGCATTCTCCTCCTTTTCTTTCAGCAAAGAAATGCCATTCGAACCAAATGAAACATCAACACACGCTGGCCTCACGAAAAAGCTATACTCGGCCACTGCTTCCAAATCGCGCCTCGCCTTTGCCTCGTTCTCCGAATCTACCATAATCCTCACTCGATGCGGGGTGCGGCAGTCTGCAAACCAGGATGAGCGTGGAGGCATTGGCAGACTGAGCGTGACAGTTTCCACGTCACGCGGCACCATAATGGGCATGACTGTCTCCGTAGCACTCGTTCCCAAATCAACACTCACGGCACTCACCTTGAAGGGTGATAGCGTGATCGCGTCGCCTCGATTTTCCACTGACACCGTCACATTCATCGTGAGCGGATCATCAGCATGCTCCGCCGATACCGAGTGCGGGATCACAACATTATTCCACAGCGGCTGACCGAAAATCCTCGGCTCTTCGTTCGCGCGTAGGTTCGCGTAGTACTCCATCCTCTTGCCCTGAATCTCCACACGCTGAGCAATCACCGCAAGCTTAGCCAAATGATTGCACTGCTTCTCCATGGCGATCACTTTCACGTGTGCCGGCACCGTCGCACCATCCGAAGCCTTACCACCACCATGTCGTATGAACTGGCGAAGCAAGCTCGATGCCGCTGCCACTCCATCATTCAGCAGTCGTCGTCGTCCACCCCCAAAAAGTCTAGAAAAGACGCCTCCTCCTCCTCGTTTCTTCGAAATCGCAATCGTCTTCAGCTCGTCCTTCAGATCCGTCTCCAGCTCTGCAAGCCTTCCATCACTCACATCCTTCTCGCTCAAGCAAACGGCGTCGTCATCCAAGCTAAGCCAAAGTCCACCAACAGCCATCTCCTGACTGCACTGAGGCAGCGCATCCACACGTTTGCACACCAGCGTGACGTGCGTCTCCTCACCAGGACTTAACTCCCTCACCACTTGCTCGCAGGCCACGGCGCTGCCCAGCGCCGTTCGAGCACGCAACGACGTCTGTCCACACCCTAGCTTTCCCTCATTCTTCACAGCGCACTTCACCTCAAATTCGTCACCCGGACCGAGCGTCTCATCCTCGACATCGAACAGCTCTACTCCCATCGTGTCATCCTCCGCCCTGTGGTGTGAAACCGTGCACTCCCCAACTCTTAGCTTCGCGCACTTGAAGCGCACACCCACCAATCTCGCAGAATCGGCAAACTCTCCAGCGTTTTTCGTGCTCATCCAATTCGCCACGGAACCCACCCCTGACCACTTGTCGTCGACATTCGCCTGCACGAGCAGCATGACTGGAGGCAGGCCGTCTTGCGCACACACGTCGTTCACAAGATTCAAATACGCCATGGGAACCTCAACCGGCACCTGCACGGTGTCGCCCGGAGCGAGCTTCGGAAGATTGCGATGCACCGCCACGGGCGCCGACAGCAGGTCAAACTTAGACAGATCTGACATGTGCTTCGCAAATGCGCGCGCCTCGTCGGACAGAGCGGGATGACGAGGAGAAGCGGCAGCATGGCTTCGGCGTCGACGACGACGTGTGTTCTTCTCCTCCGCGTACTCCTCTACAGCAATCACGTCGTCAAATTCTGACTGCGATTGCATGAGAAGTTTGAGAAGTTCCTCCATGTTGTTGTTATTCATCACACGATCGACGAGCTTGTCGTCGAGAAGGTCCTTTGACACGCCCATCGCGACGAGAGTGCTCTTTAGCTGCGCTGTTCCCACGGAAGAGAGCAGAGGGTTTGTGCTGCCGTGCACAACGCTCTTCACGAACGCCTTATATGCGCACGTCACATCCGCGAGCTTTGCGGTATCGAGCTGCGCGATGCGCACCGTGCTTCCCGCAGGCATGGTCGCACCTCCCGCGTTCGTCACCGTCACATTCATGGTAATTTTGTCCTGCGGGGCATTGCAGAACATGCGATTATCGACGTATTTGCTGAGAAGGCCATCTTGCTCAGTTAGCGCACTCTCCGACGCACATACGTCTGCGCCCAGCACCGTCTCCACGTTGGCAGTCAGCATCGGGCACGGCTCTCGCGTCGCAACGGATGCGGCGGCAAGCGCTTTGTTTCGAAGAGCCTGCTGCGTAGCACAACGGTCGAGACCTTTCGGGGAAAAGCACTTCGAGAGGTGTGAAAATGGATGCAGACGAACGGTGATTTTGACAGGCGCGCACATTCCACCCTGGTTGTGCATTTCGTCGAGCACGAGCGTGTCCACGGTGAAGTTTGCAAAACGCGTCAGATGTTTGTGTTTGTTGAATGGTGGGCGCGTGTCATTGTCTGTTTGAATGATCACGTTGCCAATTTCAATGGTGCGGAAGAACTTGCCTTCAAAAGGCACTTCCGTTTCTTCCACGTACTCCACTGTCACCTGGCCCTGATTAGCCAACATTTCGGAGTTGATGTCCAGGTCAGCGACGTGCGGCACTTCGTACACGGGAACTGCCGGCATTTTCGTGCCGTGGATTTTGAATTCTCGAATTTGCACGGGAAAGTCAAAGCAGCTGCACTCGTCTTGGTGCACTGGTCTTTGTTGTGCATCCGCGAAACAGGCCATTGGCGCCATGAGAAGAGGTACGAGGAGGAGAGTCTTCTTCATTGTTGTTGTGTGAACCCACATCACCTGTTTGGAGAGTGCAGCAGCAGGATAACGAAGGTAGCAAACGTGAAGGTGAAGGTGAAGTTGAATGAAGATGAAGACAAGGACGAAGGACAAAGCTGACGAAGGTGCTGAAGGTGCTTTGTATGAAGGCCAAATGAAGAAGCCGACAACAACAGTGCCCCCCACCAAGGAGCACAAAGGCAACCCGGACACAAAAGCGAAGCATCATCACATACACATGTGTATGGGAAGGACATGTTCCTGAAAAACATAGACTATGTGTGACGAACGCGAGTGACGTGTGACAAATGACGACGATGCCCTCGAGGAGACGACCTAGGGTAGGTGGAGCGAGGGGGGGGGAGGGAGAAAAACAATCCATCCCGTCCCGAGTCCCGAGGGGCCAAAAAAGGTATCCAATCAGGTCCCGAACCCCGAATAATCATCCCGTTGCGTTCTCCCGCCTGTTTCTCCCGCCCGTCCCTTCACCCTTCTCATGCAGTCATGTGCTCCTCCCATGCACACGCGTTCTCGTGAGTTCGTAGCGCTGCAGGCCGCCGCCGTCGCCGTCTGGCGGGAATGGCTTACTATCGTGCACAGGCCGAGGCGCATCGCGCGCCTGTGTGAACTCGAGCAGCTCGAGGTGGAGCACCGGCGTCATCTCTCGCGAAACTCCGCTCTCATTGGTGGAGGGGATCAGCACTCTTTGGCAGTGCGAGTCGATGGCAGTATCGCGTGCTGGGGAGCCAACGAGAACGGCCAGGCACCTCCCGCCGGCGTCGACGGAGAATTCGTCGCAGTTGCCGCAGGTGGTTACCATTCCCTAGCACTTCGAAGCGACGGCACTATCGCGTGCTGGGGACGCAACGCCTCCGGACAGGCACCTCCCGACGGCGTCGACGGTGACTTCGTCGCAGTTGCCGCGGGTGGTTACCATTCGCTCGCGATTCGACGCGATGGCAGCATCGCGTGCTGGGGAGCCAACGACGACGGCCAGGCGCCTCCCGACGGCGTCGCGGGTGACTTCGTCGCAATCGCCGCGATTGGCGGCCACTCGTTGGCGATACGACGCGACGGCACTATCGCGTTCTGGGGCTACAACTCCGAAGGCCAGGCGCCGCCACAAGGCATGCAAGGTGATTTCACCGCGATCGGCGCGGGTACCTTGCATTCGATGGCGGTGCGACACGACGGCAGCTTCACGTGGTGGGGGGACTTAAACGACGACTCAGATATCCTGGCGCCGCCCGCTGATTTGGATTTGGAAGATTGCGTCATGCTCGCCGGGGGTATCTGTCACTCAATTGCACTTCGAAGTGACGGTAGCATAGCGTGCTGGGGCGGAAACGAGTCAGGCGAGGCACCTCCCGACGGCGTCGAGGGAGACTTTGTCGCGATCGCCGCGGGATGGGAGCACTCGTTGGCGATTCGACGCGACGGCACCATCGCGTGCTGGGGCTTAAACGATAAGGGCCAGGCACCTCCCGGCGGCGTCGCTGGTCCCTTTATGACTGAAGTTCTCATTTTGTAACGTAACTATAACTTTTACAACAACAGCTGTATGGTACAACAAACAAACAAACAAACGAACGAACGAACACCCTTATCCATAGATTGAGGATTTAGCCATGCACGCTAGAAATCCCATTAATGCGATCCATGATCGAGCCGACGCGTGCACGCACGTCAGAGACGTGCGAACGAAGCCGAGATGCCTTGCAATCCACCACATCCTCGTGACTGTCAATGGTGCCGTCGTCCGTAGACAGCACGAGCGCACGAGCAGATTCCTCAGACCATACCGCGAGACCCGTACCAAGTCAGCGAATGGCGCAAACAACACAAACTGTAGGGTGGTAAACTTTATTCTTGACCACCTTAGTCTACTGTAATCCACACCGGCCGCTAACACGGAACACCGGCCGCGAACATTCCGTGCATTCATTCGTGCAAGGCTTGGTAAAGTCTTATGTTACCGGGTAAAGGCCCTTATTTGAATCCGCCGGCCGGGAACATTGTGTTGACCTCCTCCCGAATATTCGTCTTCGTCTTCATCTTCATCTCAAGATGCCCAGGACTCCTCGTCCTCGTGGTGAGCAGCAGCAGCAGCGGCAGCGGCAGCTCTCTTCTTCTTTGGTTGGAAGCACACCTGCACCTGCACCTGGGATTCCTGCACATGAACATGATGCGCCTATCCCTGCGTCCTTGCTCACCCGACTGCGGGAACGCGACGTCCTCCTCGTTGAAATGCAGCGAGAAAACCTTCTGCTAAAGCAAACGCTCGAGAGCGTGCACCTCGAACTCACTACCCTGCGAGCCATCGCGGGAAACGGGGGAAAACTTGCGCAGCTGACCCAGCAGAATGAAAAACTCATCGCGAGGTGGGAGGCGCGCAACAGAACCGCCGTCGCCTACAAGTCAAGTCACGACAACGCCTCCAGGTCGACGACGCCCGCTAAAAAGACGCCCGCGAAAACGACGACGAAAGCGAAGAGACGAGTCAAGCGCGTGGACGCCGTACTCGCCACAATCGAGGACTCACGCGACGACAACCTGCTTCGCCATGCCATGCTCACGTGGACGCGGTGTGTGCTGCACAAGTGCGCAGCTGCACAAGCGAAGAAGAAGCGCGACTTGACAGAAGCAAGTAGTGCCGCCATGGAACGTGGCGCGCGTCTCGGACGAGCGAGAGCTGCTATTGCCATGTCACGCTGGCTCGCGGGTCGAGCGGGACGCGCGCTGCAAAGAGCTCGGGACGGGTATGGTGCAGCCGCGCTCTGCCGCTGGAGGATGGCTGCAGCCTCCGCAAAGCTCGAACGGAGACGGCGGAGAGAAGACAAAGCGCTACGTATACGCACCGCTCAGCCATCGTCACCACCGCCGTCGTCGCCATCGCCGACATCTCAAGCGCCGAGATCTGGCAAGAGGTCGTGGCTTGCGCCTCCGTCTCCCCTGGGCGAACAAACGCAAAATTCACCAAAGGGTGCAAAGGATGGACAGCTTCGTAGGGAGGGAAGCCTGGACATGGAGGACGTCATTTCGCTCGTTGGCCATCTTGGCGGCGCGCGGCGGCGCTCCACCTCAAGGAAGGGTGGCGGTGCGAGCATGAGCATCCCAAACTTCAGCTGAGCAAACATATTTGCGCGTGTAACTTTCCACAATAAAAACAAATTGAACACGAATAGAATTCTGGTTTTTTTTAAACCAGTGTAGGTATGGCCATACCCGGCCGAACAGCCACGTCAACCGAGCTTTGGCTGAAAGAAGAGCGACGCCGCTGACCTCCAGCTGGGTAGCCTGGCGGCGGCTGCGCTCCAAAGCTATGCGCTGGCGCCGCCACCGGCGGCGGTGGCGGCGGCGGCATGGCGGACTGCCCTTCACCGTTGGGCACGAAGCTGGAAATCTGGTATGTGAAGCTCCCGCGTCGCTGCGTCGTCTCGGGCGGCGGAGGCGCGGCGTGGGCTGGGTGAGGGGCGGGTGCGGGCACCACCGGCTTCGGTGGCGCGACGCTTACCGCCTTTGCCACCTCGAAGGAACGCTGGCGCACGTGAACAAGTGCCGACGCAAGGCTGCGGAACCAGACGTCGCACTCCTCGAACATTGCACCCTCCTCGTTGTGTCGCGGGAGCACGTTAAGCTGCACGTCGTTGCTCTGGCCGCCGCACGAGCGCACGACGATGGAGGTTTCCGACGAGCGGATGACGAGCTGATTCGGGTCGTCAATCCAGACGAGCGGAATCGCGGAGCGCGACAGCGTGTCTTTGTCCGTTCGGAAGCACAGGATGCGTCCTGGCAGCACCACGCACCACATTTTGGTCTGCCGTCCGAAGAGGTTCTTGCTCCTCGGGTCTGAGGATGACAGGCTTGTTATGAGCAGCCAGCCCATGTGCATGACGTCGCGGTACGCCATGGCAGAGAGGCTCGCCCACGCTTGGCTCGCCTCCTCGACGACGGCTGCGTGAATCCACGTCACACAGAGGCTGAGCGCGTCGAGCAGAAGGCTCATGTCCGCGGCATACAGCACGGTCACCTGGTAGTCGCGCTGTATTCCGCTGAACTTGATGACTACGCTGTTGTGCGAGAACGGCTGGTATCCGACGATGTTGTTCACGGCGATGCTCTTGTGCACGGTGTCCTGGTCGAGGTTGAGCATGCGCATGCCCTCGAGGTCAAAGACGAGGTTTCGGATCTCCGAGCGGTTCGAGCGGTCGAGCTTGAGCACAGGGAAGCAGAGCACGTTCGCGCGCCGGCCTCCCGCGATGGAGATGGGCGCCATGCGCTGCGCGAGACGCGCGAGCGACGACTCCAGCGAGGAGGCGGAGGCCATTTTTCAGCGAGGTGGTGCAAAGTTCGACTAGCCCCAAAGAGCGTGCAAGGCCAGATCGATCGAAAGTAACGACCACCTGTGACCACCCCGATCAAGCAATCGGCGGATCGATCACTGGAGTCCATCACAGGCAGGAAATACCTGTCCATCCCTGCCCTGCCGCAAGTCATGGCTGGATCAGGGCGGGAAGGAAGAAAGGTGGTAAAGTTTTGTATGTGGTGGTGGCAATCAAGGGCGGCCTACCTTCCTACCTTAGGTGGAGCAAGCAAACGTCCAGATGTCGGAGCAGCTCCGACATGATTGAAAAGAGCGACATGATGATTGAACGGCAAGACACCGTGTTTTAAGCCAAGAGACCAAGCGTTAACCTTAAACGAGACTACATATGGATAACTAAGGTTACCACCCTACCAACTACGATAGTAGGAAAGGTGGTCAGACCCATAAAGGTGATTTGTTTTTTTTCTATAAAAAAGGTAAAATTGAAAGAGAAGAAGAAAAAACGGTTTCAAGACTCGCCCGCCATCGCCTCGGCCAGACGTGCCTTACGCTCAGCCACCTTGCCCGTGCGAGGCAACGAGCGCTCCTTCAGCGCGGCGTCAACCTCCTTACCCTTCATCGCCTCAATCTCCGGAGGAAGGGCAATCAAATCGTCGTCGCCAGATGATGCAGCCGCAGGAGCGCTCGATGCACCGCCACCAACGTCAACGACAGGCTTCGTGCCAGGCTTCGTGTAATCCTCGGGACGCTGAATCGTCACAGACGCGCCAGTGTCGGGATCCTTCACAACAATCGACACGCCGTGGTTGCGCAGGAACGAAAACACCTTGGAACGGTGGAGGTTCTGCACAGCCTGATCGCGCATCTCCTCGACGTTCAGCTCCGCCCTCGTCGCCATCTCCTTCCCCTCGATGTCCTTAATCTGGTTCTCCACCTCCTCCTCCACCTCCTCCGGCGTCACGCTCAAGCCCTGCTCCTCCTGCACCGCCGCGATCGCCAAGTCAGCGCGCGTCTGCTTCTCGAGATCCGCGATGTTCGCCTGCACGTACTGGCTCACCATCTGCTCAGACGACAGACGCTCGAGCATCTCGCGGTTGATCTGCCCCGTCGTCATCATCTCAAGCAAGCGCGCGCCGTACAGTTGCCTTCCGTTCTCCTCCACCATGCGTCGTGGGATGGTCGTGTTGAAGATGTCGCCGAGAGCGTATCCGATGCTCTCGTTGAGCTGCTTCTCGAACGCCTCGATGCGCGCCGCCTTCGCCTCACCGAGCATCGCCTCGCGTGCAAATGCCATGTCCGACGCGCCCTCGTAGAGACGTGCTGCGAGCTCGTCATCCTCCTGCGCGAGATCCCAGCGGAACAGCTCCTTGAGCGTGATGGTAAACTTCGCCGGCGTTTCAGAGAGCTCCGGCGGGTCCCAGCGCGGCGGGAAGTTGCACTCGACGACGCGCTCCTCGTTCACTTTCATGCCCATGACGCCGTTAAGGAGCTCGTCGAACCATCCGTCGGTGTCCGTCTCGAGCCGGAAACCCGCGTGCGTTGCTGACTCGATGGTGTTTCCCGACTTCGGGTCGACGGCTTGAAGGTCCACCACGGCAACGTCGCCCTTGACGATGCCGTCGCTGACTTCGACGCGTAGATTTCCCGCATCCTTTTGCGCCTGCCCAACAGCTCGCTCGACCGCCTCTTCGTCGAGGTTATTTCCCACGGGGAATTCCACCTCCACGCTCAGGTTGGTGTAGTCCCCTGCCCAGCTCGTCGGCTGCTGCACGTCGACGAGGATGCCGTACGTGATAGGACCTGGCTCCTTGAGGTTGACGCGTGTCAGGAGAACTTCTCCCGTTTCTGCGATGCGCTCGGTACCTTCGAACGCCTTATCTGCGATGCCCGACGCTTCGAGCGCCTCGCCCATGGTTGCTTCCAGCAGGTCCTCGAGCACGGCCCCCTTCGCCTTGTTCGAGTCGATGTTGTTCAACAGGACCCACTTGGGAATATCTTTGGCGCCTTTCGGGAACCCGGGTATTTGCGTCGACGACGCGAACTGCTGCAGGACGCTTTCAATTGCCGAGGCGACTCTCGACGCTTCTATCGAGACATTGATTAAAACTGATCCCGGTTCGTCCTCGGTGGTCGTGACGTCGACGCCAGGCATTGACGACGACGCTGCATTACACGACACAAACCGCCTTGAGTCATGGGCATGGGTGAGTGGCTTCGAGTTGCCACAGCCAAGTCGCTTGTTGGTGATTCCTCCAACATTACCACGCGACACACGCGGAAGACACACACGACGAGCCATAGGTTTAGAAGACATTGAACCAGCAGACATTTCTGAAATCCAAGTTGAAGAATGCGAATGAAGAACCGGCGGAGAATGAGAACGAGAGAAAAAGCAACGGGAAAAAAGGGGGCCGCCAAAGACAGCCCTAATAAGTTATCCACTTTTGGGATAATAAAGTTAACTAGGGTTAGCGTGTTAGGGTTTCCATGACTGTTTCCATTACCAATTTGACAAGTTCCTAAAGGTTCCTTAATTCTGTTCCGTAAAGGTTCCTTTTCCCTTTCGGGGTTCGGGTTGAACCCGCACATTGCACTAAAAACCTGCACTAAAACTGTTTCGGGTTTCCCTGAGGTTGTTCCCTGTTTTCCGATTCCCCTATCCCCTACTTTACTTTACTTTACTTGATAGCTTGAGGAGGATTCGGATGACAATTTTAGTTATCGTGGTTTTCCTCCTCCCCTATTTACAACCTATCCTACTGGTCTCTCCCGTGCCCATCCCGAGCTCATTCCCGCCTGCTCCTATCATAGGTACCAGATAAAGTGTACGTGCGCATGTTTCGTCATAATTATGTTTTGGCGTCATACCCAACGTGTGGTAGTGTGCACTTTGTGTCAGCGGCACTGTCAGCGGCACTGTCAGCGGCAATCTCTGCATACTGCCTCCTGAAGTCCCCACAAGGTTTCCTTGGAGAAGAAAGGAGACAGCAGTGTTACGTGCAGGAGTCCGAGGAGGAGGAGGAGCTATCCTTATCCTCATCCTCTCCTCACACGCTCATGACACGCCTGAGAGCGTCGTCCTCCTTTGGTGTCGTGCCGCTTGGAGTGGGAGTCATTCAGGCTGAGGCAGCCTTACCCTCCTCAGGGTCGACTGCAGCAGACTTGAAGACGTGGAGAAACCAAAGAAGGAGAGAGGTGGAGCAAAATCCAAAGGCGCCGTGCCAGGCGACAGCCGCGCCGCTCTTCGGGCGATTCATCGACCACTTCTTGGATACCGCGCACGCGGGAGGGGGCATGGTCGCGCCGCCGCCACCGCCACCACCCGCAAGAAGGCCGCACGACATGCCCTTGTACACGAAACAAGGCGTGCCCACGTTCATCCTGCCGACGAGACAACGCGTCGTCGCAATTGGAGATCTGCACGGCGACTTGGGCAAGTCAAAAGAGGCGTTCCGTCTCGCGGGTCTCATCGACAAAGACGGCCACTGGAGCGGAGGCAAGACGCTCGTCGTGCAGGTGGGCGACCAGCTCGACCGCGGCGACGACGAAATTGCGCTACTGTACTGGCTCGAGAGACTCAAGTACGAGGCGCACAACGCGGGAGGCATGCTCGTCACGATGAACGGGAACCACGAGACGATGAACGTCAGCGGACACTTTCGGTACGCAACGCCAGGTGCCATGGCGAGCTACGAGCGCTGGCGTGCGCTCGAAAGACTCGGCGAGAGGCTCAAGGGTGGCGCGAAGTATGCCGGAAGGAGAGACGCTGGTCGCGCGTCGTCCGTCGACGCGGCGGCGATCGCGCCGCCGATGGAGCTTGTGGGTGAGCCTGCGGGTACGATGGCGCGCTTCGAGGCACTGCAGCCTGGAGGGCCAATCACGCTGCGTTTCCTGGCACCGCAGCCAACTGTGCTCGTCGTCGGATCGTCCGTCTTCGTGCATGCTGGGCTCCTGCCCGGGCATGTCGAGCAGGGACTCAACTTCATCAACGCGGCGACGTGCGAGTGGATGCGCGGGCACCTGGCTGTTCCCAACTTTCTACTCGGAAGGCACGCCGTCGTCTGGACGCGCGCCTTCTCGCACATTCGCAGAGACAGGACAGACTGCGCGACACTGACGGAAAGCCTTTCGGCGCTGAGACAAACGAATCAGGCGCCGTTCGCATCACGCATGATCATGGGCCACACGATCCAGCAGCCTGGCGGGCTGAACAGCGCGTGCAACGGCGCGGCACTTCGCGTGGACGTCGGACTGAGTAAAGGGTGTGGCGACGCGCCGCCGGAGGTGCTTGAGATTCTAGACGACGGGAGAGGAGGCGTTCGTCGCGTGTCGAAGCCTACACACGTTGGTGACCTGCTCGTGGAGTAGTAGACGGTGTGAACGAACGGACAATGAGTGAAAAAAAAAAAAAGAGGCAGCCCCTTTTTCTTTTTCTTTTGAGTATAGAAGACTTTCCAATTACAACAGATCGCCTCCTCTTTACTTGCCCATGCCAGGCAAGATGCGCGCGCGGCGTCCCGTCGAGCACGTGTGCTGGCCACGGACACGCACGCCCCAGTAGTGGCGCAGACCGCGGTGAGCGCGGATCTTCTTAAGTCGCTCGAGGTCGTCACGCAGCTTCACGTCAAGTCCGTTGGACGTGATCTGTCCGTAGCGTCCATCCTTGTGATCCTTCTTACGGTTAAGGAACCACTCGGGGATCTTGAATGTGCGCGGGTTGGCGACAATCACCATGAGCTTCTCAAGCTCCTCAGGAGACAGCTCTCCCGCGCGCTTGTCGACGTCAACCTCAGCCTTCTTGCACGCGAGCGTGCCGAAACGGCGTCCCACACCGCGGATCGCCTTGATGGCGTGCACCACCTTGCGCTTTCCGTCGACGTTGGTATTCAGCACACGGATGATGTGCTGGAACGAGTTATCTGCCATAAGGTCCGCCATCGTGAATCGACTGTTGTTGTTGTTGTTGTTTTGAGTGTGATGAAGGGAAGGGGGAGGGAGGTGTTGTGTTGTGAGATGATTGTCATTTGATGTTGAATCCTCGAAAGCCGACCACATCTTTCCACACGACCACCAAAAATACGGACAGCCAAAGACAAAGAGAGAGCACGACCGTACACAACAGTACAACGCGACGCGACGAGAGACCAGACAGACGGTACCGCGCAGAAGAAAACCACACACGGCAAAAAACCGCAACAACAGTAAGCCCAAAAGCCCAAGCCCAAAAGTACCACACAGCACAAGCCACACACAAGCACACAGCGCGTACCTTTCCCAACGAGAAGCGACGTGCGAATGGAGGGCGTCGGCAGGAGGGCGATGGAGTTGGGCCCGGGGGGGGAGGTGGAGGACGGCGGCGGCGTCCAGAGGGACGAAGAGGTATCCACCGTCGCAGTTCACGGGGACGAGAACTTTTATCTAAAACCCTAACTCAGAACTTCAGTGGGTTCAATTATTCGGGGTTGGTTGGTTTGCGCCGTCTTTTCCACGTGTTCGAAGTTCGAACCCTTTTTCTTCCCCTTTATGTTTTTGGTCGGTGGCTCATCGCACTCACAAGTCACCGTGATGTCCACGCGCTTCTTTGCCTCCAAGCCTCGTGCAGCCTGCCTTGGCACGCGCACTGTGGCTGTGGCTATCTGCGGGCGCAGGAACACACACCGCACTGCCACGACAAGTCGCACGCGCGCATCAGCGTCGCCGCCATCAGCACCACCACCACCCTCCGCCAACCACGACAAGGTCAACAGCATCATGCAGCGCGTGACGCGCGAACTCTTCCTTGAGGAGGCTGCCGCCTCAGCAGCCAGGCAAACGCCAAGTCCCACGAAGAGAAGAGAGGTGATCAAAAAGCAAGTGCGAAGAAGTGCGGAGCACTTGGACTCGGGCACACTCGCGACGCTGCGCGCATACCACGCCAACCTCGAAAGCCAGGCAACAGACAACGAGGATGCCGCCATGCTCGCGGACGTCGTCGCAGCCGTGGTCGAGGAGGTGCTCGATGTGCTCACGGAAGCACTGCCCGCACCCGTCGCTATCCTGCAGAGCCTTACAGACACGCCCGACGCAAGCCAGAGACACGCTATGGTGCGCGCGCAAGTCGACCAAGGAAAGTGCACGCTCGCAGAGCTGCACGGCGCTTCAAGAACGTTCGCGGAGGAATTCGAAAGTGCGGCGGTCGTGCCAGACCGCGCCATGCTCGCGAAACTCGCGCTGCTGCACGCCGAGCTGCTGAGCCTGGCGGCGGCGGAGCCGAGTGCGAACCCCGGCGTGAATGCGTACCCGTCGTTTGCACCCAAGACGGAGCTTGCATTCTTCAAGGAGCTGTCGCAGCTGCCGCTGGAAACTCGTCGTCGTGCACTGATCCAAAAAGCGTTCGAGAGCGACTGGACGGGTGCCGGCGGTGGATCGAAGGACGAACCGAATGCCGGAACGAAGCGCCGCCGTGGTCTTCGACCCATCTCGAAAGTCACGAAAGGGTCCACCACAGAGGGGCCGAGCGTCGTGCGCCCTCACCGATTCCTTGAGACTCTGCGCATGCTCCGAGCGGAGCTTGGCGTCGATGGAACGAGCATGCGGTACACGGAGCGTGCAAGGGAGGCGGCGGTAGCGGCGGTGGAGGCGGAGAATCCAACCTCCTCTTCAACCGAAGTTGTTGCTGACGACGACGGCGACGGCGACGACGACGACGACGACGACTATGCTGCAGAAAAGGCGAGGCGTGAGGCGGAAATGCGCATGCAGATTTCAAAGGTGACGGAGGAGGCTATGTGTGTACTCCGCGAGATGGCTGGTTGGCAGTAATATATACATTACATTTTTACATTGCTTTTGGAATCCAGATCCACTGCGTGCGGTGCCCGTTGGCTTCCGACGTCTCGAATGCTTGTCCATCGCCAGCTGAGAATGGAACCAGTGCACCGACACGTGCCGTGACCGTAACGACGTTGTACTCGCAGTGAATCCCAGGATAGCTGTGACTTTCTCGCGTTTCGGTCGACTCAACAGGTTTTCCCGTGAGCGTGATTCGCGCATCTCCGTCGTCGTCCTCTAAGCTTAGCGCGGACCCCAACTCCTCCTTGACGGCTCGCTCCAGCGCCTGTTGTACGTTTTCGTCACCCACCATTTTCTCGCTGAGTGGCAGGTTTCCGCGCTCCCGCCTCCTCCCGTCTGGCAAGAACTGGCACGCTTCAGCAAGTGTCGTTTGCGTTGATTCCGACTCAACAATCACGCTTAGAACTCTCACCCTTCTCGTGACTCTTTTGTGCTTAGCGTCGTACGAAATGCTCGACTCTTGACATTGAATTTCTCGTGCAAGGTCCTCGACGGACTTGGCTGAGTTCTTACCGTATGCAGATATGTCAATATTACGTTGAGCGAGCCATGCTGAGAGCTGTGCAGCGTCTCCCACCTGTGCGTCTCGAAAAGAACCCGGAAAGAACGCCGCCGCACCACCACCACCACTAAGGTTATAACTATCCATAGAATCCCCCCTTGAAAGTGACGACGACGACATGATTGCGCGTGGTAAAAATGCTTCTGCTTTTGCTTTTGCTTTTGCTGTAGGGAACGGGAACGGGCTTAAGCTGACACCACCACCTACACCACCACGTAGACGTAGACGTGCCGTAGTTGTTAAGGAGACACCACCACCTAAAGGTATGGTATAAGAAGCGCGCAAGAGCGTGGACATTTACCAATATGGCATGTGACCAAACCAACAGGCTGACAGGGACTACTTACCAAATAAAATGAAAGAGGGACAGAACAGAACAGAACAGAACAGGGACCAACTACCAACGTAAAACGTAGACTAAGGTTAGGGTGTTAGGGTTAGGGTTCGGGTTAGGGTTCGGGATTCGGGGTTCGTAGGAAGTAGTTACATAAAATTAGGGGTTCGCCCTCCCCCAGCAAAGCAAAGCAGCTCCCCCCCCCTGAGGCTCGTCCTCGTCCTGAGGCCCTCCTCGCCTCAGGACCCTTTCGAAGGGTTTTCCTTTATTGTCATTGTTGGTGGAATTTAATCTCAGGATTCTCGTCTGCTTCTTTTCGAATCACATCATGCGCGCTTCTCTCCTTCGCTCGATGGCGGGCAAGCTGCCCATAAAAACCTCGCCGCACGTCGAGGCCTGGAACGCAAATCGAGAGGCGTACGAACAAACCTTCCAGTGGACGCCAGGCAACCTCGCGGGTACCGTCGTGTTTTGTGTCGCCATTCCCACGGGAATCTATCAGCTCATAAAAGCAGAATTTGTACGTGGTTACCCTCTTCTTTGCCTCGTGATTACCACGTGTGGTGGTTCGCGAACTTACGCACTCACTTACACCCGTTTTCACACACACAAAATACAACCCTTCACCTTTCGTATAGAATGCCGTCAACGACTATCAGGGAATTCCGCGACGGGTTATGCCATAAAAACTTTATGTAACGAAGACAAAAACGCCTCGACTGAATCAAGTGCAAAATATGAAAGGTCATGCTTGTATGATTTACAGAAAACGGGTGGGTGGAAGGTGTTCGCGTGACTGCTTTTTTTAGTCCATTTCGGAAAGTTGTCTGGCGGAGTCGAGCGGTCCCACGCGCGCGGACGTTGGACGCTGTGGCACGTTCAGACGCCGACCGCGTCGTGTGTCCGTCAAAGGGGGCAAGGGCGCCTTACCTATCGCCGTGGCGGCGGAGGCTGCAGCCGCCGCGGCTTTCACATCGGGCACGACGACGCCACCAGCACCAGCCTCCGCAGCGGCTAGCGACGCCTTTAACCTCTCGTTCTCCACGCGCAGCTGTAGCATAAGCATGCCTTGCATCGCCAACTCCTTCTCGAGCGCCTCGATTTTTTCGTCGCGAGCCCGCAGGTGCGCCCTCATTTTATCCAGCGGGGTCAGCGCACTCTGCGGCCGACGCGCGGGGCCTGAGGACGAAGCACCGCTCGGGCGGCCAGCGGGGGGTACGTACGGCGTGCGCGCCGTAGTGTCGTCGGCCGGCAGAGGCTGTCGCACGTCGTGGCCGTCAGAGCGCGGGCTCGAGGAGGGATCCGACGACATACCTACTAAGGTTACGTAGAGGCGTGGCCAACGAGGACGACGTTCACGCAACTCAAAATGAACGCCGCGTGTAAGTTTATTTATATATGGGGTTGACCTGACCGCCTAAGCCAACTTACAGGGATGCACCAAATACACGGCCCTGCCAAATACTACGGTACAGTATGGTTAGTCCTGCCGTGCCGGAAATGCCGACCAGCCCGCCCGACTTCAAACAGATCGGTAGTCAATCCACCGACCAGATGGACCGACCTCGACGATCGGCCGGGGCTGCGGGGCACCCACCTCCTTGACCGGGGTGGGCACTGGTCAGAGCCTCAGAAGGTGCAAACAACCGTTATTTTACCGTCAAGATGATTGACGGCACCACATGCGCGGCTGAATGGCACCTGTGAATGGGCTGAATGGTGAAAGTAAATAATGTGAATGGACAACCGTTGGACAAACTAAAGTGCACTCCATTCCTGAACGAGGGATCTAAGATCTTATCTTACCACAACCCAATCTGCAGCAAAACGGGCAACTGGCCCTTGTTGCGAATGCGGGCATTGTCGACGCGCCTGATATGCTCGTCCAACGGAATCTTAGCCACGCCCACCGTCGCCAGGTGGCCACCCTTCTCCTCTCGGTCCAGCGCGGCGACAACGTCCGTGAGCACGGGGAACCTCTCGTAGTAGCCGCGAATCCAAGCATTGAAGAAACCGTACGCACCGAGAATGTAGCATGCGGAGATTGTAGCCACCACGCCATTCTGCATTGTGGAGGTGAGCATCGCGGAGTGAACGAGTAGAGGGCTCATCATGTACAGCATCGGAACGATCGACATGGTTATGCACGAAAGGCACAGGCCGACGTGCAGTGCGAGGAAGGTCGAGCCGTCTAGGCGGCGACGCTTCATCGAGTCCACGGATATGATGATGGGTATGCACAGGATGCCAAGTAAAGATGCGCCGAGCGTTTGCACGCTGTAGAGGACAGCCGTCTTCACGGATGCCACCGCGGTCAGCGGGAATCCCAGCGCCGCGGTGATGGATGCGTCACCGACACGCGACATGGTGTCGAGGATCGCTGGAATGGACCCTCGAAGCGACGTGTCGTAGGCGGATGCCACGGCAGCGAGCTCTGCAAGCTTCGGCGACCACAGCAGCGTCGGGTGCAAGATCAGCAGTGTGCCTGTGACTAACGTGACGACCCACAGAAGCATCATGGACCAATCGAACCACCCTTTGGGATATTCTTCCCAGTCGACGTCGCGCAGCATCTCAACGGCACGGTCGCCACACGCGCGCACGGTGCTAACGAGGCACGCCATCGGCGTCTCGCCACTCTCGCGCGCACCCTTGGCAAGGCCCATCCATCCGACCACCCCGGTGGCGATGCTGACGGCCATCGCTTTTGCCACGGGTAGCGGGAAGTAGAACGCATGAAAGACGCCTGGGACGTGGAGATGCGAGTGGACGAAGAACGGGTTGAACGACACGAGCGTGGTGAGTACGGTGATGGCACTCCACACTATGAGCGTGAGGTTCATTCGCTTGTACGTCTCGCTCTTCATGCGCCCGTGAAGCTCGGCATCCTTGAGCCGGTAGCAGAGCATGGCCAGCATGGGCTGTACGAGTGCGGACATGCGCAGGCACATCTGCGCGGTGCTGCCTGCAAAGAAGCTCAGCTTTGCGAGACTTTCGGCAGCGACAGCGCCCGCGGGCGTGAGAGCGAATCCGCCAGGTGCGAGCGGCGTGCTGAGCATATCCGGCCAAGGGAAGCTCGTCATGACTGAGACGGGTGCGAGTATTGCAAATGCGGAGTGCACGAGGAAGAAAATGGTCCCCGCGTGGTAGAGGCGTGAGAGTGTTGTTGGCGGTGGTGGCGGTCCTTTTGTTTTCTTCGGAGGTGGCCTCCCCCCCTCCGGAACGGCGACTTCGTAGTCTTCGCGGAATATATCCGGCGTACCCCACTTCTTTCTTTTCACAGGTTCGTAGTGCGGCGTGAAACGTGGCGTCTCCTTCCAGCGACCATTAGCATCCTGTGCGACCTGTGCTTGTGCACTGCCGTCGACAACTTCCGGTGTGAGCACACCGTCATCGTTGTCATCATTTCCCGGCGAGGAAGAAGACTCTGCTCCTGAGTTTCCTGAAGTCGCGCGAGTGACGTGACTGTGACGAGATGACGAGGCTGAAAGTGAAGACAGAGGCTGAAAAAGAAGACGAGAATGCTGATGAAACCGTTTCTGAAATCTATGGTACGACGACGACGACGACGACGACGACGAACGAGACTGCTGAGAGCATCTTTGTATAATGATCCTTTTCCTCCTCCTCGTCGGGCAACTCCTCAGAGGACTCAGAGGAGGACGTAAGCCTGCTACTGGAGGAAGCTGGAGAGAACCATAAGAAACATGGTGAGTGAACATGGGAGGCAACACCATGGGAGGCATGACTGACGCACGACAAAACGAAAACACGAAAAAGGGAAAAGCCCAAGGGGGTCGGACGGCGGGGCGGCTGAGAGAAAAGTTAAGTTCGGAGGGAGACAACAGAACACTGAGAACAGCGTTGGGTTTGGTTTATCCAAATGGAACTTCCCAACCACGACACGACGACCAGGAAAGAAAAAACGGCGAGTTGTTGTTTTCGGGGTTACATTCATTCGGGGTTAGAAGAATCATTTTTTGTTTCGGGGTTGGTTGGTTCCTCAACTGGCACGGTCGCGATCCCCATCCCGCCATATTTATGTACTGTATCGTTCCTCTTCCCGCGTTATGGTCTCCTTCCTTCCAAAAACACTCCTCCATCATGGTATCTCTCCTCCTCTTCCCACTCGCATTCGCAGAATAACCTCGCGCGATCGGAGAAGAAGAGACAACGTCGTGGCATCATGTAGCAAGCCCACGGTCTGTACGTCCGTGCCCTTGCCGTCAACGTGTGCAGACGCCGCTGTTGACGCAAGGCAAGTGCTGCGTGCGCTGCGTGAAATGAAACAAAGCGAAAGGCCGTCGCGCGTTCGGATGGAACTCCCGCTACCTCAGGCAGGTGTGGAAAATGACAAGATCGTGTACCTCGGAAAGCACGGCCAACTCGCTGACTGGAGCGGAGGTATGCGGCAGCGCTTCCGGGCGACGCGGCCGCTCGTCGACACGCTCCTAGAGGGCAGACAAGCAAATTTTGCAGGACTGCTGGAGGATGCGGAGGACGGCGTTGGCGTGTGGGCGTGCGACGGTGATATCACAGTACTTACCCATGTCGCAGACACGACTGCAGGCCTACTCTTCAAGCTCCTTCGCGGCGAATACGGATCAGCGCCAACACGAGAGGGAGCTATGGTGTGCGTCGTCAACGCCTTCTGGACCGACGGCGGCGAGAAGGTGGGAAACCCGTGGGAATTTAAGCTCAGAGAAGAGGCGCGCGACGTTCTCAAGGCTGGGAGCTGGGAGGTTGTCTATTGCCTTAGGGCAGTACGCACGGCGGCCGGCGTGCCAGGAACGATATGGCGTAGATATCCAGAACCTTGGTTGGTATTAGACGAGACGGGACGAGTCGTGCTCTCAAAAGAAGGATCGGAGGAACCGTCGTCGGCGGAGGTGGCAGAGGCACTCAACCGCACCGCAAATGCTACCGAGTAGGAAGCGGCATTATTGTAACTTTAGTCTATTTACATTCCAATACAGGAAGAACAATTCACAGCATCAGAGCTGCTCGAGTCCGAGGTCCTGCCTCGTGATGCTCAGCTTCGACCACAGTCTCGCGCCGACGGCGTCCACACCGCCGAACAGAAACACGAACGTCCACACGCTGAAGCATACGGACGTGACAACCCCAAGCGCGAAACTTGCGGTCGCGTAGTATGCGACGTCGCCGGCATCCTGGTATCGTCCGCGCTGTAAACTTGCTCGTCGTCGTATGGCAGGCCAGAACATCCACGCGTTGACGAGCCAGAGAGCAGGCAGTCCCGCGAATCCCGCAACAAAAAGCCGAAAGGCTTGCTTCTTCGCTTCTTCGAGCGACATGTCGAAGTTGAGGTCACCGTCGCACGTCAGTACCCCGGCGGAGATGCGTTGCGGCTGCGGTGCCTCGGATGTGTGTGCGTGCTCTTCGTCTGTCAACGCAGTTTGTGAAGGGGCAGCATCAGGAGCCACGCCAACCAAGGAGCCACCTCCAGGTCCAGGGGGGGAGTCGTCCATACCTCTTGTACCAAATAATAACGGGACAAATGGAGGACGTTACCGCGGCAGGAAAAAGGAGGGGTGGAAAACCCGAATCATAAGGCCATTTCTTAAACTGCGAAACCCGAAAATCGGGGCGAAAAGGTTTTCGGGGGTTTTTTTCGGTCTGAAATTTCGTTTTTCGCGATGTCGCGTTATCCACCTTATATTCGCGAAAAGATTCTTGCCCGAACTTTCGGTCTTCGCGACGGTGCGACGTGCCCTGAAGTTGCGAAAACCGAAAATTTCGGGCAAGAATGGTTCGAGTTCTGGGTCCGGGGTTCCTCCACCTTTTCGGGCGAAAAGGTCACGTTTGGTCGTTGGTTCTGCGTGGGCTGAACATCTCGTTTTGTTCCCCCGTTGCTCGCGCGTCACATTGCACGCGTACTCTCTCACCTCGCAGGTGGTGGCCCCTCTAGACAAGTGGCCGCAACGACGAGAAACAAGCGGTTAAGGCAGGCGTCGGGAGGCAGTTTGAATTTCGCCCCCCCGGGGCGAAAATCTTGGGGGCAGGGGCAAGAACCGGCCAGTTTCGCCCCCCCGCCGGGGGGGGACCGAAAAATTTGAACACTTTTCAGGAGTTTAAGGACGTCACAATTTGCAACCCCCCGAAAAAAGGATCCGAAACCCTCCCCCATTTTCGGTTTTCGCCCCGAACTTCGCGAGTTTAAGAAATGGCCTTAGTAGGGCGGTTTCCTCTCCTCTCCTCTCGTCTTGTTTTCGAGTCTTCCGAATGGAGGGGAAGGGGGCGGGGCCGGGAGGACAGGACACCTCTCTCTACCTAGGGCGTGTAGTCGCGTCTGCCGAGTCAGAAATAGAAAAGAAACAGAAGGTTTTCCCCGATTCGCACAATCTTCGAAAATCCGGCTTTCTGGGTGGAGAAGATCACCTCGATTCTCGAAGATCGGAAAGGATTGCTTCGGGAACTTCTTTAGGGTTAGTGGAGGACGTTCGAAGAAACTCGAACTTGTCGACAACGTCATGGTGAACGGGAAATGGTCATGGGGAAGATCTGCGCACGGATTTTGCGACCTTGCACTTTCCGACGGAGCTTCCGAATTCATGCATTTTGCCGCCGCAGGAATTTTACCTTTATATACAATAAATCACTCGTTCGACCACCTTTGTCTACCTTGCAGGCGAAGGGAGACAGTAGCACCACCCGTACAGTAGACACTCAAAACTCAAAAGTTGTTTCATGCGCGAAACGTCTCCTTCTCGCGCGAAAATCCTAATCGCGAAAATGAAAATTAATTTGTGGCGCCAAATACAAGCTTTTAGCTAACTTTCTCGCTGACAAGGCAGACGCGATCGTCCTCGATTCTACCCTTCCTGGACGAAAATGTCAGGTCCATCCAGGACGAGAAACGCCACTTCCCCTGTGGTACGAATCCCCTACGGGTTAGGGTTATAAAGCGGGATGCGGTCGATCTTTACTTCCAGACTGATCCGACCACCATCCTCTATGCTCTTGAACACCTGGGCGAGCGACTTGGGCTTTCGCGCTTGGGCGCTCCACCTCAAGCCGTCTAATTCCCACCCACCCTCCCTTGTTGGTACGTTCCTGGACTCTACAAGATATTCGACGAGATTCTTGTCAACGCCGCTGACAACAAGGTGCGCGACGCCAAGCAGGACACCATCGCAGTCGACATTGACACCGCTCTGAACACCATCAGCGTATACAACAACGGATCGGGCATACCCGTCGACATGCACAAGGAGGAGGGCGTGTACGCCATCGGTATTAGTACCGGGTACTAATACCGGGGTCATGGGGCGGGACAATAACGCCGCGGTGGAACTTAAATACGTCGAGAGTGACGCGAAGCCCCTTCGTTGGGTGGTCGCGCCATCAGCTGTGCAGTGCTGCACTCCGCGCCTTGCGAACGCGTGCGCGCGGAGACCCGTTCCGGCGATGAGGCTCGCCGTCCTCAGGGTTGGTCAGCGGAGTCGGGGAATGCTTTAAACTGTAACTCGAAAACAGAAATCGGCAAAAGTTGAAACCCCAAAAAGCCCCTTTTGTTTGTCCCCGTGGTAGGTAGGTGGCTGTTCCCATTATACCTACATCCAGCCATGGCGGCGGCGCCCAGCGCACCCAGCTTGAACGCGTCCTCCGCAGCAGTCTCGTCCGTCTCGCAGGCGCACAGCGTGCTCGCCCTCGCCGACGAACTGGGGGCGGCCCAAGGAGGGGGCGTGCACGTGCACCCGCTCGTGCTCTTCAACGTCTGCGACTCCTTCATACGACGATCCGAAAGCTCGACCCGAGTCATTGGAACGCTGCTCGGAACCGTCTCGGGGGGAGGATCGCGCGTCGAAGTCACAAACTCGTACGCAGTGCCGCACGAAGAGCAGGCGGGATCCGTGTCGCTGGATGTGGACTTCCACCGAACCATGCTGCAGCTGCACCAGAAAGTACACCCCAACGAGGGGGTTGTCGGATGGTACAGCACGGGACTTGGCGTGAAGGTGGGTGACGTGCTGCTGCACGACTTCTACGCCAGAGAGACGCCTGGCGCCGGTGCGGGAGGTGCGCAGGCGAGCGCGGCGGACGGATCGGGTGCAGCACCAGCGACGGCGGCGGCGGTGCCGCAGCAGTCGTCGTCGCTTCCCATCCACCTTACCGTTGACACGGGCTTGACGAACGGACGCATGGACGTCAGCGCGTACGTGAGCTCGAAGCTCGACGTCGGCGAGAGCGCGCCTGTGGGAACGCAGTTCACCGAGGTGGAGTGCATGGTGACGATGGACGAGGCGGAGCGCATCGGACCGCAGCTGCTCTCGGATGCGCAGACGAACAAGCTTCCTGGCGAAGCGGAGGGACTCGCAAGCAGCGTGTCGAAGTTGCAGAGCGT
This sequence comes from Pycnococcus provasolii, assembly GCA_938743325.2. NCBI lineage: Eukaryota > Viridiplantae > Chlorophyta > Pseudoscourfieldiophyceae > Pseudoscourfieldiales > Pycnococcaceae > Pycnococcus > Pycnococcus provasolii. Next base: position 751,633 of record OW568868.1, read on the forward strand.
CGTCAGCACCGCCGTGCGGTACGTCGAGCAGGTGGTGAACGGCGAGACGCCGGCGGATGCCGCGACGGGTCGGCGGCTTGCGGAGGCTGTACGCAGCGTGCCAACGTCGGCGACGTTGGACTTCGAGAGTGCGTTCCAGGACAACGTGCAGGACGTCTTGATGATTGAGTACTTGGCGAAGCTTACGCAGACCCACATGGCGCTTGCAGATCGCCTCAACAAGTTCTCACTTCCCATTTGAGTAACAACAACTTGAGTGTGCTTTTGGTTATTTTTTTTTTGAAGTAGTGAGGAATTACAGCAACAGCGTTCACTCAACCACCTTGGTGCCGAGGAAGGAGAATCCCTCCGGCGGAAGCTCGGCTGAGGTGACGTATGAGTAGTGTTCCTCCTTTGCGTCCTCGTCGTCGTTACGCTTGCGGTCGATACGGATGCGGAACTTCTTCGGCACGTTGCGGATGCCGCGCCTCCAAACATCCTTGTTCAGCTTCACGTCCACGCGCACGTCGTCTGTCTTCATCATTTTCGCGGCAAACTGCTTGATCGCCTTGATGGCACGCGGCGCCTTCTTCTTGAAGGTGCTGTTATATTTTTGATGGAAGAGGGGGGGGAATGTCGAAACGTTAGTAAGTGTTCGTTCGTTTTGCTGTTGTTGTCTCCAGCCATCCTTTCCGACACACACTCTCTCTCTCTCTTTCTCTCTCTCTCTCTTTCTCTCTCTCTCCATGCGTGTCGCGCGCCGCGACGACCCGAGCTTGGGTCACCACTCGCCCACGCGCCGCGTGTATCGAGAGACCCTTCATCGCGCTGAGAAATCTGCGGCGCCTTGCGACGCGTAGACACGACGTCGTCCCACAGGGGCTTGAGGCACACAGCTAGCTGCGAGGTGCACCGCTGCGAGGTCGCTCCGACGGTACGCCCACCGATCCCGGTTCCTTTTTCTCCCTTCCCTTGACCCTTGTGAGGCACGCAGAAGTTCATCCCATCCCATCCATCAAGTGAACGTACCATCCGTGCAGCATCTTGCCGAGGTTGACGGTGTACTCTCGCGACACCACCTCTTTCTTCGCGGACTTGTCCTTCGCCATGGTACCAAAAGCTAAGAACAACGATTGGAGGAGGGGGGTCTCACCTCCAAGGGGAGGGAGGGAGGACGGCGGCGGCGAGCACGAAACCTGAGAGCAAACCTCCCCCGCCCTAGGGGGATACCTGTTTGCTTTCTACGGGGACCGGACTGGCTACCGTAGGCTTTAGGGCTTAGGGTTTTAGGTCTAGCTAGGGTTACGGAAATTAGGGTTTGGGGTTAGGGTTACGGACTTACCCCCCGACCCCCTCGCCCCCCCTGGCCCTCGGTCCCGTCCCTCCCCATACCACCATAGGAGGAGGGCACCTGCCCCCCATTCTCCGGCATCTCTCTGCTTCCGCAGCTATATGGACGACTCGGACGGCGCCTTGTCCACCTTGCGACGACACGCACTCTTGATCGGAGCCTGGTGTCTCGCCATACGATCGGTTCCGTACGTACTCAACGCTATACAAACATCGTCGTCGTCATCTGCCTCGTCGTCCTCTTGAGCTTGAGAAGGATCACATCCCATCTGGCGGCGACTTTTGGCTGGATAGGCTGGATAGGTTGGGGTAAGTAAGTAAGTAGTACATATCTTAGCTGGAGAGAGAGAGAAACGAAAAAACAAAAAAAAAAGAGAAAAGGATCATCAAGGACATATCAGAGAGGTCACATACATAGAAGCAAATCATCATAATCATAATGTGCGGCATTTTCGCATACTACAACTGGAACGTGCCGCGCGAACGACGCGCGATCCTGCAGCTTCTCGTCAAAGGACTCAGGAGGCTCGAGTACCGTGGGTACGATAGCGCGGGACTGAGCGTGGATGGCGACGAAAACGTGCCTGCAGCGACGCTCAACGCCGTGAGCAACAACACAAGCCCAAGCAAGCTCCAGTCAGTACGCAAGTCTGTCGTCATCAAGGAACAGGGCAAGATCGACCACCTCGAGGCGAAAATCAACGAAACGTTCACCGAGAACCCGGACACGTTCGACGCGGAGGTTCTCGTGGGAACGCACTGCGGCATCGCGCACACGCGGTGGGCCACGCACGGGCCGCCTGCACCGCGCAACAGCCACCCTCAGACGAGCGACAGCATCAACAACGAGTTTGTGGTTGTGCACAACGGCATCATCACCAACCACCGCGAGCTGCGCGCGTTTCTGACCAAGCAGGGATTTCAGTTCGAGAGCGACACAGACACCGAGGTGGTGCCCAAGCTGGCCAAGTACCTGTTCAGCCGCATCCAGGGGAAACGCATGTTGTTTCGAGAGCTCGTGGTGGAGGTGATGCGCCACCTCGACGGCGCTTTCGCGCTCATCTTCAAGTCCGTGCACTACCCTAACGAGCTTGTCGCGTGTAAGCGCGGCTCGCCGCTCATCCTAGGCGTCGGCGAGACGTCGAGCAACGACGACGGCGAGAGGGACGAGAAGCGACCGCGGCTGGACAGCAGCCTTCGCAGTGCGGAGTACTACCTATCCAGCGACGCCGCGGCGGTGGTCGAGCACACGAAGCGCGTCATTGTGCTGGAGGAGGGGGACATCGTGCACCTTCGCGACGGAAAACACGGCGTGTACCACACGAAGCGTTCGTCAAACTCGAACGACCACGCGACTCTGCTCAAAAGGCTCGAGTCGGGGGCGAACAGCCCTGCCAGCGAGAGCACGGCAGACGGAAACCATGCTTCCGCTATGCCCCTCGAGGTGGTGCGTGAGGCGCAGGTTCTTCGCATGGAGGTGGAGCAGATTATGAAGGGGGAGTACGACCACTTCATGCTGAAGGAAATTTTTGAGCAGCCTGACAGCCTGCTGAACTCCATGCGCGGGCGCATCGAGCTGTCCGCGTCGAGCGTGTTCAGCCACGTACCCACGGAAGAGATTGCGGACGGCACTGGCGGACCAGGCAAGAAGACGACACCTAAGCAGGTGCGCTTCAACGTGCCGTCGTTCCCCCGAGGCCTTGACAAACCGCGAATCGTGCTCGGCGGATTGTCGGAGCACCTGAACACCATGAACCGGTCTCGTCGGCTGATGTTCGTGGGATGCGGAACGAGCTTCCACGCCGCGGTGGCGGCGCGTGGGTTCATCGAGGAAATGGCGGAGATTCCCGTGGACCTGCAGCTTGCCAGCGACCTCATGGATCGGCAGTGCCCCATTTTCCGCGAGGATACGTGCATATTCCTGAGCCAGAGCGGAGAGACGGCAGACACACTTCAGGCGCTGCGGTACGCCAAGGCTCGTGGAGCGCTGTGCGTCGGCGTGACGAACACTGTCGGAAGCGCCATCGCGCGCGAGACGGACTGTGGCGTTTATATTCACTGCGGCGCGGAGATCGGTGTGGCATCCACCAAGGCATACACCAGCCAGATCGTCGTCCTTACGATGATCGCGCTCGCGATGGCGGCGAACAAGAACGACAAGGCGGCTCGCTCCGAGGAGGTGATCAACGCGCTCGTCTCGCTTCCGGAGATTGTGCGCAAAGCTCTGCAGCTCGATAAGCACATACAGTCGCTGGCCAAGGAACTGTACGAGGAGCAGAGCCTGCTTGTGTTTGGCCGAGGTTACAACTACTCAACCAGCCTCGAGGCTGCGCTGAAGGTGAAGGAGCTCGCGTACATGCACAGCGAGGGCATCAATGCGGGTGAGATGAAGCACGGACCGCTCGCGCTGATCGACTCCAACTTGCCTGTGATTGTGGTGTGCACGAAGACGGACGCCGTCTACCCGAAGATGGTGAGCGTGATTGAGCAGCTTCGTGCGCGCCAGGCGCGGCTCATCGTGCTGTGCACGGAGGATGACGAGGAGCTGATTTCGCAAAAAGACAAGTTTGCTTCCCTCATCATCGTCCCATCGTCCGTCGACATTCTCCAGCCGGTCGTCAACATCGTTCCACTGCAGCTTTTGAGTTATCACCTCACCGTGTTGCGTGAGTTCGACGTCGACCAGCCGCGTAACTTGGCGAAGAGCGTGACAGTCACGGAGTAGTAACAAAAAATGATGTGTTTATGATGTGTTAAAAAATTATAAGAGTCTCTAGTTTGGTTTTACATGTCAAGCGACTTGCCTTTTGTGTACGCCTGCCAGTATGCATCTTTGCATGCGTCAAACATACCTTCATCAATCGCCTTTTTGTCGAGCTGCTCAATAACCGCCTCCGCCGTCTCCTCGTCGGGTGCAACGACCGCGATGGGCGTCCCTACTGCAACGTCACGGTCGTCAGCTGCAGGCTTTAGAAGAGCTACCACGACGCCCTCGTCAACCGTCTCGATTTGCATCTCAAGCTCGTCGTCGACACGCTCCGTAACGTTGCTGACGCCCACGTCCACGATGAGGTGATACGGCTCAAGTTCATCCATCGGCTTAACGTGCCATTCCTTGATCCGCACGCTCGACACATCCGGTGCGAGCTGTGGCACGCGCAGCACTTGCACATCGGAGAGCAGGGAGTGAGCGGTGCTGGAGCTGAATGTTGTAGCTGCTGCAAGAGGGCGGAGTCGTGCGACGACGGACGAGGGGCTTGCACGAGGCTTGCACGCGGCGCGCACGAGGAACGCCAACATGTCAGTACGACGACGTGGAAGATCGCCCGCCTTGCGATATTTTGGTACGTAGAGGAGTTCGCACCTAAAATAATGTTGGCCAATACCAACCTAGGATGGTTGTGGAACTTGCACCCACGCTGAAAACCCCAAACCAAATTCTATGTAATGATTTTTCGGGGTTGGGTCGAGGCTTGGAGTTTAAGTACATACAGCCAGAAACCAGTTACAAAAAGAAACTACACAGTCAGACGTCGGATAGTCGCACGGAACGACGACGACGACGACGCGTTCCATCAGCCGCGTTCCGCTTCAGATACCCCATCGCGCAGTTGCGCAAAACAACGGAACACTCGTGTCGCGCGCAGCAACCACCGCAGCGAAGAGGCGATGCTTCCGCAGCTAATGGACTGTCTCCGAGCGAGACACGAAGCGCGCGTGCGCAGCACGCATGGAACGCCACACCGCACGTTGCGCACATTCGAAAAGCGAGCGGGTCCAAGCACGCAGGCTTGGAGGGGGGTGAGGGGGAGGATGGTATGGAGGCCACAGCTGCGCCGTGCTCCTTCGCCTTGCCTTTCGCGTCACGCGCAGCCTGATGCTTCGGGTTCACCTCCGTCGCGTGCGTGGGGATGTGAACGCCGAATGCACACAGCCCGCATGGCGCCATCGGCGGCGCGGGAGGATTTGCAGAAGTCAGCATGTCGGCTTCGCCGTTCACGCGCCGCATCCAACGCTGCACGCCCGCACGCCGCGACTTTGTGGCGATGTCCATCGACAATCGCTCATGTGACGGCCTCTCTCCCAAGCGCCCTCCGAACGCGGCGTAGTATGTCGTCGCCTCCCAGCATGGCTTCGATCGCAGGTTGCGAGACATCGGCTTATTCGTGTGATGTTCTTCTTCCTCGTCTTGTTCTTTGTCGTCGCCGTCTTCGTCGTCTTCAACTTCGCCGCCGCCGCCGCCGCCGCCGCTCTCATCGCTGACAAGGTCAATGATTTCCACCTCGCTGCCGTGATTCGACGTGGGCGGCGGTGCATGATCGCAGTTGACATCCACAATCCTCACTTGCACATCCTGCTCCTCCTGCTTTTGCTCCTCCTCGCACTCGCCCTCGTCTTTAAGCAGAACCTCAATGAAGTCAGACGTGTTCTGCGCCGACGGGACGCCCCTGGCGCCGCAGTGGTAGAGCCAGGCCTCTGGTGTGAAAAGGCGAATCGACGTTGAGGGTACGGTCGCTGGCGGCGATGCCGAATGCGGCGGCGTGAGTGATTCTTTGTCGTCCGACAGAACAATTGCCTTCGACGACGTTGCTCCCGCATCCGACCCACCGGCAGCCTGCGCCGAGACAATTGGTCGATCAACATCCTCGATCGCCAAGGCGTCGGCGGCGGCGTCGCACGTCGCACAGTAGCACGCGATGAGTCGGCGGTGCACGTAAAGCACGCCGACCATCGCCTCCGTATTGTCTGTTGCAAAGCTTGAATCCACGGGTGCGTATCGTATGGGAAGTGCACCTGGCCCAAATGCGTCGCGAGCCTTCGAAAGCTTCCACAACGGCGGCGGAACGGGCTTCGTCGACGTCGCAGGTTTGTTCGGTTTCCTCCGCGTCTTCGGCCTCGGCTTGGTCGGGCTTGGCGTTCCCGGCGAAATGTTTCCCAAGCTGTTTGACTTTCTCTTCTTTCCTAACGCCTTCCTGAGCACTTCGCACTTTGGGCAGAACCACGCCCCACGCGGGATTTTTGCAAGCGGCGGGTTGAGGCAGCACGTATGGTATCCAGCGTCGCAGCCGTCGCACAGAAGCAGCAGGTGCGCGTCGTCGCCGCTCCCGCAGATGCTGCAAACGACTTCGTCCTGGTTGTCGCGTTCATCCGCCACCTTTTCCGTCTCCACGGTGGCTAGCTCGGAGTCGAGCAGACCAGGCGGGTTTCTCATCTGCTCGGCGAGAAGTTCAAGCAGCTCTTCGCGCGAGCTCACCAAGCTTCCGACGGGTTTGATCGTGCCTGCGACTCTGAGTTTGTTGAGGTCACGTAGCTGCATGACTTCGCGGTCGCCGTCAGAGTACCTGATGTGGCTGTGTTTGTTTGTTTTTGTTTGTTTGTTTTGTGTGTGTGTGAGTGAGTACGGTGCATCTCGTGAAGGCTTGCGGATGAATCAATCTGGCAACAACACCAGGAAGTGTTGTGGTCAGAAAAAGGCACTCACAAGTCAACATGAGGCCAACATTGCGCGTTGTCATCCAACAGCTTATTCCCACCAACATTGGCAGTAGAAGGTTCCCCCAGAACAGGAACACCACAAGGTTCATCCTGAGCACGCCGTTCGACGACGTGTGTGACTGTGCCGGTGAACCACATGCCCCACGCGAACCGCTTACGAATAATCAAACCATGGTACAGTGAAGGTGCAAATGAAGGAGCAGCCATTCCACCATGAGGACACTCAAGTGCAGCCATTCCAACCAACTACCACGAATTGAACGTTGAAATGACCCACCGGCAACCGGGCGCGGGGGAGGCCTCATGGGACCTTTCCCGGGACCCGAAAATACAAACCCTGAAAAATTGAAATCCACCCACCACGAAGCAGATCTCTCGACTGACTGATGAGCAGAGCAGGCAGAAATTCTCTCAAATTTGTAAATTTGCCTGCTCGTAATTTGGGCTAACCTTAGCTACGATAGGGCTACTCGTAGGGTTAGGTTGTTAGGGTTAGGTTGTTAGGGTTAGGTTGTTAGGGTTAGGGTTACAGTTAGGGTTAGTCTAGGGTTTCGTTTTGGTTTTTGGGGTTTTACCACCTACCTCCACCTGGCTGCCTGGTTTCAACGGTCTTTAACTTACCATGTTCCCGATTTCCGGCTTCGCTTGTTTTGGTGTTTTGGTGTTTTCGCTCGTTGTTGTGCTTACACCTGCTCCCTTCTTGCTTTTTTATTTCCTTCACGAGTTTCGTTTCGTTTTTACTTTTTCATCAATCTGTCTGTACTCTGTACAGTGTGCACGTGCATCGGTGCGTGCGTGCGTGCGTCGTGTGACTCGTGTTGTGCTTCTTCTTCTTCCGTCCATGACCATCATCATCGATCACCCTCCTCCTCGGCGTGGTGAAAAAGAAGAAGATGTTGAAGAAGAAGAAGAAGAAGACGCGCCGGAATCATCATCGATCAATAATAGGTCAAATTCGAAAGCGGAAGCAACGACGTCGAAAAGAAGTGGTGGTGGAGGTGGTGGTGACGCGATCGTCGACAATCAACAAGACTCGGACAATGTCGTCGGGAGGCGCAAGTCGAAATCCCATGAAGAAATTGCCAGGGGGGCTTCTTCTGCCGTTATGATTGGAAATTCCGCCGCTGCGGAAGACGTCGAAGACGATCATCATCAAAAGAGATCATTTCGGTCGATGCAAAGACACGGCGATACGCGAAAGCAGGAGGAGGGTGTCAACAAGAACGATCAGCAGCAGCAGCACGGCAACGGCAAGAACAGTGATTACAAAACTTGCAGACAACACCAAGAACAACGGAAAGCAGCAGAGGAAGAATGTACTACTACGCCAACTGCAACTGCAACTAGGCATGTTGATAATGACGACGACAACGCCAAACGTCCGCCGGGATGTTTTTTCATCTTTAGAAACCTCTTCAGGGGTCACGGCAGCAAGAGTAGTTGTAGATGCTGCAACGGTGGAACGACGACGAGCGAAAGTCTCCACCGACAGCCACAACCACAACCATCATCCGCACGACGCACAAGCAGTCGACGACCATCGATGGCAACGATCGCCGCCTCGGCAGGCATGAGCTTTGGTGGTATGCCAAGCCGTACAGCTATCGGCGGGGCGGCAGCAACTGTGACAAAGAATGATGATGACAGGCAGCAGCAGCAACCGCCAGCCGCGCCACAATCGCCGCGCATCCTCCCGCTCGACGAGTTTACACTGCGCTGGTTGGATCATCATGCATCGAGGAACTCAGCTTCGCAAGGCGGCAACAACATGATGGGCTCTGGCAGCACATCGGCAGTGGACAAAAAGGTTGATGGGAACCTGATTCGATACCTCGATGAGCAGCTTCACGGTGTGCTGAGCACGATCGAACAGCAGGAATCGCGACGACTTGGACGTTCCCATAGCAGCAGCAGGAGGAGGACCATGTTGTTCCGTCCTGGTAAAGCAGAACCGTGACGATCGCCATGGAAATTGCTGGTGCTCGGAGCGGCAGAGAGATAGAGCGTGTAATGATGCGGTGAGAAACTAAAATAGGGGAGAAAGAATGTCATTTCCTAGTGTCCTTCACAATAGCCGCGGCGTGCTGGTAGCCGGCAGCGAGTCGTCTTACCGTGTAGCCGCCAGCTCCAAGCCGACCGGCTACGGGTGTTGCCACCTCAGGCTTAACGGCGGCACCATTTCCTCCCTGCCCCACGCCGTTCGCTCCAAGGCTCATCACTCGACGATTTGCGTCGTCGTAAATGAGCGCGAAGTACTCGCCTGCCGCAACCATCGTAACCAGCGCGGCATGTGAAGCTGGCGGTAGACGAGCAACGCAAGGCTCCGACGTCTCGTGAGTCTCCACGGCATTTGAGTCACCTGCGCGCTCGCACAGCACCTTCGACGGCAGATGTCCCCAGAAGAGCGCCTCACCGCCACAAGCGGCCCATGATTGTCCGCGACCAGCAGCGACGTCAACGCACCGTTCAAGGCCTAGAACTCTCTGCGGGGTGAAAACATCCGAACCTGGCGTTGCAGCAGCCACGGCGCGCCAATTAATACCCTGGTGCTCCTGGAACCGCTCGAGCTTGCTTCCGTACCCATCGTAGCCCGTGTGGCATGCAACTATAGCGCCATTTTGCGTGAGCGCGACCCAGTGGCTGTACCCGCTATCGATTTTCGCGTAACCGTCGCCGCTCTCCGTCGGTGGCAAAGGAAGCTTTCGCGGAATGTGCGCCTGCGACTCGTCGCTCACGGCGCCAGCGCATCCATCCTGCCCCCACACGTAGGCGACACCGGCGACGTCCCACGCGACGGCGGAGTACCGCGCCGCCGATATGCCGATGGCGCGAAAGTCTTCGGGCAGCTCCACTGGCGCGGGATTACCGCTTCGGCAGCCAAAGCCAACGACGCACCGTATGCCGTCTCCACCCGAGCGGCCGTGCACCGTGGTGATGGTCTCGCCGAATTTGAAGCCGTCGCGCGGCGTTGCACCCTCTGGCGTGTCGGAGACACCCGCTCGCCCGAGCTGGCCATGGTCGTTCAAGCCCCACGTGTACACCTTACCATGCGCATCCACGGCGGCGGAGTGGTACCTTCCGGCGGCGACGCCCACCGCGGGTGCACGTCCGAGCGCAACGGGTCCTGGCCCTTCGTTTCTGGGAAAGTCTTTACGCCACCAGTCAAAGCTATCGCCACGCCCGAGTTGGCCGCTGTCGTCGATCGGCTGGCTTCCCTGCCCCCCTCCGCCGGCGCTGTTGTTTCGGCCGAACGTGACAACCGTTCCATCAGAAAGAACGGCAAGTGTGTGTCCCGAGAGCGCGACGGCGCGCACGGCGGTGGTGCGCAGCGCAGGAAGAGGCTCGTCGATGTTGCCCGCCGGGTCGTCGCGAGCAAGCCTGCTTCCTCCGATGCCCCAGTCGAGCAGCTGGCCGCTCGCCAGCTGGTGTGCCGCCTCGTCGGCGCCTATGCGCGCGCGCGTATTCTCCGCGATTCGCTTGAACGCCTCATGCGAAGCCGTTCCCGGCCCCTGCCGCGCCGGCGCTTGGTGTGTATTTCTAAGGGAGCGCCACCTGAACGATCGCGGCGATGTGTACGTGTACGCGGCGGAGCTGCGTGCCGTGAACGTGGCCGCAATCACGAGCACCGCAAGCATCCGCGCGGCGACGCGCATATCGCTGTTCGCTGATCGTGGCATGGCAAGTTTCACTTGCCCGCGCGAGCGAGAAGAATGGACAGGTGAACAGCTGCGCGTTATGTAAGAACTACTTGACCGAGAAGGTAAACCACTAAGGCGGTTCGCCATCAGCTGTTCACATAGTTGTATCACACAGTGGCACAGTTGCGCATCTTCGCGCTCATCATCACCGTAAAACCTTCATTTCTGGGTGGTAAACTTTCGTTCCCTGCCCTCGGCGCATATGCCGCGGACAATCATCCGCTCGCTTGGAGCTTTCGAGCGTCTTGATCATAGTGGTACGTACGACTCGGCGGTGCCATGGCGATCCTGCCGCTTTCCACGGCGTTCCAACGCCGACCACGCGGCGCAAGGCGTACGCGCAACCGCGGTGGGATGACTTGCGCCTTGCTCGCGCTGAGCTTGTTAGCGACGATGTGCTCAAGGTTCGGCGTGGTGGCGGTGTCGCCAGAGCACTTCTACCGCACGCAGACGGGCACGAACGGCAACCTCGTTTCGTCTGGTCAACTGCCTGCGAAAAGTGCCGCATTTGCAAACTCGGAGGAGGTTGCGACGTACGAGGAGGTGCCGGAAGAGCAAGTCAGTGCGAGCAGCGTGGCAGATCAGCTCGCGGATGGCGAGGAAAACGAGGAAGAGGAGGCAACGCAAGGCGACGAGAGCCGGGTGCCGCAGGGCGCGATGAACGACGAAGCGACTGACCACGAGCTTGAGGAGACGCCCGCGGCGGAAGGTCCTCACGAGCTTGAGGAAACTCCGGCGGAGCCAGTGAGTGACGAGGATGACGGCGCGGAAAGCGACGACCAAAGCGACGAGTCTAACGTGGAAACTAGCGTCGTTGAGGCGGAGTCTGACAACACCAACGAGCGCGTCGCGTCGATTCTCAGCGACCTAGCGCCAGCTAAGGAGGACACTCCACCTAGGCCGAGACGCCGTTCGCGAGGAGCAGCTGCAGGTGCAAGAGTGAACCACCACGAGGCAACCTCCGCCGAAGAACACCATGGCCGCCGCCGTCGAGGCCATCGCCACCACCTCGACGACGAGGAGGAGCACGACGAGCACGACGACGCTCACGACGACGCGCACGACGACGCGCACGAAGACGAATTCGAGGGTGCTGGAGATGGGGACGACGGTGAACTCTTGCCCAGTGATGCTGTGCGGCGTGCTCACCATCGGCACCATCAGCATGCCTTGGAAATTCCCGTCGCAAGTCGCGACATCTGCTTAGAATGTGTCTCGGCATGCCCAGCGCACTGCAAGGAGCGCTTCCGCCAGGAGCGGATGCAGCGTGAGCAGGAGCGTCAGGAGCGCTTGGAGGCGAAGATGGAGGCTGCTCGGGCACGGCGCTCGGAGCGGCGCGATCGTGCCGCGTCGGGACTTCCGAGCCTTTCTTACGAGCGCCGGAAGGAGCGCGAGGCGTTCGACGAGAAGGTGGAATCGCTCAAGCACCAGATGGGCACGATGCGCGCTTTTGGCGAGAACATCAAGGGGGAGGTGGACACGAACGCGGTGAAGAAGACCGCGTCTGGTTACTCGAAAGGCTACGACGACAGTCACGTGTGGAAATCTATGCGCGAGTCCGCTCCCAAGGGCAAGGCTGGCTACTTCGAGACGGTTGACATCCTGCGCCGATCGACCCCAGGCATGAATGTTGCCACGCACTTGCGCCATCACAGCACGGACACGAAGACTGGCGAACACCCGGACGTTTCGATCGACCCTAACCTGAAGGTGAACCTGAATTCGGTTCCTCGCAATAAGCGCGGCTACTTCAAGATGGTGAACATGGCGAACGCGGGTCGCACCGAGAAGATCGAGCGCTACATGGACTTGGAGAAGCGCGCGCACGCCAAGGGATGGCAAACAGGACGCCGCTAATGTAACTTAAGTCTAGTTTAAGTTAAACTCACATTCCATTCAAAAGCGGACACTCTTGGATAATAAGAGCGCCTGAGGCGTTTCCGAAGGCTAGTCCGACTAAGGTTACTTGTGTGACTCCCCGTAACCCTAGATCCTCTTATACCCTAACTGTACTGTTGAGATGCTTTTTCGTCATACCACTATTTCGGCTGAATTTTGATTCTTCCTTCTGGGAACGCTCGTCGTCGTCGTGGAAACGTCACTCTCGTCGTCGTCGTCGAACGATGTTGATGGCGCTCCCCTCACTCCTCCTGTGCGTGCTCGCGTTCACGCCTTGCGTTCGCCTCTCCTCTGCGCATCTTGACGCGTCTGTGCACCGCGCCGTGCACCAAACCGAGCACGCGCTTTCGTACATCAACATGCGACTCCTGCAAGAAGTCGACCCAAATACACCGCTGTGCGCGATGTGCACTGTCGAAGCGAACGTGTCGCACGTCTCCGACGGGCAATTCGTGCAGGTGAAAGTCAACACGTCAACGTACGCAACTGGCGGCGAGGAGGAAAATCAGCACGACGCTCACAACAGAAACACGCACTGGCTGGCAGTGTATAGTCCAGCAAACGCTGACGTGCGCAAGACCACACCCATCAAATATGCTATTCTGGGAGAAAAGTACGTGGATGCCAGCGGAAAAGCCAAGAAGAGCACGTTTCGTGGTGGAAAGGAGTACGTTGAAACGGGTATCGCGAAGGTAAACATGCAGCTCATCGACATGCGAACGCACGACTTTGCATTCTACGTCTTCAGCGGCGGCTTGGATCTCACTTGGGGTTCTCACAAACCGCCGTCCAAGGCGTCGGCAACGCTGCTCACAAGGTCACGTGCCCAGCTCAGCATGTCCGAATCCAGTCGCCCACGTCGTCCCAGGGCAGCTCTCGCTAAGGAAGATACGCTGCGGTTGACGTGGAGTGACGCACAAGCACACAAAGGTACCTTTCGATATGAGGTTTGGGCTGGCGAAAAGTTGGTCGCTGGACCTTCCTCTGCAACTGTTAAGACGACGTATTACGAGGCGGACGATATGTGCAACGAGCCAGCGACGACGTACGGCTACCGAGATGCTGGTTTGCAGCACACCGCAGACATACCAATCTCGAGCAGCTGGGATGATGGCGCGAAAATTCGGTACTGTCTTGACGGAGTTGAGAACTGCTACACTTTGCGTCTACCCCGTCGTCCCGGTCGTGCTGCAGACGGCCCGACCGTGCTTCTTCTGACGGCTGACATGGGACAAGGTGTACACCCTTACGATGATTCAACCACATGGCCTCAGTACGGCCAACCGAGCCACCATGTTGTGCGAAACATGATTCAAGACATTGAGAAGATCGACAGCACCGTGGCAATGCACGTTGCCGGTGGAAATGTCAGCGAGCTACGGGCGCACGCCGTCTTCCATTCCGGCGATATCTCCTACGCAATAGGATTCGCCGCCGTTTGGGATTGGTGGCTCTGGACGATCGAGGAGCTGACGTCGAAGATCGTCTACTTCACCAATCCAGGAAATCACGAATTCGACGCGCCGAAGTTCCCCGCAGACCGCCCCGCATCGTGGTTTCGCGGCACAGACTCGGGAGGGGAATGTGGTGTGCCCGCCGCCAAGCTCATGCCAAGTCCTCGAGCTGGTATCGATCGCGACTGGTGGAGCGTGGACATTGGACTGGTCCATATGGTGAGCATAAACACGGAGGCTGACATTACACCTGGTTCACCTCAGCACGAGTGGCTTGCGCGTGACTTGGCTTCCGTCAATAGGAGCGTCACGCCGTGGATTGTTCTCGGTGGGCACAGGCCAATGTACATTGACAGTACGTACGTCTGCAACGGCACGGATCCTTTCCACCCAAACGACAGTGGGGGAGGAGGTGACCATGAACCCTGCGATATCGACGTGGCGCATTACCTCAAGATGAGCATGGAGCCTCTGCTGCTCAAGCACGAGGTTGACTTGGCTTTTTGGGGTCATGCCCATGTGATGCAGCGCCACTGCGCCGCATACAACGGGACGTGCGTGACAAAATCGGTTCCGTGGCTTCCTCTTGGTGCAAACACGCCAACTGTGGCTCCTGCACGTCCCGGTGACCCAGGGCCTAGCGACACGCCGCCGTACGTACGATTCGTCGAGCCAAAGGCAACAATTCATCTTGTTGTTGGCACGGCTGGGGCAAAGCACTACAAGAATGCATTCGGAGATGCCACCGATGAGCGGTGTCTTTATGAGCACGGCCATGTTCGATTTTACGCCTTCAATGCGACGCACGCACTTTGGGAATTCGTCAGCCTTGGACCAATCCCGGAAGCGTCGGAGTCGAAGGCGTTCAACGCTGCTCACATTCGTGACACAATATTGATCGAGCGAGCAGCCTCGCCTTGGAAATCGGCATCCTCGCCGACGGCATCCTCTCCGACGGCAGTGCCAAGTGCGGTAATCGTATTTATCGTCGTGATGATTGGTGTGGGTGCAGCCATTTGGGCGGGCATGAAATTGTACCGCTGTCGCCAGCACCCTCTTCGTCATGACTCGTTCACTCGCTTGGAGGTTGTGGAAATGGAGCCAATCAGGTGAACGTTGAAAAAAAGCACAAAACAAAAGATTACAAGGGCTATGTAAAACAACAAAGATTTGACCAGTTGGACGCTCATGCCTTGCGCTGCTTCTTTGCAGCAGGCGCGTCTTCACTTTCACGCTCACCACCGCCATGGAACATGACGAAGAGCGCCTTCTCGACGTCAGCCACGCATGACTGGGTACGCTTAGCGATGGCTTGGATTTCGTTCACGAGTGCCTTGAGTCGTTTCTCCGTGTACTCTCGCGTTCCGGTCATTTCGAGCGCCTCATCAGACATCACAGGCACAGACTCGTCGAGAATTGCGAGGACATATGCCGCCGTCGCCGGTCCTATTCCCTTAAGCTCGCAGAGCGGCTTGATCGCCTTTGCGACGTCTTTCGTTTCCCGAAGAACTTTCGCAGCTTCGGAGGATGCGTTTTTCACCGTAGCATCTTTATGTTCTCCCGCCCACTTGAGTAAGTTCGGCCTGGTTTTACCGCGCGTGAGTTTCCACGCGACGACTTGAACGAGCTCCGCCGTGGTGTTAAGCGCGGGTGGCGTTCGCTGTCGAGCATTCTCCGCGAGCTCGTTGATTTGCGATTCCAGTTTGACGAGGTTGGCTTTGGACTTGGACGACGCCGCCACGGTTTTGAGCGTTTGCGCGTACGACGCAAGGAGGGGCGCGATTGATGAGTCAGAAAGAGAAGAAGGGAGGGAGGAGGAGGATGCCGCTGCACCACGGCGAGAGGACATCGCAGAGGCGAGGCGTGCGTGGTCGTGGGTGTGGCAGGATGAGCCGACGCAAAGCAGGCCACGAAGCAGGCCACAAAGCAGGGAGGGCGGGAACACCTCCTCCGCCAACCCCTAAATCCCCCTGGGTGGTTTTTTTCCCCTTTTTTCTCTCTTTTACTGTCAGTCTGTTGTGGAGAACTAAAATAACTTGTTTGGTAAGGTCACTTTGTGGTTTTGCTCATGCCCGGGCGGCTAATGGCGGCGGCGCACCACTCCCACTCCCACTCGCTCGTGGGTATGGTGGGTGCGCGTCCATATTGCTCTTTTAGGAGTTGGAGGACACCTCTTCGTCTTACACGCCTCCTCCGTCACCGTCATTCTCGTTCTCACGCCTCGTCGTCGCCTTTGCCCTCATCCGCTTCATCCGCGGAGAATAAGAAGGAGTCCGACTTCAAGTCATCACTCGTCACTTCGTCCCTTGCGAATGATTCCACGAAGCAGGGACATGAGAGAACGCCCACGGCATCCGCGGCGCGATGGCTCGATGACGTCGTCATCGGAATGCCACTCTGCCCGTTCGCGGCGGCGGCGCGGAACGGTACGCGCATCGTGCAAATTAACACCGACGCGTCACAGGAGGACATCATCAGGCAAATCTCCTCAGAAATGAGAGGGCTCGCGGCTGCCTCGCTCGACGACGCCGCGACGACGCTGTGCGTGCTCCCACCCGACACGCAGTACGATGACTTTGTGGAGTTCATGAATGAAGTCGTCGCGCCGTGCCAGGATGTCGCAGACGCACTGTGGGACGAAATCAACGGAGGACTGTCGAAGGAAGAGGAGGATGCGCGCGCGGACGTACAGGTCGTTCCGTTCCACCCACGCGCTGAATTTGAAGACTCGCCCGATGCTTGTGTCGACTACAGCAGTCGCGCGCCCGTTCCGGTCGTGCACCTGCTTCGCCAGGCGGATGTCGACGCCGCGCGTGTCACCTGGCCACTCTTCGGCGGCGACGATACAGATGGCCAAGAGTTCCTCGACCTGCCCGCAATCAACTCACGCAGGCTGCGTCGCGTCGGACGCGAGAAGCTCGAGGAAATGCTCGCGACATGCCAGCGAAGCGCGACGGTGAGCAGCGAAGATCGCATAGCGGCACACCCCGCGGACGTACGAACCGAGGCGGATGGGGAAGCACTGCTTGTATGGGCGGCAGAGCAAGGCGCGAACGTCGACGCGCTGCGCGTCGTGCGCACGTCGCCCACCGACATGGGCGCCGTGGCGAGCCGACCATTATCTCGTGGCGAGCCGCTCTTTGAGCTTCCCCGCTCGCTCGCGATGAGTGCGCGCCGACTTGCCGAGCAGAGTGACGTGCCTTATGCCGCAGCAGTGAGGAGCGCAATGGACGCGTGCAGTGAGGAGGATGCCGAGGTGCCTCTGGCTGTGGCATTGGCGGCAGAACTCGCACTGATGCGCTCCAAGACACCTGGCCCTCTTGCACCGTACGTGCGCATGCTCCCATCGCTTGCGTTGCTCGAGATGATGCATATTGACGTCGCCGATCGCAAAGTGCTAAAAACCGTGCTTGCGGACACGCTGCTGCTCACAGACCTCCAAGCACGATGGGCGTGGCTGGACCATGCTCGTGCCACCGCTGCGAATGCGCTGTCTGAGGGCAATTGCGAGGCTACTGCCGATGAAATTGCACATGCCTTTGCGCTCGTGGCATCGCGAGCCTTTGCTCTCGACGGTGAGGGAGATTATCAGCGTGAGGTTCTCGCCATCTGTCCGGTGGCGGACATGCTAAACCACTCGCCTCTCGCGCACGATGCACTGTTAACCTGCTTAGACACGGACGAGGGATCGTACGGCGTTCGCGCGCATTGCGATTACGACGCTGGCGAGCAGGTGTACGACTCATTCGCAGGTGCGAAGCTGCTTGCCAGCGACACTTTCGTGCGGTACGGGTTCGTGGATCTGCGCAACGGCGATCCTGAGGCGATTCGCGTGCCAACTTCGGCTTTGCGCTTGCCCGAATCGTCGGAGGCTGGGATTGCACTTTTGGATTACCTGCAGCTGTCGGACGTCACGGTAAGTGCGGACGCCACGAGCGGCATCGGCGATGACGCGCTTGGTGCCGCGGCGGCGCTCACGGCGACGGACGACGAGCTCGCGGAAGCAGGATGGTCGGGCGATGCTAAGCACGACAACGACGATGCGTCGTCCGCAGCCCTAGCGGAGGATGTGCTCGCCTCGCTGCTGTCGCTCGCGCCGGTTCGTGCGCGCGCATCGTCTCACCTTCAAGCTACTCTGTCTTCCATGGCCGCGCACGCTGACCTCGCCATCGAGCGCACGAAAGATGGATCGTCATTCGTCGTCGCAAGCGCGCACGCATCTGTGCGTAATGAGTCGTGTGCATTGCACGGCGCGGTGCGCGCGTTGGAGCTACGGCGGAAGCGTGACATCTAAGTCAAAAAGTGTATCAATTAAAGAATTTTACAGAATTTCCACTATGCCGTCAAGTTTGCTCAGTACGTCTTTGAGCTCCTTACTTCGTTGTTCGTACTCGTCGTCTTCTACGACGTAACGTGCCGTTGCAAGTCGTTTGTCCACGTCCACGTCCTCCTCCTCTGTTTGAATATTATCTAACCAAGAGAAGCATCCCCACGTTTCTCCGTCGGCTTTGAACGTAAGTGGTGAGGAAAGAATACTGCATCGCAGGAGGAGCAGCGTAGCGCTGTTGTCGCGTTTGAACCGACTCGCCGCGAATGCGTCGGGATCAAACGGGTGGAACTGCGCTGTCGCTGTCGCCGAGAGACACTCGCGTGCGTCCGGAACGTGCCAAGCTTGTGTGACCTCCGCCTTTACGTCGAGTTGTATATTCTGAAAGGGAAGGTGGTCTGCTTTGGCATATCCACGAAACTTATTTGAATCGTGTGTTTGCATGTGTTCTTTTCTCAAGATAGCTGAGGATGCGTGAAACTGCGTGGGTAGGAGCAGGAAGGACCTGTGCTTGATATGAAAAGAACCACCAGACGAGGTGGAGTCGCCTCTGTCTTTGATGCCCCCTCGACGGAATAAAACACACCCACCACCGTTATGACCCTCCTGTTGTTGTTGTCTTAAGAAGGAGACGGCAGGATAGATTTCCTTCAAGACATGAACGGGAACACAGGGAGACTGACCGGAGGAGGAGGAGGAGTGAGCAAGCACTGTAAAGGTACGAGCTCGAACGCGAACGCGAACGGGACGACTGCACTGGGACGGCATGTATGTGACTTATCAATAATTATGATTGCAAAAATATCTATGGCGGACTGAGGGTTGGATTCCCTTGATTCCCGAGAGAGATTTCGATTCGGGTTCGGGTTAGGGGTTCGGGTTAGGGGTTCGGGTTAGGGGTTCGGGTTAGGGGTTCGGGTTAGGGGTTCGGGTTAGGGGTTCGGGTTAGGGTTCTTAGGGTGACCGGTGACGTCGTGTTATTTCATTTTTGATTTTTCCGTTTCCGTTAGGTGTTTCCGTTTCCATTTGGGGTTCTTCAGCCTCTCAGGTGCACGGGTGCTGGGATCCTGGGGGGGTCAGGTCAACCAGTCCCTCTTTCATGGCGTCACGCCCATTCAAGGCATTCTCCGGCCTCGCTGCTGCTGCTGCTGCTGCTGGTGGTGGTGGTGGTGGTGGCAGGTCTCTGCTGGGCATGATGATGAACCTCTATCAATCTCATAGTCGTGGTGGTCTTATGCGTCCTTATAGGTTCTTCTCCCCCTTTGGTTGGCGTCGCCCTTCTTCGCTTTATAGGTGTGTTCGCCTCCTGCTCCTATGCCTAACATGCACGTCCGCCTTCTTAGCATTCGCCATCTGGTTCCCCGCAATCGCCAACCAGCTAGGTGCACGATCGCGTCAGTCGTTTGGCGTGCTCGCAACGTCGCGACAGTTTATCGTCGACAAAATGAAGCGCAGCAAGCACGTCGACGTCGACGTCGACGTCTCTCAATGGGAAAACAAGGCGGAAAGACTTATCAGGATCAAACAACGCCTGGAAGATGTCAAACATGTCGCGCAGCAGAACAACGTGCCGTCGCCGACGTCGGCGCCGTCGTGCGCGCACATGGCGGGCGGGCTTGACAACGCTCTGAAACGCGTCGGGGCACGTGCTGTCTGCCTCAACGCTCGCGAAAACGAAGTCGACGTAGACTTTCACGTGCACCGCGCGAAGGGATTCAACCAACGGATTGACGAACTCATGCCCGACATGGTTGTCGCGGACCTCAAGGACGTGCATGCCGTCGCCGACGTCGTCAAGGAGTGTGCGCGACTCGGCTTGCGCGTTGCCGTGAAGGGTGGAGGACACCACCCGTTGCGACCGGGAAGTCCCAGGCGGTCCGTCGTGCTCGACTTGTCCGAGATGCGAAGCGTCAACGTCGACGCCAATCGCATGACCGCGACCGTGGGCGGCGGAGCGCGCTGGCAGCACGTGAACGATGCGCTCATCGCGCACGGGTTGGTTGCAAATGGCGGGGCATGCCCTATGGTGGGCGTGGTGGGATTTCACCTCGGTGGCGGCATCGGCTTCAACTCGCGCCGCCGCGGACTCGGCGTCGATAGCTGGCTTGAAGCGACAGTGGTGCTCGCGAACGGACGCATCGTCACAGTGCGCGCGCCCAATGCGAATAGTCGAGCGATCGACGACGGCGCGTTCGCTGGAGCAAATAACACGTGGCGCATGTTTGCCGATGCTCTGAGGCGCCATGGGCGTGAAAATGCCATGCCTTCTGCAGATATAGTCGACCCAGACGGTCAACTGCTCTTCTGGGCCCTCAAGGGGTCAGGACACTTCGCGCAGCTGGGTGTCGTCACGTCAATCACGGTTCGCGTCTACCCGCTTCCGGGGCAAGAGGCTGGTGATGATTGGCAAAAGAGACAATTGGCTTCCGAATCCGATGCGGGTGCATATTTGCCAGGGAAATTGACGCCAGAGGACGCAACGCCACACCAAATTCGTATGCAAATCGCGGCGCGCGCTCAGTCTAGGTTTCGTCAGCGACAGCAGATGCAAAATAAACCTGGAAATACCGCAATGGTTGCTGGCGAATTCTGCATGGAAACGCCGAACGCGAATGCGTTCGCAACCGTGACATCTCCCATCGAGCACGTAGAACCTCTCGGCGAGATGGACGAAAAGGCGTACGTGGGCATGATCTTCCGTATGTCGGTTGACCAATCTCCCGATCGCACCACAGTAAAACCAAGGGTACAAATTTGCTACATTGCGATGTACAGTGACACCTTGGTGGCTGGAGTGGAGAAGCTAGGACCATTCTTTGATCGCCTCGCGGACGCCTATATAGCAGCGGATATTGGTCGGGAGCATCATCGCATTCGAACGGGCGAAGTGTTCTACAGTCCAATTGGAAACTTCAATGATTTCATCGGGCAGAACAATGTCAGCCGAGCGTACATGGTCTGGAAGAGTGCGTATACATACAAGAGTTTCTCCGAGACATTGCCACTGAACTCCCACTCCGTCGATGCGAAGAGCCGGCTACAGTCGATCAGCGACTACCTATTTTCGACGGATGGCGCACAGGAAGACCTCAAGCTAGCCGCATACGCAATGCGCCAGCGTGACTCCCTGTCTAGTCTGGTTATGCAAAGCGTGTTCGAGCATGTTGGCGGCACCATGTCACAGCCTACCACGGACTCCGCAGGTCTGACGTCGTATTCAAATCGAAAGGCAAAGTACATGATATCGGTGAACTTATTCCTAACGCCAATGGGTTCGTGGTATGCGAGGGGGAAGGGAAAGTCAAATTCGGACGACAGGATTCTCGACAGCCTCATCGTAAAGCTCAGTCGCAGCTTACTCGCAGCTTCGCTTTACCCCGAGGGGAGATTGCCGACAGGAGATGCAACCCCGTCGACGATGACGAAGATGACATGTCCCGCACGCTATTCAGGCTACAGCAACTACGGCGACTTTGATCTCGCAGCCGGTCGGCGATTCGAGAGCGCCTACTACATTTCGCCATCACATCATCGTGACACGCCCGACGCCGATAGCCCTTCGTACCCAACATGGCTAGATCCAGCAATACCCGCGCCGCTCGATCTGTCTGT
Source organism: Pycnococcus provasolii (assembly GCA_938743325.2). Taxonomy (NCBI): domain Eukaryota; kingdom Viridiplantae; phylum Chlorophyta; class Pseudoscourfieldiophyceae; order Pseudoscourfieldiales; family Pycnococcaceae; genus Pycnococcus; species Pycnococcus provasolii. The sequence goes on from OW568868.1 coordinate 773,448, forward strand.
GTCGGATGCCTGCATGGCACCTGCAGGCAACGAAAAGCTTGCCCTGCTGCGCCTGACGAAGCTGATGTATGACCCAGACGGAGTGTTCAGCGCTGATTCCGAGGCGCGCTTCGCGCCAACGAGCGTGGCATTTGATACTCCCACGGCAACACCCGATATCGCTGCACAGCGACGCCCATTTGCACGCGATCAGATGTCTACAGATTCGTCGTCAGCGAATCTGCCAAAGTGGCTCGACACAAGTCAGCAGTTTGGAACATCGAAATGCGATTTGCGTCTTGTGATTGACTCAGATGATGTGACGAAGACTTCGCCAATGGCAGGACGATTTTGTGTGCTGGTTGGTGCGAGCGAAGGCAGCTTGGCACACCGCGCCGCGTTCGTGCTCGCCCGACTCGGATGCACGGTGTCAATCTCCACGCGATCGAGGCGCAGTTGCAATGCCGCCGTCGCAAGCCTACTGCGCAGCCAGCGCCTTAGTGGCACAAGATCGCCTGCTCCCACTTGCCTAGGTGGCTTCGACTTGCGTGATCCACGCGAAGTACGCGCCCTTGCTCGTGCTATGGGCGATAACATCGACGTGCTTGTTTTTTCGGCGGCGATCGCTGAGCCGTTTCGTGCGCATAACGAGACGACAAGTCCCGGTGGCTGGGAGAATGCACACTTCCCGGATAAGCCCCAGGACACCATGGCAACGAACCACTACGCGCCATTCCTTCTCATACACGAACTGCTGCGCACGCGCTCCTTTGCACGGTCACGGCCATCAGGATTCCACGTCGCCGCGCCCGCGGTGCCCCCGCGCGTGGTGCTCGTAGGTTCGTTTGCTTCTGACATGGTACTTGCAGACGACGTGAAAGCATTGCATGATGCCGATTTTAACTACGTAAAGGCGTGGGGTGAGCAACCCATTTTCCCTGGCGGAACCGCTACCATGGGCGAACTGCGTGCCTATGGTGTGACGAAGCTGCTGAACGCGTGGCTCGCACATTTCCTGGACCAGTCCGCTCAGAGGTGCAGGACTGCCGAAATGTGCCCCTCAGCTCCCACCAAGGTAGATCCGTCAAGTCTTCCGACATTCCACGTGGCTGTTCCAACCGTGACCACGCTGACGAGCATCACCAAGAAGATGGAATCGTCTCAACAGTTCATGTCAATGCCGAATGTGGGAGCAAGCCTTGCCGAGGGTGCAGCCAGCCTTCTTGCAGCAGCGACGGGTGCGCATGATGGCGCGAGGCGACATTCGGGTGGTGTACACGTGCAGTGCACCTTCGCTCCTTTCGATCGCGCCGAGCTGATACCCGCCCCAATGCGACGGGGCCGTGATGACGAGAAGGATATTACCTTCGCGGCGAAGAGCTCGCCCATAAAAACAATTAATTCTGAGATGCTGAATGCACTCGCATGTGACGCGTATGTCAAAACTGCGTTGCACATTCATTCGCAGAGTGTTCACACGGAGGTATTCGGTGAAGGGGCACAACCTTGCGAGAAGGATGAGTTGTAAGTTGTATAGGGTACTGTATCACTTCTAGTTGTAATTTGTTTACGTGTACTACAGTATGTTAGTCTATGGTATCGAAAAAAGAAGTTAGTTACGAGAATACACAACACAGCACACGCACGCACGCACGCACGCACGCAAAACGACGTCACAGCCGGCGCACGTCAAAAGCTCACATTCCAGGAGCTCGCTCCGGCCCTTGTTCGTCGTAGCGACCACTGTCGCTTGCACTCCCGCTGTTGTCCCCTACTCGCACGTCATACGAACCAGATTTGCACAAATAACGCACCCAACGGTGAACGTTGTACCCACTCTTTTCCAGAACTTTCAAGTACCTCACGCGCAGACCGCTCGCCGTGAACATGGGCACCTGAAAGTCGAGCGAGATGGGAGGCTTGGCCCATTTCTTCGAGTTCTCCTTCGTCGACGCCACCATCTCCACCTCCGCGTCCAGCGACACCTCCTGCTGCCCAGGATATCGCTTCACCTTCCAGATGAGCGCATTCTGTCCCGCGTCGTACTTTGCTTTTCCGCTCGTCACGTTGATCGTAGCGCGCGCCGTCGTCGGGGGCACGGGAATCTTCACCTTCAGCACGATTGCGAACAGCTTGTCCGAGTACACGGAGCGGATGCGCACGTTCGCCTCGAGCCGTGTTCGCCCGAGCTCGCGGATGGACGGGAGCACCTTGAACGGCAGCTTAATACCGTCGCTGATGCGGTAGCGCATGAGCTCAAACTCGCCGTCGGGAGGAACGAGGCTGATAGCGCGCTCGCTGTCGAAGTTGGCAAGGTTCACGCACTGGTGGAACACGATGTCGTCGATGTCAACCTGCCGCGAGTTTCCGCCACCGCCGCCGCCGCCTGCGGCACCCTCCATCACCTTGACGTCGTTCAGGCCGAGACGGAGCTCTGGCATGCCGGAAAGAAAGCAGCGCATGATGAGCTTTCCGGTTACGTCCGTGCGCAGCACGGTTCCCTTTGCGGACATGAGCAGGTTCACCTCCTCCTTGATGTCCAAGAACACCTCGTTCTTCTTGTACACGAGACCCTCGTTGCGGTGCGGCACGGCGCCAGTCACCTGCAGCGTTGCGTTGCGCACCTCCTCCGCGCGCTGCCACGCCGTCTTTGCGTTCTCGCTCTTGTTTCCCTCCTGCGTGATGTACCGCTTAAGTGTCTCGGCGTCTAGCGTCTGCGGGTACCCGTAGTCCATCACTTCGTCGAGCAGTTCGTATATGATGACAAAGTTGTTTCGTATGGCGTTGTCGTTGCACTCTCCTCCGAAGTACGAGCGGAATACACCTGCAAGGTCCGTCATGAACTTGAGCGCGAGCGTGGCGTTTGAGTTTCCCTGCGTGACGACGACGAGGTATACGTTCTCGACTCTGACGTAGAGGAACGACGCGGATCCAAGCAGGCGCAGCGGTCCCGTTCCATCGGAACGTTCCGAGTCGGATAAAATCTCGTCTCGGAACGACTCGATGACGTTTCGGTTGACGTCGTCTCGGTACGCGCGATAAATCAGGACATCCCCGCGCAGGTTGAGGAGGTACACGGCTGAGCACGCGAACGCCATATTATATTACCGGCCAAGACACCTTAACACGAGGAGGACACACGACGAGGAGCAAGCAAGCAAGCCAACCACACCTTAAGGAGCTTAAGCAAAGCTAGTAAGGTATTTATGATATAATAATATAATAGGAAGAAGCGCGAACTAACGGGACCGACCGGCCTAACCCTAACCCCTTGGGAGTGATTCGGGAAGCCGAGAGAAAAGAAAAATCAGAAAAGAAGAGGCACCTTCAACTCTTCAAGAAGCTTTCCACTTAAGGTTAGGGCTTTCAAGAAGGGGGCTAAAGGGCTGGGTTCACCAAGACTGCCCCTCAACCCGTGCCCCCCCTACCAGCTACGTCGGTGGTGTATGTTGGGTGGTTTTAGTGGTTGAATATGCTTCCTATATGTCCAAAGAAATATGCTGCAACTTTATCTCGTCTCAAACGGACGCGTACTCGCTGAGATCGGCAAACCCCTAATTGAAACCCCTAATTGAAACCCCTAATCCCGACCAGAATGGTCGGGGCCGACAAAAATAGTCGGGGCATAATTCGCGTGCACGCCTCGCTGGTCAAGCGTGAAAGAGCCGCCATTTGCGACGAAATCACCCCACCAGCGCCGCAACGTATCTCCCGAAATTCCGAATGGTTTCCCACAACGCTCGGCGAGTGCATGCACACTCTCCACGGTTGACTCATCTTGATTGGCGCGGCGTAGTCGAGCGATCGAGCGAGATCGGGATGACAACTCTATGCCGTACCAGCGGCATGCTCGAGCCTGGGTGGCGAGTCGGAGTTGCAGGGCTGATGAGGTCGATGTGACTCTATCTTCATTTCCGTGAAGGAGACTTACATCGTCCATTTGACGCACTCCCTGTAAGATATTTGAAAGGTTGGTTGAGGATTGAGTTAGTCAAGGTGGTGTCATCACCGTCCTGGTGATCACGTCCTCATCAGCACGGTGAAGGCGTCATGAACACCACCAGTACGTACCTCTTCAAGTATCCGCACGAATGCGCGGCACGTCTCCGCGTGCGCTTCGGCACCCTCCGCGCTAGTCTCCGAGCGCCTCCTCTTCTCACGCTCCTTCCGACGGCAACGAAGCCTCTCTTCCCTTTTCCGTTTCGATTGCTCCCGGCGCTGCTCAATGTCCGTTGCCATCACCCCAGCCACCTTTGTTGGGGTGAAGTGCTGCACCTGCTCTCGTCTCTCGCGCTCATCCTTGCTAAGAACCCTCGAGTACAGCCCCTCCTCCACCCACGATCTGAAAGCACGTGCGTTCAACCACGCCTTGTCTTCAGTGTCGAAGTAGTGGTCTCCGGTCCACAGCTCGTGCGCGCTCGTAATCTCGACGGGTTTCGTTGCCCTCTTCGTCTGCACTTTCAGTCTGATCCAATACTTTCCATTCGTCGCTTTCGTGACACGCGGCCGCCACTGTGCTGTGCGTTTCCACTCCTTAAGCTGCGCATCAGCTGCGTCTTGACGCTCCGGCATGGCTGTGAGTGGTCGATGTGTGTGTGTGAATCTTGAAAGTTAGTTTCCCCCTTCAGTTCTTGGCCGTTTGAGCTCATCCTTGGTGTTTTGGAAAGCTCTTTTCACGCTCTATTCAACCGTACTGCGCCCATGAAGAGAACGCACCTTAACAAAAAGTTGAGACGTCGAATCACAATTTCCACGCGTTAGTTCGCCATGGGCGCGCCGCCATCCGCCTCAGACGAGGGTTTCTGATAGCCGTAATGGCCACCTTATCTCGAGAAAAAATGCTCTGAAGGGGGAAATCGGGGAACCGTCCTGGGGGCAGTCTTGGTGAACCCAGCCCTTTAATGTGCTTCAAGTTCAAGCACGGCCTCCTTGCAAGCAAGCCCCTTAAAATATGCCTTAGGCCTTACAGTCATTTGTTCTCAGTTGGCCTGACTTTTGAGGCTCTTCATTAAAATAACTTTTGCAAATCGTCGAACTTTTTTGGTCGGCAGATTTGGTCGGGGCCCTCAATGCCGCATTTTTGCGACCAAAATCTCCCGTTCAACAATCTGTTGTTCTCGAAAAGTTTGCCAATAGTTCTAATCGAGTTCGAGCCCACCGACCAAAAGTTTGCCCAAAGTTCGACGATTTGAGTTCCCAAAAAGTAAAAAGTCAGGCCAACTGAGAACAAATGACTGTACCTTGCAAGTGGTTTGTTTCTTCCATCCGCGTGTTTCTTCGAGCTTCATTTCCGCTGGCCTCGGGAGTCCCGGGACTACTGTATTTTAGATTCCCCCAAACAAACCAAACACTGTACACACGGCACAAATGGGCACGTCCCCTTCATCACTGTACTGTAAGCTCCGCCCGCGGGGGAGGGGAAAACAACCACTGTGGAAAAACCATAACCGTGTGGAGAGCTCACAGTTTGAAGCGGAGAAGCAAGCGCGTGTCCAGTCTAGACTTGGAAGCTTGGAGTCTAGACTCCAGTCTAGACGCGTACTTACCCAGCCGCCCAGGGTAAGTATCCCCTATGTACTGAACTGTCGTTGGGCACCACCAACAACAACGGAACAACGGAACAACTGAACAACACCACCCCGTATCACCGTATGTATCCCATCCAAACACGGGTATTCGGCCATACCCGTACAGCACATGAAAGGTGACCGGTGTTTCTTCCATCTACCTCTGCTTTAGCTGCATCGATCTCCCTGATAGAACACCTGGTCGGCCTTAAGGGACCTCTGCCTTCTCGTTAGGTGGTCACTTCGAAGAAGGTCCTGGATTATTACGGACTCGCTCTCCGGTGGCCGGCGTTGGTGCACCAGGAAGCATGGCGAATGGCAAGTATCATGGTGAAGTGTTCTACAGACTTGCGTGCGCGTCAACCGTCATATTCATGCAAGCAGGGTTCATGCTCCTTGAGGCCGGCTCCGCGCGCATAAAGCACTCGCGAAGCGTGCTTGTGAAGAACATCGCTGGAGCGTGCCTGAGCTTTATCAGTTGGGCTACCGTTGGCGCTTTCATCGGGAACGAGCACGGCAACATAGACGATCCGGGCTTTGTCAGCCTTGCTATCGGAGCAGGCTTTTGTGCAACTGCTTCCACAATAGTAAGTGGAGCCATAGCGGAGCGCACGAGGATTGAAGCATACTTGGTGTTCAGCATGTTCTTTTCCGCCCTCGTGTATCCAATTTGTCTGCGCCTAGTGGACTGGGCTGGCTCGTGGAACCTGCATATGCACGACTGCAGCTTTCACGACGCTGCAGGTGGGACGACCGTGCACGTTGCTGGCGGAGTCGCTGCGGGCGTGTTTGCCAAACTCGTTGGGCCGCGTTTGGGGCGCTTTGGTACGCAGGCGACCAACGTACACGGGCACAATGCGGCCTACGTCGCTCTTGGAACCTTCATCTTAATGTATTCGTGGTTCGGATTCAACGGCTCCGCCGCTGTCTTGTCGTTGCACGAGAACAACGCCAACGCGATGGAAACGGCAGAGAGCATCTTCCTTTCCACCTTGTTCGCCGCCGCCGCCGGGCCGATTGGCAGCGAGCTGTACCTCCTCTCACGGAAACGGCGTCTTGTGCTTGACCCCGGGGACCTCTGCAATGGCCTTCTCGCCGGCCTTGCCGCGATCACCGCAGGCTGTGACGTGATACCCGTTCACACGAGCATTCTCGTCGGTGCCAGCGGTGCGGCGCTCGCCACGGCGGTGAATTACACCCTAAAAAATAATCGCATCGTCGACGATGTCGTGGGCGCTGTTGGCGTGCACGCGGTCGCCGGCGCGTGGGGAACGCTTTGCGTAGGCTTCTGCGGCAAGGAGGCTACGCCCAAGCAGTTCCTCATTCAATTGCTTGTGACGCTACTGATCGGCGCATATTCTGCGTTCACCACCGGGGCATTTTATCTGGCATTCGATCGCGCCGGGATGCACTTCCGAGCCTCCGCGAAAGACGAGGTCAACGGTCTGGATGGACGCTTTGAAGGAACGGCGACAGAGATCAAGCCACCCGAGGGCGTCGTCACGATCGTCGAGACGGACATTGCGAACTCATCATCTCTGTGGTCAGGTCATCCGATGGAGATGTCAGCTGCCCAGGAGATCCACGACATGATCATGCGAGAGTGCATGGCGCAACACCGCGGGTATGAGGTGGCGACAGAGGGAGATGCCTTCTGCATTGCATTTGGAAATACCATCGACGCGGCATCTTTTTGCCTTGACGTGCAGCGCAAAATGTCCGCGGCCAAGTGGCCAAACGCGCTGGAGACGGCAATCGCGGCACAGCAGCACACCGACGAGAATAAAATTAATGGATTGCTGATTCGTATGGCAATCGACACTTCGTGGTGTCAGCGCACGATGCACAATACGTTTGGCACATTCCACTATCGTGGCAAGGCTATAAAGACCACGGCACAGATGCTGGAATGCATGCCTGATGGTGGGATGACACTGATGACTCACAGGGTGCACAGGAAAGTGTTCTCGATGACCACTGCAATGGACAGTGCATTTATCATTCATCTCGGGCGGTACGATTTGCATGCAAAGACGTCGTCAAAAAGAAAGTCCGTTGGACTCTTTGCGCTCCTCCCTCGTGAACACGCGAAGCGTTTGCATGCTGCGAGTCGCATTGTCGTGGGTGAGCGCAAAGATAGTGGCTTTATTCATGCGCCTGGAGTGGATATGCAAGCAATTGCCAGCGTGGAAGGTTTTGGTGGGCGGATCGAAAAGAAGGTCGCCATGGTGTTCGTGACGATCATTGACAGGACGAAGGCGCATCACCCTGCGATTGATCGCGTTGGTAGCTACGAAAATCTGTCGGATATCGACAACGCCGCATCTCCGACTCTAGACAACCGTTTCGAGACTCCGGACAACTCCGTGCGAGGTGCATCGCTGTACACTTCCATGGTGACCTCCTCCTTCAGACGGATCTCCAAACTGAGTCAGGTATGGCCTACTTCGGTATCGCCCACTTCTCCACCTAGTGGCGGCGGGTCCTCCAATGATCTGACTGCGCTAGATGATGAGGACCTCACTTCGACCACTGCCACCCACCGTGAATCGGTGAACTACGTCGGCAGCATCATGCGAGAAACGCTGAAAGAATTCAACGGCTACTTCTGCCAGGAGCATAGGGAACGGTTTATGTTTGCATTCGAAAATCCTCGTGATGCAATCCTGTGGGCGATGGCTTGCTCAGATGCAGTGGATATTCGCTCAAAGTCGCTGACAATCCAACCTACTTCGTTGGCGATTGGAATACACTACTCCACGCCTAGGCAGATACGTCCACACGACACATCCGGAAGGGCAGACTACTTTGGTGACATGGTTAACACGTCGGCTCGCGTTGCGTCACGTGCTGCAGATAAGGTGAGCTCGTGTGGAGGGAGTGTTGTGATGTTGACGAAGTTGAGCCTCTTAGCTGCCGACTTAGATTCTGCCGGATCGTGGTGGCAAAATTCTGTCAAGTGTACCAGTTGCGGCGTGACAAAGCTGAAAGGCATCAAAGAATTGCATGAGCTATACGTTCTGGAGCGATACAGTGCGAACGGCACATTCATTTCGGAGGATGAATCAGGCGTGGAGTTCTCTCGCGTTGAAAAAGCCTTACGCGAGGCTATGGATAAGATTGCCCGCTCCAATGATGCGGGATTCGAAGACAGCGACAGCGACGTATCTGAACTTGAGAACGTGGTATCGCATACTAGTCCTTATGCATCAGCGCGTTCTTCTAGATCAAAAGTAAATTTAGCCACTGGCTTGAGTCTTGCACGGCTGAGAAATGAGATGCGGACAATATCTAGCGATGACATGGTTTGATGATGAGTATCAACTTGAGTAACATGTTCCCGTAAGAATGCATCTGTTGTTTTTGATAGAACTACATTTCAACCAGCGGATCCAACCAGCCTTAAGTTATAACCCTAAACTAAAGGTAACTCAACCCTAAACTTAAGATTAACTCTTACCCCTAAACCCTAAACCCTAAACCCTAAACCTCCTCTTGACCCCTCTCCGGACTCCGGTATTCGCGGGGCCGGGGAGAGCTCCTCAGGCAGGGGCCGGGGCCGCAGGGGGTTGATTTTATCATTTTTGAAGGGTCCCCCGAATCGATTAGAATATCTAAAATCCCACACGACGGTAGCACAGCACACAAGTGTAGCGGCCACCTAAGGTAGGTGGCCCCAGGCCGGTCTGGCTGGCCTGGGGCCGTTCCTGCATGCCCCAGACCCTCTCTCCACCCAGGCAAAGCCCCAGACCCTCTCTCCACCCAGGCACGGCCCCAGATCTTATCTCCACCCAGGCACGGCCCCACAGCGTCGCCATTCTCAGGCGCGGACTCACGCGGACTCACAGCGACGGCGGTTCAGGGCGCAGCCTCACAACGACGGCGGTTCAGGGCGCAGCCTCACAGCGACGGCGGTTCAGGGCGCAGCCTCACAGCGACGGCGGTTCAGGGCGCAGCCTCAGCAGTTGGCGGCGCGCAAGAAGGTGTGGAAACGCTGCAATGGAGGGGAGAGGAAGAGACATCATTAGTGTAGACAAACACGTTTTTTCCACACTAATGATGGCGGGCGCCAACCTTCCCTTACTGCCAGAAACTCTGAGCGACGTTGTTGTCGCCGAGGTCGAGTCGGGTGATGATGCCGGAGCATCATCAACTAAGCACACGGAGCCGGAATGGTTCGGAGCTTACAGGGATGGTGGAAGCGACAAGCACTACATGCCTACTGATGGAGCTTTGGGGAAACACTATGTCGCCATGGTGAAACACGACGCGATGAAGCAAAGAACGAAAGGGGCGGGTGGATACATACCTAACGACCTATATGTATACGCTTTCGAGAAGTTGATGGGAGGCGCCGCGGGCGCGGGCACAACGGCTGCAATCACCGTGGCTGGGGTTCGGGAGGGGGTACTAGGCACATGTTTGGTAGTGCTGTAATCAACACGTCAACACGTCAACAAGTCTATCCACCTACGCTGCCACCTACGTTGCCTTATCTATGTCTGAGCGAGCGTCCAGTTTAGGCAGCACCCGTTCCGATGGCACACCCTTGAGCAAGCCGTCCCAGCGAGCGCGCATGGACAGCGTGTCGGCACACATTTTCTTCCCCTCACCGTCCTGCACCTGCACCCAACACCACTGGCGGCAGCGTGGCGAACGTTCGACGCGGCTGCAAGATCGCTTAGCGAGATTCGCGTCCCGCCCACTGACGCCATGGCCTCGTCGATCGTGGCGAAACCGAGGTCATCTTGGTCTGCGGTGCCTTCGAAACGCGCGAGCCCGTCGCCGAGCGTGTGCTTGCCGTCCACCACGCCGTGCTTCGAGATGACGGTGTAGCGTCCCCTGCCGTGCGACTCCTTCACCATCACGACGTCGTGCTGCCGCGCAATCGAGCTGCGGTTGACACCCTCCTCGACGAGCCTGAGCAGGGCGAGGTCACCCACCTCAAGCGCGTTGATGCTAGCGAGCGCACGCTGCGCGCGCCTCTCCACGCCCGCGATGTATGCAAGTTGGTTCACTCTTGACTCCTCCCTGAAAATGCGGAAGTGCTCCGGTGTAACCTCGCCTACGTGCAATGTTGGCAGAGGCGGTGGCGGCGGCGGAACGTCGGGTGCCATGGCCAGTAGAGTGTGGGTGGTGTGATTCGACCACCCACAAGGCGGGAAACTCTGCACTCGACGACGGTATGAGGCATAGCCTCAGCTCCAATATACGCCAAGGCTGTGCCCCGTTAGCAGAAGAACCTGAGGCTGCGCCCTGAACCGCCGTCGCTGTGAGTCCGCGTGAGTCCGCGCCTGAGAATGGCGACGCTGTGGGGCCGTGCCTGGGTGGAGATAAGATCTGGGGCCGTGCCTGGGTGGAGAGAGGGTCTGGGGCTTTGCCTGGGTGGAGAGAGGGTCTGGGGCATGCAGGAACGGCCCCAGGCCAGCCAGACCGGCCTGGGGCCACCTACCTTAGGTGGCCGCTACACAAGCTGCCAGCTGTGCTTTGCTTCGCGTGTTTTTGCTGTTTTTGCGATCTTCCACTCGTAAGTAAGTACGTACAGTACTACCTTTTTTGTTTTTTTGATCATGCTGTCCTCGGGATATCGCGCCGCTCACCTCAGGAGCGCACCTGCGTTGACGGTGCCGCGCAGGCGCGTGTGCCGTCAACGCAAAACGTGCGCAGCCACGCCGTCGCAGCAAGCCGCGGCGGCATACGCCGCGAAGGGAGGGGCGATAGGGAAAGGGGCTGGTGCTGCTGTGGCCGGCAAAGCCAATTTGGCGGGAGCCGCGTCGGCGGTGAACCCTGGTGCCGTCGTGGGTGTCGCACTTGTCGCTGGTGTCGTGGCTGTCGTCATGAACAACTCAAACAAGTCGGGCGGTACGCAGCGCGTCAAGATTACCTCGACGACCATGGCTAAGAAGCCGACAACCAAAGCTCAGAAGGCTTATATGGAGGCGGATATCATGGCAGCGGAGGCGATGCTTACGTACGAGACAGCGCAGGCTGCTGCGAACCGTGCAAAGGCGGAGGCGGAAAAGGCTTCGGCGATCGCGGCGGAGACGGCTGCTGTGGCAGCGGTGGCTGGCCAGCTTGCAGTTGCCGCGAGCCTCAAGCGCACTGCGGCACGTGACAAGGCTGCAGCCGCGGCTGGGGACGATAAGTTGGTGGAGAACTTTGGCGCTGACTGGTCCGCGCCCCTGGCTGCGCGCGTAGAAGACCGCCGTGAGTGGATTGCCAAGGCGAAGGCTGCGGCGACAGCCGGTGGACTTCGCACGGAGGAGGGAAAGGCTGCCGGCACGACCGCCGTTGTGGCGAGTCGAGAGGCGCGTGAGCGCAGCCTGCGCGTGCTCGACCGGCAGACGTGGATTGGAAAGTACAAGGCGTCGCTCACAAACGGCGGCCTTCGTGCAGCGGAAGCATGAGTTGTTGACGAATGACCTTTATGAAAGATGTGTGCTGCGTGTGTAACCACGTCCGTTTTGGGTTTTGTTTTTTTTATATAATCCTCCTTGGGTTACACGGAAAGAAAGAAACAACAAAAACTCGCTTATACAGAGAATGGCTTGATGCACGCGTCACCGCACTCCGACGCGAAGAATTCATCCGCCTTTTTCAGGTATCCGATGACAGTGTCGTTGTTGTAGATGGTTTCCTCCGGCTGCCACTTGTAGACGACGTTCGGGTCGTCCAGCGCGCCGCTCTTCTTGAACTGCACGCTCGCGCCGAGCTTAGCCTTGAGCATGACGAGCCAGACACCGCCGTAACCCTTGTGCGCGTACTTGTAGTTATTCTCCCACGGGTCCGCGAGCGCGACGAAGTCCGCGTACTTGATATCGTCACCCTTTCCGTTGAACAGTTTATCGAGCATGGCCATCAGCGCTCTGGTGTCGTTGACGAATTCCTCGGTTCCTTCGGAGAATCCGCCACCCGCCAAGGCAGGTTGCGGCGTGGCGGTTGCGATGGCCATGCTGACGGGTATTGAGGCGATGCCCGTGAGAAGGGAACGGCGCCGGCTTGAGGCGCCACCATCGCTAAGATCAACGCTGCTCGCCTTCGTCGTCAAACCGGTGTGACAACGACGCGATTGGCCTTTGAGACCTTTGAAAGAAACACGTTGTGCAGCACGCCTGACGCTAACGTTCGTCATATGCGTGGAAGTGGATGCCAACATGGTGTCTAGTAGAAGTATGTTAAACTTTACTGTAGAGTGATTGAGATATCCACCACAAGCAAAACGACTTGCTTGCGCGGTTTGTTTCTTGGTCGTTCCGGGTAGTCAGTCGCACGCACCCGGACAGAAAGGGGTTCAGCCCGTTCAGGAGATTATTGGGATAAGATTCGGTTGGACTCCCTCGCTAAAGTTTTTTTTTAAGTTTTTAGGCGAACTTTGTGTTTAGGGGTTATGTTTAGGGGTTACGTTTAGGGGTTTCTTAGTCCTAGCTAGGGGTTTCCCCCAGGTGTTTCCCCCCTTCGGTCGGTTTTAGGGGGGGCCAGTATTGCCAATGAAGGTCATCTTTTACACAAACCGAAATTAAAACCAAAAGTAGGTCTCCTGCTCCAAGTACCAACTATAGTCAACAGGGAGGGAGGGTGGGAGGTTGTTTGCGAAGCAAGCAACCAACAGCAAGAGTGGATACGCGCGAGCAGCCTTAAGGGAGAGGCCGCCGGAGGGTCTCGAGACCCGCCGGGCGGCCGCCCAGAACCAGCTGCGCGAGCGACTCCCCCTAATCAAAAACCCCAATTAAACAAGTAGAACTGAAGATTTTAGGGGGGGCCAGTATTGCCATCATAGTCACGTATCTCCACGAAGAGGAGAGACGAGTGTCACCAATCGACGCGGTTGACGCAGTGCGCCGCTCCGCCGTCGATCTCCTCCCATGCTCCCAGCTTCAGGAGGCGTGACGTCTCCGCCTCCATGAAGCTGTTTTCCTCCTCCGTCATCGACGTTAGGCTCGCGCCCAAGTCGTACGACGGGGGAGGACCGTTCGTGAATGTGATCGCCACTCCCTTGGCAATCCAGTGCAACAGCTGCGGGCCCGCGCCGATCCGGCGCCACTCCTCCAGCTGTTCCCTGACCTGAGCGGCCAAGCGACTGCCCACGCGATCGCTCGTCCTCAGTATGCGCTTCCCCAGGCACATCCGTTGTTATTCCTTCCGTTCCTTCCGTTCTCGCCAACCGCCCTCCAACCCTCCCCCAGCTGCGCAGCATGCGCCGCTAAGGTTTATCCTTTTTGTTGGTTGCCACCGACTTGACAGCCGCTTGCTTGGCAATCTGAGTCGCCCTGTTAGAGCGGATCTCTTTCTGGATGCGGGTGGTTCGCTTCGAGCGCGGTGGGTAGGCGGTCGTCTCCTCCAGCAGCTGTGCCACTGTGGCGTCGGCCGTCTCCTTCGTAATGACGGTACGCGGTCCCTTGTTCGCTACGAAGAAGTCTTCCAGCTCCGCGGCGAGCTCCAGGACGCCTGTGAGAGTGTTGCGCGTGCGCTCCAGAACGGAGTCAATCCTCGCGATCTTCTTGTTCAGCTCGTTGAAGCGCGCCAGCTTCTCTTCGTCTCCTTCTGGATCTAACGGTTTCCCGTCGTCTCCGCGCTCGACGTCCAGGTTCTCTTCGACGTAAGTCGCTAGTTCCTCCACTCGGTCGTCAGTCTCCTGCTGAAGACTCAGCACTCCGAGTTCCAGATATGCGCTGACACTCACAATCGATCGGAAAATCCACGCGTTATGCGAAGACGCGTGTCCCTGTTTCACCGATTCCACCTCTAGGTGCTGAAGAACAGGGTTCGACGGCAAGGAAAGCAGTGTTGGCTTGCCACGACGCGGAATCCCAGTCGTAGGTAGCGACTCCGCGTGGCGAGCGTCCGGATAGCTGGCCGGCACCACGTAATCTAACGTAGGCTCGCCTCCTTCTTCGGCCGCTTTCTTGCCCTTCTGCTCTGCTTCTGCAGCTGCACGGCGCTCCTGCGCTAGCGCAATCTCCAGCTGCAATATTTCGCGACGAGCTTCCAGAACCTCGAGTTCGTTCGGCGCGTCACCCATTAATCAATCGATTAAGAATCCAACAGTAAACTTCCAATCGAAGGTTGCTGATGTTTCGATCTAAACGTAGGTATTCAGACCGTTTCGGTACACGAACTACGTCCCTCGAAGACGCGTTCGGCGTGTGTTCGACCTCCCACTACTCGCGTGTAGTGCGGCTGTTAGGTTGTTTGCGAAGCAAGCAACCAACAGCAAGAGTGGATACGCGCGAGCAGCCTTAAGGGAGAGGCCGCCGGAGGGTCTCGAGACCCGCCGGGCGGCCGCCCAGAACCAGCTGCGCGAGCGACTCCCCCTAATCAAAAACCCCAATTAAACAAGTAGAACTGAAGATTAGGGCTAGGGACTTAGGGTAAAAGTCGGTTGCGTTTTGCGCTGCTACCATAACCTCCTGCCATCCGCCATCCGTCGACGGATCGGCATGGCTTCGTCGCGCCCGGCCGCGCTGCGAGTCAAATTCAAACTGCAAGTCAAGCGTCAATGGCGACCTCTCGTGGCCTGCGCTAAGTCACTCCTGACGCTTATGCTCTTAGCCGTGTTTGCGGCCGTCAGACAACTCAAGGAGGAGGACCACCGAACACCTCTGCAAGATGCTTCGGTGGGCTTTGGTTCGGTTGGCTCAGCGTCGCCTCTCGCCAGCCTCGCACAGACGCCTCTTGCATCGGACGCAACCGACGGCAACTTGCAAAGCCTGACGCGCAGTCTTATGGAGGAAGTGGCCATACCTCGCCTTGCTGGCGATGCCCACCAAGACGGTCGCAGCAACGACATCAGCGGAAACAGCTTCCCCTTTGGAGACCACAGGAGAAAGCTCAGGAATACGTTGGGCAGAAGCCTGAGCGGCATGTCGTCGCCATCATCGTCTTCGTCGCCAACTGCGTCGAAGAATGGCAACAAAAAACCCAGTAGCCATCCCAAAACGACGGTGCTCTCACCTTGCGACATCGCCGTGCGACTGCCAACCTCGCCGAAAAAGTGCCAGAAAGTTAGAAAGTCTTGCCCACCCGAGGAAGACGCCATGGTTGACTACACAGTGCTGAGATACTGCGGACCTCTCGGCGGCGTGGGAACCACGACGCTGCTCGTCGTGCTCGTCGCGCTCTTCTTCTACATTCTCGGAGATACCGTCGACGACTACTTCTGTCCCGTGCTTCAGTGGCTAGCCGACGCGTGGAACCTCAGCCCAAGCACGGCGGGTGTCACGCTGCTGGCGCTCGGAAACGGCGCGCCGGATGCGTTCTCGAGCCTTGCGGCTTTTAAGGGAGACAGCCAGGCTGCGCAGTCGGATATGGCGGACGCCACCGCACTTGGGCTAGGTGCCATCATCTCAGGTGGCGGATTCGTCAGCGCATTCGTGCTAGGCGCCGTCGCATGCACGAGCTCGCCTTTCCACGTCGAGCGCCTTCCATTTGTGCGCGACGTGTCCTTCTACCTCGTCGCCACGCTCGGCGTCTTCTACGGTTTCGTCAAGCGTGGGTACGCCACCCTGCACACGTCCGCGGCATGCCTTGCATTCTACGCAATTTATGCAACCGTCGTCGTTGTGGGTGAGCGCTTCCGCCGAGATGGCGGCAAGGATGCCGACGGCGGTGGCGGAAAGGAGCCGACAGCAGCAGCCGGCGGCGGTGACGGCGACGGCGACGGCGATGCGGCTGCAGGTGACATCATTCCCGCCAACGGGTGCAGGTCGTCGTCGTCGACGCCGCTGTGGATCGCACTGCTCGAGACGGCGAATGCCCCGCTCACGCCGAACATGGTGCTTGCGCTGCGCGAACGTGGCCTCGGGCGCATGAATTGGGAACAGATGGCGCATGTGCTCGCCGCGGCGCTGTACCTGCCCATCACGTTGGTGCGAAGGTGCACAATCCCCATCGGCGCATCCGAGCCACGACGATGGGACAGCCGCCTAGATGCCGTCGCCGTAGTGCTCGGCCCGATGGTGCTGCTCGTATTCCAGCAGTTCGTGAGCCCCAACCTCGTCGTGCTACGCCTCCCTCTCCCTCATGCCGCCGCCGCCGACGCGCATGACACGCTCGACGTGCCGTTGTGGTTTGTTGTGCTGCTCCAGTCGAGTACGCTTGGCTGGTTCTTCTACCAGATGGTGTCGCATGCAGACTTGAACACCAAGGCGGACGACGTGCGCCACCCGGTGGGCAGTTTGCAGACGCTGCTTGTGGCACTGAGCTTCTGCACATCCATTGCGTGGATCTCGCTCGCAGCCCGCGAGCTTCTTGGCTGCCTTCGCGCGCTCGGCCTTGCGTTTGGCGTGAGCAGCCAGGTGCTCGGCTTAACGGTTCTTGCGTGGGGAAACTCCGTCGGCGACCTCGTCGCGGACGTTGCAATCGCGAGAAGCGGCGAGCCGAACATGGCGGTGGCTGGGTGCTACGCGGGCCCGATGTTCAACCTGCTTGTGGGCATGGGAGGTGCGCTCACCATTGCATGTGCGAACTCGCCCAGCGGACGGCTCGCGCTCCCGATGAGCCCGAATGTTCCGGTGAGCTTCGGCTTCCTGTTCGCCGGCCTTGCGGGCAGCTTGCTATCAGTTCCACTGTCAGGATACAGGCTCACCTTCCCGTGGGGAATTTGTTTGATGGTCCTGTACCTGACCTTCGTCGTCACGAGCGTGATCGTGGAGCTGAGTTGATCGATCCACCCGCCAGAGTTTTCTTCCTTAGGGGTATGGTTCAAGGAACGGATCCCCTCCTTTGTATCGGTCCTTTGTAAAATTCTTCTCGGACGTCTCATTACTCACAGTCTACAGAACCAAGGCTTCCTAGCCAAATTTAAGAGTGGTGCCGCGTCTTCGTCGTCTTCGTCGTCGTCGTCGCGTCTTTCACATCAGCTTCACGCCGACGAGGGCGGCGAGTGCCGCATGCGAGGGCGGCATTGCGAGCACAAGTACGAGGCTACGATGATGAGCCAAACAACAATATGCGCCGCGATGCGTGGCGACGGTGGTGTAGACAAGGCGCGTCGCCGACGCATTATGTTGTTCTTTGCATGCTGGATCGGCTATCTCGCAGTCTATCTTTGCCGCAAGCCTTTTGCCGTTGCGAAGGCGAATCTTGCCGCAAGCCTCGAGATATCGTCGCCGGGTCTCTCGTTCATTGACACAGCATTTCTAGCGTCGTACAGCATCGGCGCGTTCGTTGGAGGACGACTTGGCGACAAGATTGGCGTCAGAAGGACGCTCGTGTTTTCGATGGGAATAAGTGCTTTGTCCACGTACATATTTGCGCTTGTGCCGTCACCCAGCCTTCCGTTGTTGGCAATCATCTGGGCTGTCAATGGGTTAGCGCAGGGCTGTCCGTACCCAGTCTTCTTGAAGGTTCTCTCAGACACATTTGGCGACGAGAATATGTCGATGACAGCTGGCTTGTGGTCGACGAGCTCTTACCTGGGTGGAGCGATGGGAAATGCAATTGCGTCTGCCATGATGAATCACAGGATGGCGATGTCTGGTGGAAAGACTGTCGAGAACGTGTGGCGCGCCGCGTTTGTGCCAGGGTCAATGGTGCTCATGTGCACAACAGCATTCGTCGCGCGGATCATACATCTTTACTACGATAAAAAGGATTTCTCGTCAGCATCACTACCAGCTCCAACAACAGCACGTCCTTACTCTGCAGTCAAACGCAAAACCAGCGACTCGATTGTTCCAGTGCTTTCCCTCTCCGACGATGTCGACAGCGGCACAGTGTGTGATGATGGTGGTAGTACTTGTGCTACAGGAGATGGCGGCGTCGTCCTGATAATAAATATCATCCGAAACACTCCCTACCTTCTTTCCATTTCCGCGTCCTATTTTCTGGTGAAGCTCGTTCGCTACAGCCTCTTGATGTGGCTTCCATTCATGCTGACGCAGGCAAAGGGGCTTTCGACGAATTCAGCAGGCGCTTTATCGAGCTGCTTTGAAATGGGCTCGATGATTGGAAGCATTTTCGCAGGATGGGCGTCCGATCATTTGGCGTCAGGACGTCGACTACTTGTGGTATGGTGCATGCTCCTCGGCACGGCGTTCGCGACACTCTACTATGCAAGGCTGGACTTGTACCCGCCGACATCACCCGAGTCATGCGTCTTTTACGAAATAGTCGTGCTCATAATTATGGGTGCCGCCATCGCTGGACCTGATACGTTGTTGTCTGGGCCAATTGCTCAAGACTGCGCTTCGAATAGCAGCGAAAAGAATTGCTCGAGCACAATCGTTGGCATCGTCGACGGCCTTGGCTCGATCGGTGCCATTTTCCAAGGTCCATACACAGCAGCGATCATCAAAAACTCTGAAATGACTCAGCAATGGTCGAATCTGCACGTTAGCTTCGCTCTGTGCCTGTTTCTTGCCGCGCTTCTTCTAAGTAGCGGTGCTCTGCCCGACGAAGCGAGGCGAAAGTCTTCTCATCACTGGGTGAGGGCTTTGTATAGCTGATAAAAGTTTTTGTATCCATCCATTACCCAAATCAAAATTGTACCGTTCAAACAAAAATGCAGCGCGACTACATCCAGCGGCGCCAGTGCGTGCGTCGTATCAAAATTTACTATTCCATTGCCCACCCATCGAGGAATGGGTTGTTGATGTTGTTCGCGTCGCCACGTCGCACGAATACGCCTGCTCTGTAGCCGACAAACAGCGTTAATGCTATGTTGACGAGTCCTAGCGCAAAGCTTGTTGACGCGATTGCCGCAGCCGCACGATCGACATGTTCAATATGCTTTTCCTCCTTTTTCTCATCAGCATCATCCTCAGACGGCACGAACGAAGGAGTGCTGTTGTCGTTCGTCGTCGAATTACCATCGTGCTCCCAATCACCGTCAGGAAGGCGAGCGCGTGGTCCGGGTGAAGCCGGCGTCAACGCCGCCACCATCACCGTACCACCACCACCACCACCACCACCGTGAGGCTGCATGACGATGGCCACGTTAATGACGACAAACCACCACATCGCCACCAGCAGTGGCCATGAAAGGAGCGCCATTGGCTGATTGGAAATCTAAATAAAAAACGGTCGAGAAACTGCCTCGACCGGACACAGCAACAAAACAGCCGGAGAAAATAGAATTTGAGAAGTGGGAGCACCGACATATTTTACACCCCTAAACGAAAAATGGTCTTCTTGAATCCCATGTTAACTTTACCGTGTCTGTTCACAATTCGATCCATAGCTAAGTTACCACAGCGTGGGAAACTTCGTCGCGTTCAAGTCTGGCACTGCCCAGTCGCAGGCGTCCTCGATGCCTAGATTGTCCACGCCGCGAATCACCCTGGCCCATCCATCTTCGCCCCAGTATTCGCCCCAGCTGTTGCGCAAAAGCCAGTACTTCGTGCCGTCCTGCGTGACACCCCATCCGGCAACACTAATCTCGTGGTCGATTTCTTTGCATCCAGTCGTGTCGTTAAACACACCTCCGCTGTACACTTCGAACTCTAGCGTCACGCACACGCCACAGCCAATCGGTCCACGCGCGAAAATCTCAGCCATCATATTCGCCTCCCCCTTGACTTGCCCGTGCTCGGAAATGTGGTAGCGCTCAAACTTGCCCTCGGGCACCGCGGCGCATCCCTTCATTGGGCGGCAGTTGCGGCACGTCCACTCGGGCGTGCAAGAAAGATCTTTGGCCTGGTAGTTGGAGCACGAGTTGTCAACGATTCCGTTCTTGTAAACCCACTCGTAGGCAGCCGTGGGATCGCCGCCCTCGCAACCGTGGCTATCCGATCCCGTCACGCAGTCCACGAGCACCTGGCTGGAGAGTTCCACCTCAGGGAAGCGTCCGCCGCGCGCCAAGTTGAAACGATCGGAGAGCGCGGATAACGTGCCCTGTGTCCAACAGCTCCCACAGTACTGAGGGATGTGTTGATTCCGGTCAAGCGACGCGTACGACAAGCCTCCGATGTTGCGAATGTCGTACGAGTCTGGGATGTCCGACTCTTTCACGTACGTGTGCGGCAGAGGGCTCTTAACGACGGACGCCTTCTCACTCGAGTGGCGCACACAAGGCTTGCTCTTGTCGTGGAACTTCAGAGGAGCCGCCTTGACTGCCTTCGACGCTTGCGCCACCGCCTGAACGCGCTGCGGCTCCGACGGGATGGCCCACGAGCAGCCATTCTCGATGCCAAGGTTGTCGCTGTGCATCTTAATTTTGAAGTAGCCACCTTCTCCCCAGTAAGTGCCCCACGAGTTTCTACCGATCCAGTACTCCTCACCCGTCGTATCGTCCACGCTGAAACCGACGATAGCCAAAATGTGGTTGGGTACCGGAAGGAGCACGCGCTGCTGAAAGATTCCGCCGCTGTAGTTCTCAAACTCGTCCGTGACGTGAATGCCGCACGCCACCGGCCCGTGCGCGAACACTTCAGCCTTGATCTTATCCGCCTTCGACAGTCGGTTGCCCGCGGCGTCAATGTCCTTACCACCGTGCACGTGGCCATACTGCGAAAGCGTGACGCGGCTGTAGTTGGTGACGGGCGTGCATCCTTGTCCAGGACTGCAGTTCTCGCACACGCCGTACGGCTGGCACTTTCCATCAATCGCCTCGTAGTTCTGGCACGACTCGCTCGGCAAGCCCTTCTCGGCTATGTACTCGTACACTCCGTACGGGTCGCCTCCCTCGCACGAGCCTCCGCCGCCGCAGTTGACGAGCACTTGAGGTGCAAGGTTGAACTGCTGTCCCACCTTCTTGTTCGCGATGTTAAGGCGGTCAGAGAGGGAGGACGTCGTGCCAAAAGCCCAGCAGCTGCCGCAGTACTGTGGGATGTGCTGGTTACGGAGCTCGGAGAGGTAGTTGACTCCGTTGACGTCGCCCCAGAACCATTTCTTGGGCACGTCGTTCATCGAAAGTCGTTCGTGAGCTCGCGGGCCTGTGACTCGCTCGCCGTTCTTGAATTCGGTGTTTCCGTTGTAGCACGCCTTCTGGAACGGCTTGGCTTTGGCTTGAATGCGCGCGTCGACCATAGCTCTTCCACCATAGGAGGCGGCCGAGACGGCCACCAGCAGGGATGCCACCACGAGGGAGAGGAGGAGCATCACCGCCATCATCACTTCTTGCAAGGTGTTGCCAACAAACAAGGCTGCAAGGGGGTGGGTTGGTTGGTGCACCGTGTGACCCAAGAAGAATCAGGTGACTGTAACGCGTCTTTTGACTCTTATTTTTGGCTTGCGGATGGTGATTCCGTCGGAATCATCCACCTGATGCGAGGCGCTCCGTCCGGATGTACTCTTCACTCGTGGCAGAGTGGCAGAGTGCAAGGCCGAGTGCTTTCTTTCCCCCTTTTCTCTCGGCTTATTCATCGTTCCCCGGGGGAACGTCCCCCAGGGGAACGTCCCCCCGGGGTTCCCTAGGTATCCCCGATATCGTCCTCCTTGCATCAAACAACAAAACCCGAGTTGCGTCGAAGAAAAGCGTTTCCCGACCCAAGATCAAACTCTGGATAGGCCGATAGGGCTATTACCGGGTCGAGGCCACAGGTCGAGGCGAGCGGAGGCGTGTGTGATGAAGGCCACAAAGTACAAACCGCACATGATGAGGGCCACAAAAGCCACGGGAAGTGCACTCTCCAAAAGAAACCAAAAGCAGCCACTCCAAGTCGACCACGTCACTTGTCACTGCCTTGTCACTCTCCTCTCCTCTCGTCTCGTCTCGGCCTCCACCTGGGTGGGTGACATGCGTGACCTCTCGGTCTCCTCTCCTCTCCACCAGGTACTTCCTAACCTTAAGGCTTGGTGGTTCCTTGCAGGCCACTCCCTTGCACCTCCCTCGCCACCTCCACCTCAGAACTTGCCACACGTTCTTTCCTCTTGCTTTCCCATCACTCATCACTCATCACTCATCACTCATCACTCATCACTTTTGCCTTGTGCAAGTCGCCACCACAACTAACCTTCACCTCCGTGCCACACTTACCACCTACGTGCCACTTACCTGTTGCCTCGGCACTTCGCAACTCGTTGAAGAGTCCTCTTTGCAGCCACCACCATGTTCTCTCTGACTGAGTGCGCACCAACGTCAGCAGCCATGGCTGCTGTCACAACAATGGGACTGATCACGCTCGTTGTGGGAACGAACCGCAAGTTCCTCGTGCAGACAGCCGCGAATGTTCTCCCGCTGAACTTCCTCGTGCAGCTCACGTTCCTAGCGCACAAGCACCTCTTGCCGAAAGCAGCATCCTCAAGCACGCACTCCGACCCAACGATGAAAAACAAAACTGTTCTGGTGACAACGGGCCGCCAGGCGAAAACTCTGCACGTTGTTCGCGCGCTCAAGCAGGTCGGCGCGCGCGTCGTCGTCACGGATACCCAGAAAACCTCAAGCAGCGGTGTCAGCAGCTCATGCGACGCGTTTCACGTCGTTCCTTCGTTGGACAACGCCACGGATTTAGACGCCCTCGTGGAAAAGTTTGCAGAGCTTTTGGAAAAAGAAAGTGTTGACGTCGTCGTTCCCATGTGCTCGATCAACTCTGCATTGTTCTACGCCGCCGCCAAGGACAAACTCGCCGAGCGATTCCCGCACGTAAGTTGGATCTGCGACAGTTTAAACAAAACTCTGCTGCTCGACAACAAGTTCGCGTTTGCCGACGTCTGCCTTGAATGGGGCGTGCCCACACCCGAGAGCGGACGCGTCATGAACAAGGAAGACACTTACAGAATTCCCACCTCAAAAATGGACGTCATCATCAAGCGCGTCGAAAGCTCGATGAATCGCAGCGAGGAGATTCTTGAAGTCCAAAAAGGACAAGATGCCACTAAACTGGAAGCAGTCAACACAGCCACCAGCGACGATCCGTGGCAGTGGCAGCGCCTCGTGCGCGGCGAAGAATTTTCTGCGTGGTACCTCGCGGTGAACGGACGCATCACGTTCTCCGCGCAGTACAAGAGCGCGCCGGACCTCATGCACTTCGAGGGCATGCCCGTGCCTGACGACGTCGACGCGTGCCTCACGCGCCTCATCGAGGGCATGAACCTCAATGGCCAGTTCGCATTCGACTACATCCGCGAGCACGATACCAACAAGTTCTACGTGTTCGAGTGCAATCCGCGAGGCAGCTCCGTTCTCGAGGTTGTGTCCGGCACGCCGGGGTGGGGCAAGGCGTTCTTCGGCACGGACATGCGCAAGCACGCACAGTTCCAGAAGTGCGGGTTCTTCATGCACGCGAACTGCTGGCCCGTTGGCGGATCGCGATTCAGCGAGTTCAAGGATGCCTTCTTCAAGCCGAACGATCCGTTGCCGCTGCTCGTTGGCGAGGTGCTTTACCCGCTCGAGCTGATTCGGAAGAAGGGCCAAAAAGGCTACCATCATGTGGATGCGAACATCGGCAAGATCATCGTGCCAGGCAAAAGTCCGGGACGCAACTTCAAGCTCTTCGAGAATGCGGCGAGTGACGTCGCCACCATCACAACCTCTGAGTCGTCCCCAGTGCCAGTGGCGGAAGCACCAGCCCCCGCGGCGGCATCGTCGGACGACGAGGATGCCACCACGACAACGCCGACGAGAAAGACGCGAGTGCTCCACGTCTTTGGATCCACGTCGAGCGAGTACTACTATGGCGTCTCGCGGTACTACGTGAAGAGTGCGTGGGAGAACCTCGTGGTGAAAGCGCCCAAGGCGGATCGCAGCAAGTACGACCACGTTCTCATGCAGGGACACCCGAACGGAATGTGGAGTTTGCCGGCAACTCCGAGCGACGACGACCTTCTCGACGCGACGCAGCTTCCGCTGAGCGACGTGCTGAATCGCATCTCCTCGCTTCGCATTGACGTCGTCGTGCCGCACATGTACTGCTATCAGGGAATGACGACGTGTCGCGGTTTATTCAAACTGCTGCGCCTTCCGCTGCTGGGCAACGGGCCCGACGCCATGGCACTGTCGACGAACAAGTGGCACACGCGTGCCATCATGGCTTCTGCCGGCGTTCCAGTTGCGGAGGGTCAGCTGCTCCGCCGCGGTGATGTTCCGCGCCTGTCTCCGCCATTTATCCTCAAGCCGAATCGTGAGGACAACTCGCAGGGCATAACGCTGTTCAAGGGTGGCGGCGACGAGGCGCTACAGAAAGCACTCGATCACGCGTTTCAGTTCGACAATGAGGTGATCTGCGAGGCTTTCGTTCCGCTAGGTCACGAGATTCGCGTGACGGTGCTTGAGGACGATAACGGCAAACCATTCGCACTTCCCGCATGCGAGTATGTGATGGAACGCGACGGTGCGGGCGTTCGCACCGCGGCGGACAAGCTTCAGACTGACGACCGCGGCGTGCCAACGGTACCCACGAAGTGTCGTCGTGACTTGCCCGCGGTGAACATTCCAGAAAATGTGCTTGAGCGATGCCGCGAGGAAGCATTCAAGGCACACCGTGCGCTCTGCTGCCGAGACTATTCGATCTACGACATTCGCATTGCGCCGGATGGCACGCCGTACTTCCTGGAGGCTTCGCTGTATTGTTCCTTTGCCGAGACGAGTATTATAGTGCTGATGGACAATGCCCGCGGCAAGGGCAGTCGCGATTTGTTTGACAAGCTCGTTCGTCGATGCCGCAAGGAGCACGAGGAGAAGATTCGTGCTACGGGTGGGCAGCAGCTTCTGGGCATGCTCTGATCTGATGAGAGAAGAACTATTCATTTGGGAAATCACACACGGCAGAAAACCATTAGAGTTATCCTAACTTTGTAATCATGAACGAACACAATTCTTTTTTAATTTGGAGAATAAAGTCGATTACATGTTGTCTTTCGTTTGTTTTTTCGTAAATATATAGTTGAAGAATGAATGAATGAATGAATGAATTTTGCACATTTCTCAATACTAACAAATGTTTACCCGAAGATCGTGATGGTGAATGAAGTCAAGTCAACCTTGAGCTGTTGCACATGTGTGTGTCTCTTGAGCGAGCGAGCTACTTAGTTGCGCAGGTGTTCGGGCAGCTTGCGCACGCGCGCTGCCTGAACATCGCGGCGCTGAGATGATTGCACGGGCTCACCCGGCCAGTTGTACCCCTCGAGTGTTGCACTTGCGTCGCCGTAGAGCGACGCGTGCTCGATCCGCGCGCTCTCGACAGCCTTTACCACCTCGTCCACCTGGATGTCGGAGAAGAAGCTCGCCTCCCCGATGCCCGTCATGAGCGGGATGCGCTGATAGCCGCTCCTCAGGCTCGCAGCGTCACGCAGAGCGTACGCAACGACGTCGCGGTTGAGCGACGGGTGCCAGAGCGGGAGCTCAAGAGCCTTGAGGATGCTTATGGTTCGGCGTCGTTCGTCCGGCGTGATGAGGCCGCGCATCGCCGACAGCTCTGTTGTCACCGCCATGTCGATCGCAACCGCCTCACCGTGGAGCAGCGGTGCGTTGGACTCCAGCGCCGCCATCTCCAGAGGCGGCGAGAGCGTGTGCCCGTAGTCGACGAGTCGAATGAGGATGTGCTCGTGCAGGTTCGGCTCGAGTTCCTCGAGCATGCCTTGAATCGAGCGTCGGATCGTGTTGGAAGCCACCTTCTCGAGGTGCGGCGCGGCGTCTCTGCTGGGGCAGAAGTGTGCTTGCACGAGCGCGTCGGCGTGATCTTCGAGGAGCTCGAAGAGCACGTCGTCCTTCACGCAAGCCATCTTAACGATTTCCGCGGCGCCGTTTCGGATGTTGCGTGTGTCGAGGCTGCTCATCAGCGACCGATCAATCAGCGTGGCAAGCGGTGGGCTGTACGTGCCAAGCTTGTTCTTGTGTCCGTTGAAGTTGACGCCCGTCTTGACGCCAATGGATGCATCGACGACGCCCATGAGCGTCGTGGGGCACTTGATGACGGGCGTTCCTCGTCGGTACAGGTTGACGGCGAGACCGACGATGTCGAGGCAGACTCCGCCACCAATGGCGATGACGGGGTGTCGTCTCCTGTCGACGCCGAACTTGCGCATTCTCTCCGCCACCTCGAAGACGAGCGCCATTTCCTTGTTCTCCTCGCGCGTGGGTAGTGTTAAGACTTCGTACTCGACATCGTGGTGCTTCATGTACGCGTGCAGGTCGTCGCCGTGGTGCTGATAGACGTTCTCGTCTATCACGATGAGGCGTCGCAGTGGTATGCGCAGGTCCTTGCCGCACCCGCACCGCAGCGGGTAGGAATCAGGCACGACGCCTACTAAGAGATCGGTTGATGCCTTGTTGAATAAGCTTGAGGGCACCTCCTTGACGGCGTACTGGATAGGTATGCTCGCAGAAACTGTGAAGTGTCCACTCGAGAGGCCGTCCGTGCCGCCTTGCGTGAGCCCGTTGAGTCCCGTGCGATTCGGCCCATTTTCTTCGTTGTTGGCGATTTGTTTTTTCAGATTCGCCTCAGGCGCGTCGATCGCCGCGACAGAGTCGTTGATGTTCTCTTCTTTTTGAATAGTGGTTGCTGAGGAGACTTTGGCGGGTTGCGCGAGACACCACGTCGTCGTGCGTCTCGTCCTCGGCGCGCTGATGCGCCTAGGTTTTATAGTGGTCGTTGTGAACATCGCAGAGTCAAATGACGCAGAAGTGAGAATCAGTGAAGTGTGCAAGCTAGCTATGTGTAAGGTGTGCGTGTGCAAAGGCCAGGCGTGTGCAAGCTGCGTGCGAGCAAGGCGTGTGCAAGTTGTTGATGGAGAGTCTTGCAAGCGCGGCCGGAGACGTGCACGCGAGTGGTTGCCTGCCTTAATGTGTGCCGTGCGCGCGCCTTTGTGCGTGTGCAAGGTGCGTGCGCGTGTACGAGCGTGTGCAAGGTGCGTGCGCGGCCGGAGACGTTATTGATGTGAACTGCTTGCAATCAATGACGTGTGCGCCGGAAGTGGGACGTATGCGCCGGAAGTGGGACACGGAGGTGTGTGCTGGAACTCACGTGAATACGTGTATTGACGTACACTGGGAACGAAGTTGGGTTTGTGGCCCACAAGGTGCCCGAGAAGGCGAAGGCGAAGGCGAAGGAGGAGTGGGCACTGGGCAGTGAGGAGGAGCACTTGTCACATACCTCTGAGGTGGTACGATAAAAGCCGTTTTCGAAGCCTCGTCGACCGAACAAAGGCGATTCTCCGTCTATCCTTCGGTTCGCTTTCGAGTGGTACAGTACATAGTCTACAGTACTGCGTTCTACGCGTCTCTCTCCGTGGCTGGGAGAAGAGGACCTTTTTGCGTGTTTTGTGAAAAAAGAAACGGCCCTTCGCTTCAGCCACGCATTCCTCCGCTCACGGCGCTTTTTGGTGGCTGTCTGCTGAGATTCCCTCGTCGTCTGCAAGCTTCGAGTGACGTCACTCGCTTCCAGGGGTAAGTGCACTTCCTTTTGGCTTCTTTTTGGATGCTTTTTTGCACCTTTTTGTTTGTTCTGGAAGATTTCTGGTCCAAAAAACTCCACGTTGGTGGTGCCCAAAACTTGGGCACCACCAGTGTGGGTCACCCTATCCACACTCCACGGGTTTATTTTTCCACTTTTATTGGAATGTTCTTTTTCTCCTCTCTTCTTTGTCTCTTTTTTGCTCACTTTTGCCTTTTCCAGCAAGACCGATGGGAGAGCTTGCAAGTCTTGACCACCTCGCCGAGCCGAGAAATCGAATGAGGAGGCCTGGAGGCAGTTGGGCACCTCCGTCCGGGACCGGGACCGGGACCCCCAGGCAAATAAATCTCCGCCTCAAATCTCCAAAACAGGTTTCCAGCCACACCCGAAGGCCCCCCCCCCCCCCCCCCAAGGGGCCTGGCCGCGCGTTCGAAGTTCGTCTTGCACGCCAGCCAGCCATCACTCACTCACTCACTTCACTCAACTCACATCCACGCAATACGTGCGCACGCGCACACTTACACTTGTAGCAGACAGAACCTCTTCTGCCTCTGCGCCTCTCGTTTCTTTGCTTGTCTCAGCTCAGCTTGCAGTCGGCCTCTCAGCATTCTATTCTCGTCACATCAGCTCCTTAACTATCACCACCACAATCATGTGCAAGGGCGACACCACCACCTCGGCAGCAGTTGCTCACGGTTTCTCCGTGGAGTCCTTCTTGAGCAAGAGTCCTCCGGGTGTTCCAGACACTCCCATGGAGGAGGTGGCTGAAAGCCTTCGCGCAGCCTTGTCTTCAGACGACATATCAGTGATGAAGTCGCACATCAGCGAGGCTTTGCGTGTCGTCGCCGGCCTGGACCCGTACATGGCTGCCATGAGCACTCCTCCAAGTAAGGCTGTGTCCGATCTAGTCCAGAAAAGCGAACAGCACGACTGGGACGGCGCCTATGCGAATAAAAAAACCCAATTTAAACTCAAAAGGGAAATGTGCGCCGGCTCGCTCGAAGGCGCGTTCGTGCGCATGCTCGCCGCAGTCACGCACGCGCGCGATGTGCTTGAAATTGGAATGTTCACCGCCACAACCACGCTCGCGATCGCCGAAGTCATGCCGCCGGACGGACACATCACCGCGCTCGAAATGGAGCCGTACTTAGTCGAGACCTTCGCGAAACCCGCGTTCGCCAGCGTGGGACGCGAGCACATGCTCGACGTCAAGCTAGGACCCGCCATGGAAGGACTCAAAGCGCTCGCGAACGAACACGCGCAGTTTGACTTGATCTTCATTGATGCAGACAAGCCGGGATACGAGTCCTATCTAGACACCATCCTCGAAAGCAACATGCTCGCGCCGCAGGGAATGGTCGTCGCCGACAACACGCTCTTCAAGTCCAAGACGTACCCGCTCGAGGCGAACTACGGAGGCATGGACGAAAACACGCGTGCGATGCACACCTTCAACCGACGCGTGCTGAACGATCCCACGCTCGAGGTGGTCATGCTGCCCCTGCGCGACGGTGTCAGCCTGATTCGACGAAAGGCGCCGAGCGAACTTCCCTCCAATCTGCAGCTGACAGGCGCGCACGTCGACACGACGGACGACGTCTTTCGAGGAGTTCCGCGCACACCAGAAGCGCAGGCCATTCAAACGACGCCTGTGCCATGCCTGCTCGATCGCCTGCGCCTGCGCGGGCAGGTCGCCATGGTCACGGGCGGTGGTCAGGGCATTGGACGGGCGTTTGCGCACGCACTTGCCGAGGCTGGTGCGCGCGTTTCCGTCGTGGACATCGATCAATCTAAGGCGAACGCCGTCGCCAGCGAGCTTGTCGCCAAAGGCGCCAAGGCAATCGCGCTTGCCGCAGATGTCAGCAGCGAGAAAGACTGCCACCGCATGGTGGACGAGACGGTTGCGCAGCTCGGAGGATTGAACATCGCATGCAACAACGCGGGCATCAACCGCAACAGCGCGGCGGAAGAGACGACCATGAAGGACTGGGACGACACGTTCAACATCAACACGCGCGGCGTCTTCATGGGATGCCAGGCGCAGGCCAAGTACATGTTCGCGAACGGTGGAGGACGCATCGTCAATACCGCGTCGATGGCTACACTGCTCGTGCCGCATCCACAGAAGCAGGCTGCGTACAACTGCTCGAAGGCGGCTGTGGTGAAGATGACCGAGACGCTCGCTTGCGAGTGGGCTGACCGCAACGTGCAGGTGAACTGCATATCTCCCGGCATCGTGAATACAGCACTCATTCGCGAGAGCCCCGCTCTCGCGCCTCTCGTCAATCAGTGGCTGGACCAAATCCCGATGGGTCGACTTGCCGAGGTGGCTGATCTGCAGCTCGCATTTTTGCTTTTATGCAGCCAGCACGCCAATCCTTACATGACTGGTCACAACCTCGTTGTGGAGGGGGCGCAGAGCCTGTGGTAATTTCGTGGGTCGGAATCAGAAAACAATCTCATTCATCCATTCCTTAAATTCTTTATTAAGCAACGACACAATAATTATATTACATAAGGTAGGTTAGTCTACTACACATCGCCCTCTTCGGCGTCGTCAGCAGTCATAGTGATGTTCGAGTACCTTGTTGTTGACGGTTTTGACGCCACCTTGATGCGCGCCATGTGCGGATGGAGGCATGAGGCAATGAATGTGGTCAGGAACCAGAACATCATGAACGTGACCGCCATGAGCAGAAGTGGCTTGGATCTGGAGCCAGTTTTGGAGACCGCAACTCGCGTCCATGGAGAGAGCATGACACCAAGCTTTCCAATCGCCGACGCAATGCCGAACGAGCTCGAGCGTACATCTGGCGCAAACAGGAGCGGGGCTGACGCGTAGATGACTGGCCAAGCGATATCGTAGAAAAACGTCCAAATCACATACGTGCAGAGCAGTGAGCCGAGACTGTGAAATGCGAAAGCGGCAGCCATGGCGGCAACAGATGCGCCACAAGCGCCGCACGCGGCTGTCAACAGCCGTGCATATCCAAAGCGAGGAACGAACGCGTAGGCGGTTGCAACGAACGCGACGATGCCCACTATGTTAGCCACCAGCAGCGAACCAAAGTTCTGCGCTCGCGACGCGCCAGCTGCTTTCGCAAGTTCAGGAAGCCACTGGTAAAGCCCGCTCGCGAGATTTGCAAAGAGCCAGAGCGCACACGTAAGCACTAAGACGCGATCGAAAGGCGGCAACATGCGATATGCAGTCGCCTGAGTAGTCTTTGACGACTCGCTGCTGTTGTCGCCTCCACGTCGAAGAGCTGCCGCCTGCGGCGGCGTTGCCTTGCCGTTCCACCTCGCGACTGCGGCGAGTGCCAGAGAGGCTTCTTGCGTGCGTCCCACCGCGACTAGAAATGCCGCGCTCTCTTCGGCAAGAAAGACCAGCGGCAGGAGAGAGAGCACGGCGGGCATGCCGGCGAATAGAAACACGTACCTCCATCCGAACTGACTCAGCACCCACCCCATGGCGACCTCCATGACGACGCCCGTCTTGAACCACACCTGCATCAACACTAAACACTCGTCGCGCTGCGCGGTGGGCAACCACTCAGTCAGCAGCGAGAACGCGACGGGAATCGATCCACCGACGGCGGCGCCTAGACCGAGCTGGCAGAAGAGCAGGCTGGTCAATGAGCGTGACGCGAACCCAATAACAGCCATGACGATGCCCACGGCCTGGCACGCCGCGAGCGTCCATCTCCGCCCGAACCGGTCGGAAGCGATTCCAAATAACGCCGCGCCCAGGGCGGCCCCGACGCCTGCTAAGGACAATAACGCCGCCTCTCCCAAGGCGTTGATCTTAAAGGATTCGTGGAGCTGCGGCAGGCACAGCGGCATCATGAGCATGAGCGCGCCGTCCGCGCACCAGCAGAGTCCGCATACGGTAAAGTTGAAGAGCTGGTACCGGCCCCATCCCACTTGGTCGATTGCGCCTTGTACGAGAGCGACGACCGGTGACTCAGAGCTTGAGCTTGAACACGTTTGTAAGTTCGCCGAATTCTCAGGGACAGCCGCTGAGAGATGAGCAGGTGCGGTGCCCACAAGGAGAGCAGCGCTATCGTCAACGTCATCGTCGGCGGCCAAGTCGTCAGCGTGTGTCACAGTGGTTGTGCTGCGGCGCACCGTCACACCGGCCGTTGCGCCCGTGTTGCCGAGATTCGTCGCGCCGCTGACGGACATCTGCTTCGCTCGACAAGTTGGTGCCGGTGAACTTGTGGCCCTTGAAGAAGAAGGTGTCGGGAGCTGGCCAGTCTCCCCCTACCTGGGCCCAGGGGGTGGGGATCCCTCCTCGATCCTTTTCGCGTCCACCTTCGTTCGGGATCCCGGGAGAACGACGTTTCACGTCTGTTCGTGGTGTGTGTGAATGTGTGATGCGTGCAAACGAATGAATTACTGTAAATTGAATGAACTAACCTTAGACTACGAATTAATTGTTCGCAGGAGCAGGCTCCGCGGCAACGACGCGCCCTCTCTCTATTTGCTCAAGCACGGCAATTTCATCGTAAACAAAATAACCTTCCACGATTTGATTCGTCTCCGCGTGAACATTGAGGTGCATCTCGCCCAACACCACGACGCGCGATCCGCTCGCATCGCCGAAACGCGACGACGTACCCTCATGTTCACCAGCCATCGTCCAACGCACGGCAAGCCAGCTCCCGACCGCGGTGGGGCCATTGAGGCTGCACGCATTCGTTGCGAAGTCAATACGCCAGCGCGCGTTGGGAAACGCGGCGAACCAGCTTGCATAGTACTCCTCAAGATCTTCGTGGCCGACGAGCTCGCGTCCTGCTGGCGCTCTCACGAACGCGTGCTTGTGAAACAGGTTCGTGACAAGCTTAGAGGAGTCGGCCGTGCTGCCTGCATTCCACATTTCGTGCAGCTGAGCGCAAATGCGTGATGCACCACCGCCGCCGCCTTCATGCACGAGTCCGTCGATCGCAGTAGACACGCTGCTGTCGTCGACCACGCGCGCGTACTCAGCTGCAAGCCACTGAACGAGTCGTTTCTGTGCCGGCTTCTGAGCTCGTTGGCGCGCTAGATCGTGCGGGTCGCATCCCAGCTGGACGGCGAGCGTGTAATTATCTCGCACGAGCCACTCCTCGACGATAACTTCGTTGTCGATGACGCAGTGCGCGATGGTGAGTATGCGCGCGCGCCGTCCTGTGGGTGGCCCGTGCTCCGTTGCGCCTTTATGCGTGAGTCTGCTTGAGATGAGGTGGCTTGAGTGGTACTTGTTGGAGCTATCGCGTCCCCACACCAAACCCAGCGGAAACAAAGTTCGGTCCGGAAACGCTTCCAGAGTAATGTTAGTCGCTTCCGTCACTTCCTCCGCGCCTTTTGTGATGTGTGCGATCGTGTACACGGGACACTCCTTAGAGTAGTAGTTGTGGCATAACGAAGTTTGCTTTTCTTCCCAGATGGCGTACGTGATGGCGTCGATGTATCTGACTAAACTTCCGTTGAAGTTTGGGAATGACGCCGATTCTTCCTCTGGTGGTGAATGCTTGCTGCGCAGGTACCCGCAGCTGCTTAGTGGTAAGGGCTGTGGTGAAGTTGTCATATTGGATACTGGCCGAGCGTGACGCGTGCGACTGGCCGAGCACGTTCAGGTAAGCTGCCTGGCAAGCACGTTGCCGTCAGTGGATGTGAATTGTGGGTTGTGACGCGCGGCCGAGCACACAGGTAAGCTGACAGTGAATTGTGACGTTTCTCGACTCGGTGGTGACGTGCGTCTCCTGTGCGTCTCCTCATTAAAAAAATAAGAAGGAGCTCAAGAACCGGTTCTAGAGTGCATCCCAATTTGCTGCGTGGTTTCCTTTGTTTCGTCCTTCGTCGTCGATCGTTGACGGAGATGCCACGTCGCGGGAACGAGATCTTTGCAATCTTTACCACTACCAAATACACCCATGGTGGGCCTCAATCTGTGCAATGTGCGATACCAACTATGAGACTTGCATCCCCTTGCACCTTGTGAGCTCACTTACCTTAAGGCTTAACTTACCGGGCTCTCCGGTCCACCTAAAGGTTTAAAGCCTAAAGCCTAAAGCCACAATGTTACAATGTATGTACCACGACTTGCAAGCTCCTAATAGGTACCACGGTAATAGGAAGTGGTAAAGTTTTTTATTGCATGCTCGTTAAACTCGTTCCAAGGCAAGCTGGCAAGGCGGTGCAATTTACTGTACCATCCTACCTTTTTTTAAGGGTAAACTTTACCGAGATGTGAAAAAATATCTTCCCCACTGCCCGACCATTTCCGACGCACCTGGAAGATTTGCCTCGACCTTTTCAACCCAACCGCGTTTGGTTTGATGCTCCAAACATCCGTACACGTCACTCTTCCCTTGTTTTCTTGCCGCTTAAGTGTGTGCATCTCAACTTGTGCGCACTCACTCGCCCACTCACGACTGCCTTGGCACTCACTCTGGCACCTAAGCACCTGCCTGACTTGACTTGTGTTTGCACACTCTACCCTCCGCAAACAATGGCGACATCTATGGCGGCCAGCGCACCCGCGCCTGAAGCTGACGCTCTCGGCAAGGCCCCTCCTCCTGCTTCTTTGGAAGATGTGCGCTCCTTGCGCGATTCCCTATACGCTTCTTTGCAGTCCATGTGGCGTGCCTCCACAGATGAAGAGTCTCTCCAAATTGCAAAGAACTTTGTAGCCGAAGATGCTATTTTGGATATCTGCGCGCCCGTGGAACGACTCATAGGCGCACAGGCGTTCTTTCAAGGGTATGTGGCGCCCGTGCGTGCGGCTCTGCAGCCGCGCATTCAGCGCCGCGACGATATCTTTGTAGGAGGAGTCACGCGCTCGAACGACCGCGAGCGCGACGATCCAAGCACGCGAGACGGCGTGTGGATTGCGTGCACAGGCCACTACATGGGCAACTTCGAAGCTGCAGGCCTGTTCGGCGTGCCGCCCGCCGCGGACGGACGGCTCGTGCTGCTGCGATACGGAGAGTACTACCGCGTCGACGTCAACACGAAAAAGGTCGTGGAGGCGAAAATCATGGTCGACCTGCTTGACCTCGCGCTGAGAGCGGGGCACAGCATACCACTCCCACACCTGCTCGGGACGGAGTACATCTACCCGCCGCCGGCGACGCACGACGGCGTTAAGCCGAACGGTGACGTGTCGCTGGGCGCCAAGAGCGCTGATCTCGTTGAGGCGATGCTCTTCGACCTGCACGCCTTCGACCCGAACACGTTTCAGTCGAAGAACATGACGGGTAAGCAAGGCTACTGGCACGAGGACATGTTCTGGTACGGCCCGGCGGGTATCGGCGCGAACTTCACGTACCCAGGCTTCGACAAGCACCACCGCATCTCCTTCTTGACGGCATTTCCAGATCGCAAGGGAGGAAACCACTACTGCCGTATCGGAGACGGAGACTACGTCGCGTCGAGCGGCTGGCCGAGCATGACGATGACGCACGCTGGCGACTACCTGGGCGTGAAGGCGACGAATAAGGCGATGACGTGCCGTGTGATGGACTTGTGGAGATGCGAGGATGGGCAGATCATGGAGAACTGGGTGCTGCTCGATCTTGTGCATTTGTTTGGGCAAATGGGCGTGGACTTGATTGGCGGGATCAAGGCTGCCGACGCCGCGACGGCATAAGCAGAGCAGATATCTTGCTGTAGTAGCGAGAAGCATGAATGAGAAACAAGTTAAATCCGTATAATAATATTTTTTTAAAAAAGAATCAAAGAATCGATGAATCAAAGAATTACCACTACCACTAGCTTATGTGAATTAATTCCCGCAGCACTCACCCAAGACCAAGGTCAAAGTTCTACGCCGTCAGCAGCGCCTTTCCGCCGGATACCTCGACGCACGTCGTCTTCGTGTAGCTGTAGAAGTCGACGTCGAACGCGCCTCCGGAACGCTGGCCGTTTCCGCTCTCCTTCCATCCGCCAAAGGGCATGGACAGGTCGCGCGTCAGCCAGTTGTTGCACCACACGTAGCCTGCATTGACGGCAAGACACACGCTGTGCGCCGCGTCGACGTTCTTGCTCCACACGGAGGCGGAGAGGCCAAGGCGGCCGGCATTCGCCACCTGCACCGCCTCCGCCGCGGACTTGACGGTGATTACCTTGACAACAGGTCCCTGCGCCTCGGCAAGAATCGCGTCCTTGTTTGCGTCCGCGGCGCTGAATCCACCGACAATCGTGGGAGCGAACCAGTTGCCACCCTCCTTCATTCCCGCGGGCGGTGGCGCACGCTTCGCACTTCCGACGAGCAGCTGGCCTCCCGCCGCCACGAGGCTGTCGACAGCCCCCTCCATCAATTTGACTTGGCGGTCGTGCACGAGCGGTCCCACCTGCGTGTTGGTGTCGAGCGGGTTGCCTAGACTGAGCGCCTTCGTCGCCTCGACTAGCTTATTGGTGAACGTCTCCGCGATCGACTCGTGCAGGATGAGTCGTCCGAGGCTGTGTGCGCGCTGTCCGGCATCGCAGGTGAAGGCGGCGTTGATCACCACGGGAAGCAGCGCGTCCAAATCGGCGTCGTCGAGCACGACCATCGCGTGATTGTTCGCGAGGTCAAACTTGAGTTTCTTAAAGGTTGGCGCAGCGGTGGCGGCGATGGCTGCGGCTGCTTGGGGTCCACCGACCATCGCGAGCGCGCCGATGTCGGGGTGCGCGGCGAGCGCCTGTCCAACGACCGCGCCTTCTCCGAAGACGACGTTGACGACACCTCGCGGAATGCCCGCGGCGTTGCACGCCTTGGCCAGCAGGTAGGTCGTGTACGGCGTGAAGCTGGGCGGCTTGACAATCACAGCGTTTCCCGCGACGAGCGCGGGTGCCATGCGCCACACCGCCTGGTGCAGAGGTCGGCTCCAGTGCGCAATGACGGCGACGACGCCGATGGGGTGTCGGCTGACGTAGTTCAGGAACGTTTTCGAGGGCGCCTCGCCAGGCCGACGCTCGAAGCTGGAGTCGGTTTCGTACACCGACGACTGTCCCGGCGCGTGCGACGCCGCCTCGGCGTGGTAGCGCAGGTTGCGCACCTGTCGCTTGAGATCGTCGCCGTTCGAGGATGCGAGCACTTTCCCCATGTCCATGGACTCCGCCTTGCTGAACACCTCCGCAGACTCAATGAGAACTTTGGCTAATTTCTTGACGATCTTGCGGCGTTCGAACACCGTCTTCTGCGCCCAGTCTTTCGAAGCAGCCACGGAGGAGGCAACCGCTTTCTCGACATCTTCGGCGGTGGAGAGCGCGACTTGGCATATTTCCTCACCGCTGGTTGGGTTCAGATTCACGGAGTACTTGTTTGAGGCGGAGGGAACGAACGCGCCGTCGATGAAGTTGTTGATGAGCGAGGGGGGGGAGGAGTCAACCTTTTCAATGGAAGGAGATAAGGTTCCAGAAGTGCCCATGTCCGCGCCTTTGCCCATCTTGAAAGAGATGAAATGACAAGAGTAAAATGATGAACGAGTGTGGCCTTACTTAAGGGGTGATCACTCACTCACTGGTTGACGTGTGTGGTGGCAAGGGCAACGCGAGCACAAGGCCAGGCCGGCCGGGACCCGGGAGGTGGACCCGGCCGGGGCAAGGGAAAGAGAACACGGAGGGACGTTGGCAACACAACACGGTGGCAAGCGGGTGATCTGATGATGCATCCCACTCTGGGACAACACGGTAAACGTGACCGTTTTCGTGGCCACAAACTCACGGTTTCTTGTGATCTTGTACCCGGTACTTCTTCTTGTCGGAATTTGGCCTCTACCCCTGCTCTTCGTCCTGCGCTCGGCGTGTGTGTGGCTCCTCCTTTCCTCGCCATCTGGAAAAGACGCATAAAGAGCCACAAAAGTTCAACTGCCGGGGGGAACGAGCGGGTTATTTGCTCACTGTAAGAGTGGTATGGATAGACTTCCTACCGTGGTACAAGCACTTTTGTGGCTCCTCCTCATCTTGCTTCCCTTGCTTTCCCCTCTCATCATGCTCGGCGTTCCCGTTCGCCGTGGGTCGATCCTTCAGGCAAGACGTGCAAAGAGGTGCATTTTTCAATCTTGTTCTTCAATCTTCAAAGTGTAACCCGTATAACGTCGTACGTGTCAAATCAAGTTGAGCTGTTGAGGGCGGTGATGAGAGTTGAGACCCTAGTCTAATAACCAAGTTCCTGAATCCTGATGGGTCCTTGAGGGCCACATTTTGGCGGTCACATTTTGGTGATTTGGCACGAGCACCTTGCCACCTCGCTTCATCACAAGCTTTGCGATGAACTTTTAGTAACCCCCGCCAGCCTGCACAACACAACTTGGCACTGGCGGCAAATGCGAAATCGTCGTCCGCACGCCCCGCGGTACACTTGTAACCCCCAATCATCATAGACTATGGAATCCCAAACCCCTGTTAAATATCTTCCCTATTAAATAAACGGAACAGGGGCGGACACCCATTGTCTGTACAAGTGCCACGTAGGATCAAATCTAATCGCTGCAGCAAATCAATAATCATGTCGCTAATTTCGCTCGCTTCCGTGAAAATGGCTTCTTCGTCCTTCTCCTCCGTGGTGGCGCGCCTGAATGGCCTGATGACGACGACGACGACGGCGACGACGCATTTTCTTAAAAAAGCACCAGCCGTGGCAACAGCGTCATCGTCCATCATGATGATGATGAGCTCGACTCCTCGGCGATCCATCAAGGTACTCGCGGCTCTATATCCTGATCCGCTGTGCGGATACCCGCCGGAGTACGCACGAACGAACGTGCCGACGATCAAAGACACGTACGCAGATGGAACGCGATTGCCCACACCTAAGAGCAAGCCAGAGTACACGCCGGGAGAGCTGCTTGGGTGCGTGTCGGGAGAACTGGGCTTACGCTCATTTCTGGAGAAGCAAGGACACACACTTGTGGTGACGAGCGACAAGGACGGAGAAGAGAGCGAATTTGAAAAGCATCTCCATGATGCAGACGTCGTCATCTCACAGCCGTTTTGGCCTGCGTACCTCGACGAGGCTCGACTCGCCAAGGCTAAAAAGCTGCAACTCGTCATCACTGCTGGCGTGGGTTCAGATCATGTCGACCTGAAAGCCTGCAAAAGTCCCGGAGTGCAATCAGGACGATTACGGGTGCACAGCAGCGGCACCACGTCGAAGGAGGAGGAGGAGAAGAAGACACAGCAGAACAGTGATAAAAAAAAGCCGCCCATAACTGTTGCCGAGGTGTCATTTTGCAACAGCATTTCTGTGGCGGAGCATGTCGTTATGCTCGTCTTGGTTTCTGTACGCAACTTCGTCAATTCACATGAAATGGCACGCGTCACATCAAACGGAACACAAAAAAGCATGTGCGGAGCTTACGACGACGGATGGAACATTGCAGACCTGGTGCAACGCGCTTACGACCTCGAAGGAATGCACGTCGGCACCGTGGGCGCAGGACGAATTGGCTTGGCTGTGCTTCGTCGTCTTAAGCCATTCGATGTGACGCTGCATTACACAGATTTCCATCGTCTCGACAAGTCCGTGGAACAGGAGCTCAACCTAACCTTTCATGAAACGCCTCAGGAGCTCGCCCAGGCTTGCGACGTCATCACAATTAATTGCCCTCTTCACAGCGGAACGGAGAACCTGTTTGACGACGACATGATACGCAACCACATGCGCCGTGGTGCCTATCTCATCAATACAGCACGCGGGCTAATCGTCGACCGCGATGCTGTCGTGCGTGCACTGAATGACGGACACCTATCTGGATATGGCGGCGATGTTTGGTTCCCGCAGCCAGCCCCCTTGGATCACCCTTGGAGGACCATGCCATGGAGTGGAATGACACCACACATGAGTGGATCAACATTGAGCGCACAAGCTCGCTACGCAGCCGGTGTGCGTGAAATTCTCGAATGCTTTCTAGCAAAGAAGCCCATCCGTGACGAATACTTGATCGTGCACGAAGGTCGGCTGGCTGGTGCGGGCCGGCACAGCTACATTCAAGACTGCCATCGAAAAGTTGAGGACGAGGAGTGGGAAGAAATCCACGGAATCCCGGCGTAGCGATTTGTTTTTTGTGCCAGGTTCAGTTGCTGGGAGGGACTACCCTACGGGTAGGGAGTTAGGAGTTTAGATAGTTAATAAAAGATGCAAAAAGTTGCGCTTGAAGTTGTTCTTCTAACACACACAATCCTTCAGAAAAAAACAAATCAAAAGGATGCTTCTCTCATCGCCTCGAGAAAGGCAGTCTCCGCACTGGTGAGCGCCGATGCAGCCTTGATGAGGCGATTCGCGCGCTCGCCGAGAAGGTCTGCCAGCGCCTCGAGACGGCGCTCACGCATCGCCCGCAGGTCCGCGGGAGACGCTTCCTGTAGATGTGCAAGTTCCATGGCCACCGCCTGTCCCGCCGCCTCCATCGCCGCCGCGGGCATGCGATGCGCTCCACCAAGCGGCTCCTTCACGACGGCATCGACGAGACCGAACTCGAACGCCTCTCGTGCAGTCAGCACGCGCAACAAGTCCTCGTCGTCGGCAGACTTGCCATTGGTGTCCTCGGTGCGACGCGCAATCACGTTCGCCCCGACGGGCACGCGCAGCACGGCATTCTCGAGCATCAGTACGACGTTCGGCACTCCGAAGGAAAGCAGGCTCGTCGCGGCTCCCGCCTCGCCCACGACAAGCGCGACGATGGGAACTCCGATGCCGCGGCTCACGTGGATGGCGTTTGCAATTGCTGCGGCGGCTGAGTAGAGGTTCGGCTGCGGAACTTGCGTCACGGCGCGCGAGCTGCCCTGTGTCGTTGCGCCACCTCGAAGTCCTTTGGTGTCGAGCTGCGAGGGGTACCGCGGAGCAGGTATTGAGCCTGCGGACGACGCAGCCTCGACGTCGGCATCACCTCCAAGCACCTCGTACGGAAATGCCGCGTCATG
This sequence comes from Pycnococcus provasolii, assembly GCA_938743325.2. Lineage (NCBI taxonomy): Eukaryota > Viridiplantae > Chlorophyta > Pseudoscourfieldiophyceae > Pseudoscourfieldiales > Pycnococcaceae > Pycnococcus > Pycnococcus provasolii. Next base: position 814,144 of record OW568868.1, read on the forward strand.
CACGGTCACGACAGGAAGGCGAAGCTCATCTGCACGCGCGAGCATGCGTGCCGCCTTGGCGTATCCCGCTGGATCGGGGTAGACGAGAGCAGGAAGAGGCACGGAGTCCGTTTGGCGTGACGTGGAGTTGCTCCGCTGAGGTTCAGGCGGAGGTGCTCCAGCCACCCAAGCTGCGTCCGCGGCGGCAGCGGCAGCGGCAGCGTCGCCCGCGCCTCGGAGCCATCCTGCGAGAGCGAGGCTCGTGCGCTGCCTGATGCTCGCCCCTCCTCGTGCCGCCGCTCGCGCCTCCGCCGGTGACCGCCTTCCGATGACGACGGCGTCCAGCGCCGGCGCGCCTCCTCCTCCTCCACCTCCTCCACCACCACCTCCTCCTTGGCCGGAACGCGCGAGGTCGAGGCGTCCGACACAGCAAACGACGGACGACGACGCACGGTTTGCCGCGGCGAGGCGGCCTTTTACGGGCAGGGGTGCCCACCTCGGCGGTCTAGGCACGTCTGCAACTTCCTCGAACGTCGCGTGAAACCACGTTGTGGCCATATCCCGCGCCGTGGGTCTGCGCGGATGTCTCGCGGCGTCGACGAGCTGCGAAATGTTAAGACGTTCCCATGTTTGCCTGCGCAGGTCTGCCGCCCTGCGCTCGAGGCGTAGCAGCTTTTCGCTCACGTCCACACCGTTCTCCGTGGCGACACGGCGCACGTCCGCGATGCGCTCGTCGAGGTCGAAGAGCGGCCGCTCGAACGCGAGAACTACGGCGTCGTCGACGGAGGAGTCTAGCCCGTCGTCCCCGGCGTGCCCATCGTTCGTCGGCGCGCTTGCGGAGGTTGAGACGCGTGTTTCTGCGATGGCTGTGCTAGCTGTTTCGCCGAGTCCGAGGGATTGCGCGGCGAATCTTCCCACCGTGTCCATCGCACGTCCTACCGTCGTGTTCCACCAGTTGGCCTCCTCCATCTGCTGCTGCTGCTGCACATTTGTTGGCGCAGGTTGTTGTTGTATGTTGTGTGTCGGCGCGCTCGTGCTCGGCGGACCAGAGGAGTCCACATCTTCTCTTGGTGAAGTTGAAGTTGACATGGTGTGCGCGGTTGAAGGTGAATTACCATTACCAGCAGCAGCACCATTAGGCTTTTCATCAGGCGCATCTTTCCCGGTCCCGGGCGGCAAACAGTACCTAGTAATAGGAGATCGCGACCGCGAATGAGAATGAGAATAACAAGAAGAAGAAGAAGAGGGACGAGCAGCAGACATAGACTGAGAATGACCATAAGGACCCGTATAAGGACGAGGACGAAAACAGCTGGCAGGCATGGCTGCCATAGTTTCGTATGGGAAGGAAATTCGGGAAAATAAGAATGCCGAGCTGTGCCGTGCCCTGTGGCACCCGGGTTTCGGGGTATGATCGCCCGGCGATAACCCTAACCCTAACCCTAATCCCGATGGATCGGGAGGAGATTGCTTTTTCTTTTCAGGCGAAGGCAAAGCTTCGATGGGAAGGGGGAGGGGGAGGGTGTTAGGGTTAGGGTGTTAGGGTGTTAGGGTTAGGGTGTTAGGGTTCGGGAAAGCAGGCCTCCTCTGCTTCCTCTCCTCTCCTCTCTGGGCTTCTGGCGGTCTGGTCTGGTCTGGTCTCTTGTTTCGGGGGCTTGGCGGCCTGCTTTGCGCAAGTGTTCTGTTCGCTTTCTCTTCCCTTCTGAGTGAGGTACTGCATGGCGCCTCCTCCTCCTCCTGCTGGTGCTGGTGCTGGTGCTGGTACTCCTAATCTCCTTCCTCCTTCTCCTTCGTCTTTACTCATGAAACGACCTCGGCGGTGCTCCTCCTCATCCTCTGATGAGGAGGATGAGAATGAGGAGAATGAGAATGAGCATGAGAATTCGGCTTCTTCTATCCACTCAGGTTCTCAATTGTCCGACCATGATGATGGCGACTCAGACTCCTCCTTGCCCTCGTCGGCGGGTGCCCACCACCGTCGAAGACCTCGGCACTCCTCGTCATCCTCAGACTCAGACTTGTCAGGGCGTGACGCGCCCGACTCGCCGCGGAGAACGGCGTACTCGGACAGATTCACCGTGAGATTTCGTCCGGAACTCGTGCCCACGAACCCTGACGAAGAAGAACAAGTCGACTTGCCACCCCCAGAGCGCGTCGACGCATGCGCGCGGGGAGGCGAACCTTTCAGCGAGGCGTGCAGCTGCGCGGGACGCGCGTCGTGGGCGTGGTTTCCCGTGAACGCGCCGTCGGCAGCCATGCAACTCATGCCGGCGCCGTGCTTTGACCTCAACAACACGTTCGGCAACACGCTCGAGCACATGCCCGCGCTGGAAAAACTGCCACCTGGCGTTCGCATGGTGGTCGTCAGCGACCTGCCTACCCTCGACAGCGAGCTCGAGCTGCTCACCGCTTCGCTCGTTGAGGGACCGCACGCCGACGGCGTCGTGGGACTCGACTTCGAGTGGGCGCCAAGATTCCACTTCCGAGGTCCAGACTACGACCAAGACAGAGAACGACCCATCAGCCTCATCCAGCTCGCCTCGCAGACGCGCGTTCTGCTTGTGCGACTTTGCTGCCTGCACTGCGAAGAGCGTCGCGATGGAACGCTCGTTCCACCAAAGTGCCTCTCGTCATTCTTCGCTGATCCGCGCCTTCATTTTGTGGGATTCTCCGTTCACGCGAATGACGCCACGAAGGTGTTCGAGACATTTGGCGTTATGCCTGGAGCACTCATCCCGCCGAGGGGGGGCGAGAATTCGGCTGCGTGCACCGACGACGAAGTCGAAGTTCCACCGTCAACGCCGCGCCTCTTCGACGCCTGCGCAGTGGCTGGCGCGATGGGATACCCCGCCGCGAGTCTCGCTCGCCTTTCCGCTTGCCTGTTCGGCAGAAGTCCGCCGAAGAGCGGGTACATCTCGACGTCCAATTGGGAGGCGAGTTCGCTGAACATGCGTCAGCGCCAATACGCCGCCGTCGACGCCTGGATCGTGGGTGAGGCACTTCGCGGCTTGCGATGGTGGCATGCGCGGCAGCGCGACGTTCTTCGGCAACCAAGCGAGCGCATGCACAGCGCCGCGAGCCTCGAGGATTTCCAGCGTGCTCTGGCGAGTGAGGACACCGGCGCATCGGAGGAGGACTATCGCACGCACTGCGCCACGTGCGCAGTGGCGTTTGGAACAGTGTTTCCCGACGCACCGTTGGAGTGCCCGGTGGAGAAGTGCGCGAAGAAATTCAAGGATTCGTCGCAGAAGCTCGTTGTCGTGGCCGCGAGCCAAGACGCAACTGCTCCAGCTGCGCCTAGCGACCAGTCGAAAGTCGAACACTGCGACTCGGTAACGTGGGCGGGTGCTCTTCGACGCCTGCGCTTCTACGACCACTTGTGTACGAAAAGCGGCGAATGCGGCGAGCACGCGAAGCTCTTCGAGTCGGTGGTGTGCGGATCGTGCGGGCGCTTCGAGTGGACACCTGCGTCGTAGGAGTAAATACACGCGCTCCGCGCTGTTTTTTGTTGTATGTAAACGTAACCAGTCATTTTTTTTTACATTTTACATTTACGGTTTCGTTTCACCCTCCTCCTCCTCCTTCTTGGGTTCGGTCGCGGTCGTGGTGGTCGTGGTCGTGGCGGCATCCTCGTCGTCTTCGGAGATCTCCGCCTGAAATTCCTTCGCCGCCTTCTGGAAGCTCTTGACGGTCTTTCCTAGGTCTTTTCCGAGCTCGGGCAGCCTGCTGGGCCCGAAGACGACGGCGGCGACCCCTGCGATAACAGCCACCTCCGGAAGTCCGAGTCCGAACAGGCCGTGCATCTTGACGTCTCTAACAGAGGTGTGTGTTTGTGTCCTTTTCTGAAACCCCACGTCCCTCACGCTAACCCTTTTAGAGCCAATCAAGCTTGCTCTGCGCAGGCTGGAACCACAAGGCATTGAGCGCGTGGAGGAAGACATGCGCGCCGCCATCATACTGTATCTGAGTGGGAAAGGGAAATAAATGACCTCTTTCTTATCCGAAATACCATAGTCTAGCTAGGGTATGTAGGGGTGGGAGAACAACACAGACAGAACGCGAGCCAACCCTAAGAGGAGGCGTGCTGGGCCTGGGGAGGGAAGGGGATAAAACGAAATCCCTCGTGACGGAAGCTACGATAGAACCCCGAATATCAAGGAAAGTTGGTCGCAGTTGGGGATTCGGGGTTGGTTGGGAAAGGCCAGGATTGAGGTCCAGGATAGGTGTCCAGGATTGGTGCCTCTGGGGCTCCTCTGGCGGTCTGGCTGGCCCTGGGGGGTCGTCGGCACCTGTGGTCGGCAGTGCAGTCCGCACTCAGCAGAACGACCTCACCAACGGAACGGAACGCCGCACGCGCGCAATACCAGGGTAGGAAGGCCTACCCGGTATTGTAAGCCTGTAAGGCCAGGAAAACACAGGGACACGCGCACCTGACACGCGCCCGGTACAGTATCCCCATACAGTACAGTAATGTGGTTGGTAGAGTGGTATGTACATAGACTACGTATGCTTCCCTGACACCTGAGGAATCCACGAGACGTTCCCTTCCCTGCATCTCTGCATGATGACCTTGCATGATGCCTGATGCCTGACGTCGCTCCATTCAGGACTCCTCTCCATGAGTGTATGAGGCTCTCCCTCTCCATGCCTCCACATATCCCCTAAGTCTATGTAGTTCTTAGTCTATGGTTGACGTCAGGCCCAGCGTCAATGAGGCGGTCAGGCGCAGGCGGTCGAGGGAGCATTATTGCAAGCAGCTGTGAGGCGAGGCGTGATGAGGCGTGCGTGATGAGGCGGTCAGGCAGTCAGGGGAGGGGACAGGGGAGGCTCGTGGTCAGTGGTCTCGTGACTCGTGTTCAACCTCACGATACGTTTACGTTTATTCCGACGTTTGACGTTGCCCCAGAAGGAAGTTGTGTGCGACGACGACGTTGATTGAGCTCACAGTCCACAGACGTTTGAGTTATTGGCCCCGCCCCAGGTAGTTGTCCGTCCCATCGGCGATCGGCCGCTGCCCATCCCCGGCCATACCTTCCTCCCCAGAAATCTCGAAGTATGGCACCTCGTAGTAAAGTAGCTGAGCCTCCCTCCTCATCCGGCCCTCCGATCGGAACCGTCCTCGGATCTTTGGCGGGACTCGCGCTCGGAATCGCATCCTCGAAGTTCCTGCCAAAAACATCAGGCGCTCAGGGAAAGACAGAAAAGGATGGGACAAAGGAGAAGGAACTCGTCGTGCGCCCGGGTATGGCGCGCCAGATTGCGTCGAGCGGAAAGCCGTTCCGCGTCTTCATGGGATATGACAGTCACGAGGACATTGTCTTCCAGGTACGATACCCATTAATTTTTTGTGTGCTTGGAGATGTTACGTAAGCGCGTCGCCCCCCTCCCCTTCTCTGCCCTGCCCTCCCCTTAAGATCGCCAAAACAACAACAACAACAACAACAAAACACGGTTCTCTCGTTCTCACAGCTCTCGCCTCAACACAAACTTACGCAGATCGCCAAATTCAGCATGCTCCGTCGGTCGAGCATCCCGCTTGACATCTGCCCACTTCGACGAAGCGAGTTGACAGCACGCAATGTGTACCGCAAGACGCAGGACCCGAAGCAGAGCACGGAGTTCACCTACCTGCGCTTCCTCATCCCCTACCTGAGCGGATACAAGGGATGGGCGCTCTTCGCCGACGACGACTTCCTGTGGCTCTCCGACGTCTCCAAGCTCGTCGACATGTGCGACGACAGGTACGCTGTCATGGTGGTGAAGCACAAGACGATGAGCACGTGCAACAGCAAGCTTGCCGGGTGCAAGCAGGAGCCTTACCCGCGTAAGAACTGGAGCAGCATGATCCTGTGGAACTGCGGCCACCCGGCCAACGCGTGCCTCGACCTCGACATGATCACCAAGGAGGGTGGCTCGTACCTGCACCGCTTCGCGTGGATCAAGGACGACGACCTCATCGGCGAGGTTCCGTTCACGTGGAACTTCCTCATCGACTGGTACGACGTCAGCGACGTCAAGGGATACCCGGAGGTGAAGGCTGACGCCGTGCACTACACGGACGGCGGCCCGTACTTCCCGGACTACCGCACGGTGGACTACTCGCAGGAATGGCTGGACGAGCTGAAGGAGTACGAGAAGACGTTGAAAAAGCCGCGCGTGCTGTGCCCGTACGAGCGCTTCATGACCAAGCCGGACTCGGAGACGCTCGAGGGATATGCCAACAGCGGTACAAAGTGGTCTTGGGACGACAACGACGCGACCAACGAAGGCCACGTGTGGACGGAGCCGTACGTGCTTGACAGCAAGGTGAAGGCGTAAACGGCTGATACTTTGGATCGCCCGCGGGTGTCGCCGCGGAACACAGTTGCGGAACGGACGGGGCTGGCTTATAAATTTTTGAACATGAAATTTTTGATACTTATTTACTCACTCTAGCTCTGCGAGCATGCGGTCGTATTCGGCACGCGACAGCTGACCCGCTTCCATCGCGCGGCGTAGGCGAGCGCGTTCACGGAGGACGTTGGTCGTGGCGGCGGCAACTCGTCGCGCCTGCCGCCGCTGCTGCGGCTGCACTTGTTGCTGAGGCGGTGTGACCGAGGGTGACAGCGGCGGCGTGGCACTTTGACCTACAGGTCGTCCGCCCATGCTTGTGTAGCGTGGCGTGAGTGGTCTCGGCGTTCCGGCAGGAGGTTGCCTTCTCCTCCTGCGCTTCTGGCCCCACCACGGCGGGTCTTCCATCGCAAGGGCGCCACTCACGTCCCACCCTCCTCCCATTTCCCAGTCGAGGAGACTTTCATCGAGCTGCTCGCTTGGCGGACTGAGCGTGTTGCTCTTCGCAAAAGCGACAGCACTTGCAAACGCATCCGCGTCTCCCGGTGGTTGCGGCGCCACACTTGGCTCGCTCGCTTGCTGCTGCTGCTGGTTTTGCAGTTTGGTTCTCGCCTGGAATCGTCTTCTTAGTGCGTCAAGCTCCTTCGCCGCGATTCTCGCTCGTCGTCTTCGTTCGCGTGTGGAGAGCGCCGCCGTGTCGTCTGCGGGTCCCAGGAAACCTGCTGAGTACACACCACCGTTACCGGGTTCCTCCTCCTTCTCCTCCTGCACTAGGTAAGAGTTCATGGTCTGTTCTTCCACAGGGCTGTTGTAGTTCATTCCCCACGGAGGTTGAAGAAGCGCGAGTTTGGAAGCGAGTTGTCCTGAAAAGATTGATCCTGAACTTCCTGAAGTTCGACGTCGTCTATTCAGGTTAGTATTACCTGTACTGCGAGAGTAGTTGGGCGAGAGGCGCTTGTGTGTGCGCTTGGGAGGAACGGCATGGGAGGGCGCCATTCTTCTTCTTCTTTTTCTTTGTCCTAGCTAGGAGAAGGCGAGGCACTTAGTAAAGTTAACCTTGCGGATAGGGGGGAGGAGGAAAAGGGGAACGACGCTCCGCCTCCGGGACCATTTGCGTTAGGGTTTGCAGTTAGGGTTAGGGTTAGGGTTAGGGGGAGGCCGCGGTGGTTTCCTTTTCAGTTTTGTGCTTGAAGAATTGTTCTCTTGCACAGTTGATGTCCGCACCTTAAGATACACTGGGAGAGAGATCTCGTGTAGTGTGCTGGGTGAGAGTGTGAGTGCTGGGTCATATATATATATAGATAGATAGCGCGCAGTCGAGCGAGCTCACGAGCACCGGCCGGCGCGCGGCCCGCACCTCCGAGGCGTCCGCTACCCGCCCGCCCAGAGAAAACTCACTTAGCTCGCAGATCACGTTCCCGCGCCGGTTGCGCCCGTCGACTCGTGCAGCGCGGTGCCGAGCGCGGAAGCCTGCTCGCCCTTCGCGCGCCACATCTGCAGGGACAATATAATGTCCTCGGAGCAGCACGTGAACTTCGACGACGGGGAAGTGGGCGGGGAGACGGAGGTCATCAACAGTAAGACGGCGCTCGAGAGAGCCAAGTCCCTTCGACTCTTCGTGCCAGTTCAGGTGGACGCGCAACTCAAGCAAGCGGGGGAGAAGGCGGTCTCGGACAGCGAACACCCGCTCGTGTGCATAAGGCGTGGGTGTGTGCTCATCGCTGACGTCAGCGGCTTCACACCTCTCGAAGTCAAGCTCAACCGAGTCGGACGCGCTGGCATCGAGCAATTTGCGGACATTATGCAGCGAGTCTTCGAAATGCTTTGCAACATCACCTCCGATGCAGGTGGAACGGTCCTCGAGTTTGCTGGCGATGCGCTCTTCTGCTTCTTCGAGAGCGAGCACAACACACCGGAGTCTGACGTCGACGCTATCGTGGCTGCGAGAAGGTGCGCGGCTCTCATGCTGCGGGAAATGCGTGACTTCCCTGACCTGCGGCTGCACGGTGGGGCAGCCACGGGAACCATCAAGTTTGTGCACGTGCTAGCAGCGAAAGAGGAGAATGACGAAAGGAATGTCGCCGGTTGGAATTCTTTTAGCAACGTCAACAACGGGGGCCTGGGGTTGCTTTGGCAGCGCCGGTGCATATGCATGGGCGAGGCACTCGTTAAAGCAACGGAGCTGCTCGACGCGTCGCAGAAGGGCGAGATCTTGTTCGAGGGCGGCGAACGGGTCGTGGATGTGGGAAAAGACCTTGCATCCGGCTCCAGCACTGACTCCGAGGGCGAGAACGACGGCGCGGCAAGGTCGTCAGCGGACGATGGCCGCGCGTCTGCGAATCCGTCCACGAGCTTAGATTACAGGAGGAGTGTGGATGACGTGAACACTCCTTCTAAGATGGCTGCGGAAAACTGGTGGAAGGCGAGGCAGTGGACCAAGACGCGCTTGCGGTGTCAGAAAAGCTGGGAATTCGTCAAGAGAGATCTCGAGGGAAGCGGCGTGGCGTTCTTCCGCAACATCTTCGAAGCTGCACCAGGCGTGCTCAATCTCTTCTCGTTCGCGCACATCTCTCCGCCGGAGCTGTACGAGTCGCCCGAGCTCAAGCAGCACGGTGTGAAGGTGCTGAGCACCGTGGGCACCGCCGTTGCCGGGCTCAACGACATAAACAAGCTCGTCCCAATCTTGCACTCTCTCGGCGATCGACACCGAGATGTACACGGAGTCCTGCCGGAATATTACGGGGTTGTTGGCGCTGCGCTCATCAAGACACTTTCAGACGCGCTTGGCGACATCTTCACACCGGATGTCGAGGCTGCGTGGTTACACGTGTACAAGGTGGTGAGCGAAACAATGACCCGAGCGGGCGAAGCGGAAGATGACTCGAACAGTGGTGGTACCAGCTACTCTCGAGCACTCAAAGACCCCAACGAAATGTTGAGACAGATAGCATCTTGGGAAAAGGATGCCTTAATGAGCTACCTCTCGAAAGAGATTGCTCACTACCTCTACAGCGGCAAGAAAGAGCTGTCACGCTTCTCGGAGATGCGCAGGATCGCAAGCGTATTCGTCTGCTTCCCGGAATTGACTGGAGGTGCTGCTGCAGCTCGGTTGGACACTGCGACGCTCAACAACTACTTTCGGCATAGCGTGATTCTCGTCGAAAAGCATGGTGGCATCATCAACCAATTTCTGTGGGATGACAAGGGCCTGATTCTGAAAGCTGCGTGGGGGATGTTCTTGCCCACACCACACGATGAGCTGAACGCCGCACGCTTTGCAATGGAAATCACCGAGCTCTTTGGAGCACGCGCGGGTGTTGCATCAGGCATGGCGTTCTGTGGGCTCGTTGGTGCGGATGAGGTGCGCCTTGGACGCGTCATGTTCGGCGCCGAGTCGGTGACTTTGTCCGCTCGTCTCATGATGAAGGCTCAACCGTCGTCTGTGCTGTGCAGCGAAAGAGTGCGCGATGCGACATGGAGATTCATACACTACGAAGGGCAGGACGAGCCTTTGCTGCAGCTCAAGGGGCGTGACAAGAACGAGCCAGTATGCATCCCGAGATTTCTGAAGGATGGAACTTCGTCGCTTAGAGAAATTTCAAAATCTGAGATGGACAATCCAAGTCAGCAAGCGGCCAACACAGAAAAAGTTGTGAAGCACATGCCCTCATTGGTGAGAAATGAAACATCGACGCATGCGCTGCCAGATAATTCAGATGAGGACGAATGGGTGTACGCAAGAGAAAATGAGGTGAGAGAAATCAGGAGCATGATCCTCAAGGCTGTTAGCAGCACGTCTCACGACGGCGGCTTCGCGGTCGTGGGCGAGCCTCATATGGGTAAGACATCGATCGTTAAGGCGGCGCTTGAGCAGGCAGCGGCCAAGATGGGAGGCTCTGCAAATTGCGACATTCACTGGATCCTGTTGAATAAAGGCATGAAGACGGCGCACTTCAGCGCTGCGAAAAAGATCACGGGCGTAGTGAAGGGCACGGATGGAATGGAAAGGAGCTTTCGATCGTTGAAATTCCAGGCGAAAACGATGCCTCAGAGTCGTTTCAATTCCTTCACCAACGCGAGGCGCTTGGCGTTGCAGATTACAACCAGATCGAGTGCGGAAATGTCGAAGCTCTCGAGTATGGAATCTAATCAAACTGGACCTTCGTTCACGGACATGGGCAACATACAAGAGGACGGAAGTGCCGAAGCGAACACTCTTGAGGTGACAAGTGACGGCCAATCTCAGCTAGGCCTCGCCCTGGCTTCTGCCTTTGAGATTGATCGGGTATCGATTTCGCCCAAGTCTGTGTCAAATACTCCGAAAGTGTCAAGTTCGAGTTCTATGCGGGACCATTTCAAGCCTGCAAACTCGATCGACATGCTCCAGGAGGCTAACACTTTGTTGATGCCAAAGGACAACATTCGAAGGGTTGTCGTTTTGCAGCAAGCGCAGTATATGGACCCTCAGAGCGCAAAACTAATCCGCATGGTTGAGCGGAATACGCGTGGAGTTTGCATCATCCACATCGTTGACTGGGATGTTGACATGTCCTCACAGGATGATGGCGAACTCCCGGCTGTCCGGGTCTTTCCAATGACGCATGAGATGGCGATGAAGATGGTGGTCGAGATGCGCTATGGCAAAAACCATGACCCAACGGAAGAGGAGCTGGATGAAGCGGACGATATTGCCAGGTTGAGCCACGGACACCCAGCTCAGGTGCGCATGTTCGTGCGCATGATGTCCAAGAGCGTGTCTGATGAATTCAAAAGCTCAGAAGAGTCGGCGAAGTGGACTCCTGGTCTGCTGCGCAAGAGTATCGTGCGTTTGGTTGATACACTGAATGCAAGGGATAATGAGGTGCTCAAGGCGGCGAGCTGCGCGGGCGATGTGGTGTCCCGCGAGGCGCTTCTGCGGGTGATGAACTATTCAAATGCAGAGCTGTCCAAGTCGCTGAACAATTTGGTGCGAACAGGATTGATAGCACCCATTCCAGAATTTTCAACGTCTTCGAATAAACATTTGACGAGGGTGGACAAATACAAATGGGCGCACCCGGTGGGCCGTAAGGCAGTGCACGACTTAATGATGAAAAGCCAGGCGCTCGCCATCCACAGAATGTTTGCTGCAAATCTTGAGCTTGAAATCTTGTCAAGTGACAGGGAAGCGACTATAGACCTACACACCATGCTAATTGAGCAATACACGGAAGCTGGGATGCCGCTAGAGGCTGCCGTACACGCCGCGGCTGTTGCGGCCATTCATATGGAGGAGAGTCAAATACTGGAGGCGTCAAAGTTCATCGAAAAGGCTTTGATGATAATTCGCGTCTTGCAAGGCTCACCCAGCATAGACTCGTACATTTCGAAGTGGTGCACAGACTTGGCTTGCATGCAGGTAATGATGACCGATTTTTCGGACGCAAAGGTCAACTCTGAAAGAGCCAAGGAGCTGAGCGCCAACGTGCTCGATCTAAGTAAGCGCCATCAAAAGTCGTGGTTCAATTGCTGCTGCGGTGGTGGAGGTGTATTTGACGAAGAGATACTGATGGCGAGAGAACGGGCGAAGGAAGCGTCTGCGCGCGCAGATTCGGTGCTTGCCGAAGTGCAATTCGCAAGAAGTAGCAGGACTCCGAAAAGTATGGTACGACTCAACTTCTTTTGAGCACAGCTCTTCTTACTTGGACGCTTTCACAAAACAACAGCAGCTATGGCAACACTAGTATTAGTGCTGTATCATTGTTTATAATTGTATCATTGAACTCAAAATTGTTATCAAAAGATTAATTACTGGGGCGGTGTCGCCGGTGACTTTGGCGAGGAGTCGCTGCTTCCACGCGCACCACCGCGTCCACGGTTCCCACCACGATGCGCTTGCGCGTTGCCACTGCCGCCGCGCGTCTCGTCGGTCAACATAGGAGGTGAATTTTCGTCGTGCTCATCTTCTGCGGTCACCCACCCCCAGAGCACAATAGAGATTCGGCCACCCTTCGCCTCCACCGCGCCTTTTATGTTCGCTTGTTTCTCCGGAGGCAGCGCGCGAATGCCGTGCTGGAATCGAAGATTCACGTCACGTCCAAAGCTGAAGGCCATGCCATTTTGCTGAGGAAATGAAAGCGTCGTGCCATGACTGACGTGAAGAAAGGACAATTCTCGTTCCGCGCCGAACGACGCGCCGACCGTAATATTCTGTTGCTTCGCCCGTTGCGCGTTGAATGCTGCACTGTCGTAGTGGAACGGCTTCCAATCTTTCGCATCCTTGTACCAGTTAAATCTTGTTCCCTGCTGCTTTGCGTGCACACCAAAGTACTCGCTCAGGCGGCGCACGATCGCCTGGAACGTGGGTGAGGACTGCGGCGTTTTCGTGATCAAGTGACAGCCTTCGTGCCAGCTGGTCCACTCTGTTTTCGTGCCTTGCAGCTCCTCGAGGAGCTTGTGGTACGTCTTGTAGTCGTCCTCAGCGCACAAAAGTTCCGGCACACATATGATATCGTCGTGTGAGAGCGTGCGCGGGCACTTGACGTGACACGGCGAAGCGACGACGATGCGTGCGTCCGGGCGCGTGTAGGTGCTTGCGGGGTCGAACGACGCCGTGTTGCGACCCGAGCCCTTGCCTCGCGAGCGGGCACCATTACCATGACGCGCATTACCACCACCTTTATTCAGAGTAGGAGCAGAGGACCGCGAGGAGTCACGAGCGCCGACGGCAAGTTGTGCGAAGGAGGAGTGCAAGGCACCACCAGCATCGGGCGACGGCATGGCACAAACCTGTCCGTTTGGAGGAAAAAGAGATGTCAAAGGGCGGGAAGGGAGGGGAGGGAATCCGGTTGGGTTTTTTTGTGACACACAACTGAGTGGTCCCAGTATCCTATTAGGGGAGTAGATGGGAGTGATTGGGGCATGCATTCGTCACGTTCGGCCTTAAGGGCGGAAGCTTTGTGAAAACAATCAATGGCCACGATAAGCGATCAACCCTCACCTTCGTGGTGTAGCACCTTCGTGTACTGTAGCATAAATAATGTATTAGGTTTATATTTCCAATTTTTCTACATGAAGCGCAAACGAAGTCGCGCCTTGCTTGCACTTCTGCTCACCACCCTAAGTCGCCCCAAAGTCGCGGTCGTCAGCGGCATGCCCGGAGTGTACGGCGCGCGCTTCACCGGGGGAGAACGCGACGGCGGGGGAGATGATCGTGCCAGCGGGGGCGCAACGAGAATCCTGCCCACCCCAGTGCTGGTGAGGAGCGCATCCACGCCGCAGGCACATAGGCAGCTCGCGGCAAGTGCAGCGCAACTCGCCGCACATGTGCCGCCTCCCCAGCGACTCGCGAGGATCATGGGCGACATGCCCGCAGGCCACGCGGCAAACGCCAGAGCCGCATGTGCCGCCGCCATCGCTGCGACGGCAAATGTCTTAGACACGCCAACCGCAATGACTCCAATCAAGGCAAAGACGACTCCTGCAACGAGCGGGGTGACGTGTCTTGCGACGGCGAAGGAGCGTGCAAACTTCAGAGCCGAGCCTCGAGCCGTGCCGCGACACGGAAGCAGCGCACCGGCGGCAAAGCAGCATATTGGCAAGTGCGCGCCAGCAAGAACGTCAAGCAGGGGCAGCGCACCATACAAGCTGCCAGGAGGTGAGCCAAGTCGCAGGGCGACGGCAACGGCAACAGCCAAGGCGGGAACAAGCGCGATGCGAAGAGGCGTCGCGCGCTCAGCCTGCTCCGCCCTTGACACGGCAAGCTCCGCCGCATTTCGCGCCTCTGCAGCTGAGCCTGCGGCGCGCCTCGCGAACGCACGTGCGCGCCGTCTCGCCTCGCGCGGCGGGATATCCAATTCCACAGCCTTGTCGTCTCTGTACTTCACGAGCCTCACGCCGTTGCGCACGCCGTACCCCTGCCGCTTGCCGTCGTACCAAGTCGCTGCGACCGACGCTCCGCTCGCGAACGTGTACACGCCACGCCCATCCTTTTTGCCGTGTTCCCACTCGCCTTCGTACCGTGCGCCGGAAGGGTACACGTAAACTCCGTGCCCTTGCTTAACGGGACTGTCCGACTCGTCGTCGTCCACCCAGTCACCGGCGTACCTACCCCCGTCGTCGTGCTTGACGACGCCACGCGCACCCGCGGCGTTGAGTGCCGCGACGGCAGCTGGCGCAGCACTCCACGCGGCGAATGCAAACGCCGCAGGCGCGATGACAGCCTGCGCGACGGTGGCAACGTACGGCGCCGCGAAAACCGGCGGCATGGATGCCGCCGCGACACCCACTGCCATGGGGACGATGATTGCCCTTGCGAGCGCCGGTGGCAGAAGAAGCGACGACGACAGGCTGCTGAATGTTCTGGATGCTATCAGCAGGCAGAGCAGAGCGCTCACAACGAGTCCGACGACGGTTCCCACGACCGTGTAGAAAAGTCCTGCAGACGCCGAGACGTGCAGTGGCGCGAGGCATATGACTGCGCGCGCCGCGGCTGCTGGCATCGTGATGAGGAACGACGCACGCAGCAGCGTGAGTGCGTGCTCGGGCAGGATGGCGTCAAGCAGCTTGAGCGCGAGCCCTAGGAGTATGCACAGCACGGCAAGCGCGGAAGACGGCATGGCGAGCGTGTCGAGAGTGCTTCTTCGTGAGTAATCCGGCCGCCGCCGCCGTTCCCAAAAAGCCCAAAAAGGGCTCCCCTGAAAATCCCCCAATTGGAATTGGAAACCCCCAAAAAAGCAAGTTCCAAAGGCTGGCGGATTCAGCTGGCGGAGAAATCCTGAATAACGGTGGACTGGCTGTGGACTGTAGACTATGGTACTGTACTGTACCAGAAGAACGACTCCTCGCCGAAGGAGGCTGAAAAGAACGGCGGACTTGGACTTGCAAAAGCTTGCAAAAGCTTGCAAGGACGAAGCTTTGCTGTGATGCAAGTCCGTGCAGGGACGGGTCAAGGGTCTGCCATTCTCTCTCTCCGTGGTCCGTGCGCGTCAATTGTCGTCTGTCCACTCTGTCTGTCGTCGTCGTCGGGCGCAACAATTGGGTGCCGGGGGGGAAGGGAAAGGGGAAGGGGAGGACCTGGCACCCTAGGGGGGAGAGGGGGAAGCCCTAGGGGCCAATTCCCTCCCTCCCTTGGGGCAGAGCACCGCAGGAGCTCTGGGGCAGGAGGAACTCCGGTTGCAACTGGGAACTGTTCTCTTCTCACCGAACCGAACCCAACCCGGCTGCCCTATTGGTATCCGGTGAATTATAAGTGGGTCTGTGGTGGCCTTGACGTCGTCGTCAGCGTCGTCGCCTAGTCGTGTATAGTACTGTACGCCAGTATGGCGTTCGTCTCGCGCGCTGAGAAGAAAATAGGACCGGGCGCGCTCGGCAGCGGTACCGAGCTGTCAGGACCAGGAGCGTACGACAAGAAGTCATTCACAGACAAGCACTTCTATGCAACCGCCGCGTTCCACACCTCGGAGGACAGGAACATCACAAAGCCTGCGAACTTCAACCCAGGGCCGGGCGCGTATGCACCACCAAAGTCGCAGCTCAACGTGCAGACTGCAGGTGTCACAGGCGCGGCTTTCGTGAACCGCGTCTCGCGCTTCCCCTCCTCGAAGGAGAGCTTTGCCGAAAACCCAGGGCCAGGTGCTTACGCGGAGGGAAACAAGTGGATTAAGCGAAGGCACCACCGCAGTGAAATTGAGGGACCGTCCGCGGGCCACCCCGAGGGACTGCGCGTGCAGTTTGCACGCCTGCCCACGGCTCCAAGTGTGCCGAGCCGAAAACAGAGCTACGGCTATGAGGAGGGAAACTCAGGCGAGCTGGTCATGCAGAAGCCGCCAGAGGGCGGCTTCTCGGGATTCGGTGGCGACACGGTGGGACCTGCGGGATACACGCCGCAGTACGGCCAGGTGACAAAGACGAAGGCTACGAGTTGGGGTCGCAGCCGCGCGCGGCGTAGCAACCTCGCGAGCGGCGAGGCGGCCGACACGCCAGGACCAGGGCGCTACGAACGCACTGGAAGGGGCGTCGCGTCGTTCTCCGAAGCGTCCACGTGGGTGGCGCCTGACAAGCTCGCGTCGAGCAAGCCAGCGAAGGAGAAGCGCACCGGTGGTGGCGTAAAGGGTGCGTCCGCGGCGGCAGGCTCGGTCGACGGCCGGCCGCGGAGGCCAAAGGTTCTCGAGGACGACGCAAAGGACGTGCTCGCCGAGGATCGGGTGCCGCCGCTACCAGCGAAGACGAACTCCATGTTCGCAAGCCGGTCGCTGCGCGACCACCAGCGTAACGTGCTGGACGAGGACCTCACACCTGGCCCTGGCGCGTATCGCCAGGCGACGTCATTTCGAACGCGCAAGGTTTCCGACCGTTACCAGTTCTTCGGCAGCACGCAGCAGCGCGCGTATGAGCAGGAGCCGACTCAGCTGCTGCACGCCAGCACAAATATCCTCGCACCGGGTCCAGGTGCGTACGATTCGGTGAAGCACTCCTCCGCATTCAAGCCGCTCTCGGCGCTTCTCCCCGACGCCGCGCCGTTCGCATCGACGCAGGAGCGTTTCCAGGTGCAAAAAGCGCGCGAGGCTTTGCCCGGTCCCGGCGCGTACGACGAGATGAACGCCGCGCCGGGCACGCTCGTGACGGACGTTGCACGGCGCACGCGCGCTCGCGGCGGCGTGTTTGGCACGAAAAGCCAGCGCTTCCCGGCATCAAGAGCCGACGCAGGCTCTGACAAGCAGGGATATTTGTTCCGCGACGCCGACGGACGCAACCCTGGCCCTGGCAGCTACGAGAGTGGCGAGGGCGTAGGCGTTAGCAACGTGCCGGACGAGACGAGGCAGCCTCTTGGCCAGCTCATGGTATCGCGTCAGCGGCGCCGCGCGGCGGTCAGCGCATTTGCGAGCGAGACGAAGCGCTTCCAGGATGCGCCTCCGCCAGCTGGCGTCGTGGGTGGCACGGTGGCGGGCATGCCGGCGAACCGCCGTGTCAAGGCTGTGACGCAGCCGGGCAACCCTCCACCCGGCGCGTACGCGCTGGAGGACCTCTGGGCACCGGCGAAACGGAAGGGTGCACGAAGCGAGGCGTTCAGCAGCCGTGCGCAGCGCTTCGGCCAGACGTCGGGCGACGTGATCATGGCGAGCGAGCCTGGCCCCGGTGCGTACCAGCCGTCGGCTACGAACAAGGGCCACATCATCATGAGCGGCCGTCGCGCGAACAACGTTCCGAACGTGTCGTACGCGGGCTTCAGCTCGAATCAGCGCCGTTTCTTGGGCGGCATGGGGCAAAGCAAGGCTGGCGGCCCTGGTCCTGGCTCGTACGACTCATACGACCCGTACAAGAGCATGCTGCACCGTTCGTTCAACGTGACGATCGACGGCGTGGTGTTTTAACTTAAAAATTTCATACTTAAAAAGAGTGTTGTCCCGACGTGAACTGGCCAACTGCTAAAGCTAAAACCCCGACAGATAGTTCTTACCATAACCCCGACTAAAAAACCTCCCCATTGTTCGTCGGTTTGATCCTAAAGTGGATCCCCAAGCAAGTTCACTCACTGAAGCCGTGGGCAGCAAGAGTCAAGCAAGAGTCTTGTTTGTTGGGGAGGCCTAACACGTGCTGCGCAACGTCAAGGCGATCTTGATCGTCGTCACCATGGAGGTGGGCGGATTGGGACGAAACTAACCTTATGTAATTTATCTTTGCGCCAGCTCCTCCCGGAGGGCCTTCCTCAAGCTGTCGTTGGGCTCGTACCCGGGTGGACCTCCCCCGCGCCCGCGGGTGGGTAAAAGTTTCCCTGGAAAGGGAAAGGGGAGGCGGGCCCGGCCCTTCCCTTCCCTTGCGACCCTTTCACTTGAGCCTGTGTGTGTGTGTGTGTGTGCACAGTCTCTGCCGAGCTGTCCCGTGCCCGTGCTCGTTGAAAGGGACTCGTGCTCGTTGGGCTGCACTCGTCTGGAGGCGTCTCATGCCGAAGCACCACTCCGCCGGCCTCGACGCCGCCACGCGCACGTCCGTGTCCTCGACGGCGCTCGCGCTCTCGACGGACGAGTCGTCCGTCTCAGACTCGACGGCGCAGCAGCTCGTGTCGCAGCTGTCCAAGGGTGGCAAGCGCGCTCTCGCGCGCGCTCTGGGGGTCAAGGAGGGCCAAATGGAAAGTATATCCGCGTTCGAAATGATGGACCTTGACGGTGACGGCACCGTGACGAAGAAGGAGTACGACCAATTTGTGCTCGAACGCGCCAAGAGCCAGAGCATGCCGCTGACGTTCACACAAAAGGCGCAAGTCGTCATGCGTGGGGCAGTGGAAATGTTCGGCTTCGGCTTCACGGACAACACCATCATGCTAACGTGCGGGGCTGCCATCGAGCGCGCATTAGGGCCGACATTTGGCATAACAGGATTCGCGGCGGCGGCATGCGGGAACCTCATTTCAGACAGCTGCGGCGTGGTATCGACGACGACCATCAACAACGTCACGGCGCCGTTCTTGCCCGACATTGGACTTTCCGAAACGCAGGAGCGATTCGCATCTACACAAGCGCTGGCTCAGACTGGTCAAATTGGCGGCGTGATGGTGGGAGGTGTGTTTGGTTGCTGGCCGCTCCTAGCGAAGCGCGTCTCGAATAGGTGGAAGGGTGCAGCGAGCGTGTCGGCAGCTGCCAACCCCGCCATATCGCGCGCGGCGCGCATGAAAGACATGCGTCTTGCTGTCGGCGCGGCGGTGCTATTCGCCGTGGTGGAGATGCACCGCATGGAGAAGAGGAGAGATGATCTTCGAAAAGCAAATGATACAAAGGCTTAATGAATTTAATAATGAAGGGATGCTCCTAATAAGTTATACCGATACTGCTCTTCCGCTATGGTTCGGCTCAATAGGATTCACTCCTCCTCCTCCTCCTCCTCCTCCGCCACGACGACCTCCTCTTCGCCCACCGCGGCGCCTTCGCGCATGCACGCGGGCTGTGCACGCAGGCGACGGACAGCACAGCGCACAGCACTGGTAGGGGCAGCGCATGCTCGCGGTGTTCAAGCAGTTTGCGCAACGGCGATGCGCAACCATATCGTCTTGACCCTCGTCGTCGGTGGAACCCCAAGTGTCCGTGTACTCGGTTCCGGAATCCTCTTCGTCGCTCGTCTCTTCCTCGCTCCAGCTGTCCGAGTCGGCACCGTCAATCCACGCCGCGACGCGTTCCCACTCTGATACGAAGGCGTCGGCAACAACCTTCGGCGGCTCCTCATCGACTTCCTCTTCCACCGACTCCTCATCGCCTGCGTACACAGCCTGCCTCATCGCCGCGCGCTGCGCGCGACGTTCCGCCCGTCGCCTTCTGCGAACGAGCTCCGACGCCGCAAAGACGAGCGCCTGCGGAATGGGTCTCTCGACGCGACACATCGGACAAGGTGCCGTCTGCATCTCCGGCGGTGTCGGCGACGTTTCGCCAAACATCTTCTCGCGGTCGTATCTCCTGAGCGGTCTGCAGCTCACCTGGCGCAGCTCGGCCTTTGCAAGGCAGCACGAATGCAGCGCGGCGCCACAGCACGTTAGTAGTATGTCAGGCTTATCGTCGAGGCATATGACGCAGCAGGAAGCTGCCTGCTGTTCTCGCCACAGTCGACCAGCGCGGTCAAGCTCATCTTGCTCAGTCTGCCTCGCTTTCCTCTCCGCATCGGCAGCATCTTGCTGAGCCTGTGCAAGACCTTTATGCTTTCCTATTTCGGAAGGCTGCGAGCGTCGCCTGCGTCCTCCACGATTGTTGCGGTTTCCAGGAGGTGAATTTGGCTGTTGTTCGCCATCAGCAGCAGTTTGGTGGTGATGCTGACTTGGAAGTGGACTTGGTGAGGACGTGGATGCCGGATGTGGTTGAGCACGCCGCTCGTCGGCTGCTGCGTGCTGCGTGGACTCACCAGCCGCGTGGCTGCGACTGTGCTGCTGCTGAGTTCTTCGCTGATGAGAGCCCTGACGAGTGAGACTGAGCGCGGGAGCGGGCACGCTGACATGACTGAGGTGAAGTGATGATTCCTCGTGCAACTCCTCCTGCTCCTCTCTACCCCTCCCCGATGGCGAGCTCAAGGGTACAATCTCTCGCGGGTCACGCGATGCCCAAGGCGCGGGAGGGGCGCGCTGCATCGGCGCCATACCTATAGGCCGAGACTAAGAATGGAAAACGCCAACAACTCCTGACCACCACACTGAGTGCGAGTTTTGAGTGGAAATTACATAATGATTAAAAAATGAGTGCTGGAAAGAGGACTTCACTTCTTCCCCCCCTGAAATCCCCCGGGGTCATTAGACTAAGTTACCTTCTTCTGCTCTGCTCTGCTTGGTCAAACTCACTCCACGTGCCAGGGGAAACGAACCTGCGCTTTGCTTTTGTTTGTTTGGTGTGCCTTGCCTTCTTTCCATCGAAAACCATACCTCAGTCAGGAAAGCTGCAATCAATAATGGCTCGTCGTGCCGTCGCGAAGGTGGCTGGATTAGGGGCTGTTGGGGAAGGAGGGATGCTTCTCTCTACCTTTAGTGCTGCTTTGCCCAAGCTTGCCCCCCTGTGTCTCTGTGTCCCTATTGTGTCTCCTGTGTCAACTTCTCTGTCAACGTCCACGTTGGAGGCGAGAACGTGGGGGGGCACGAACGGGGGCGCTTTTCGGCGAGGATTCGCGGCACGTTCCGTCAAAACCAGTGGGGACAAAGTCCCGCCGCCACCCGCGCCGAAAAGCGAATGGGAGGCAGTCACTGACCAAGCAAGCGGCGGAACGTACTACTGGAACCGACGAACGAACGAAACCACCGCCGTGGGCGTGCCGCACCCCGACGGACCGCCACCGCCCGCCGCGCACGGAGGGCAGCCCGCCGGAGGGGGAGGTGGCATACTCGGAGGCTTAGGCTCGATGATGGCGCAGGGTATGGCGCTCGGCGCAGGTTCGGAAGTGGGCCACAGAATCATGGGTGGGCTCATGGGTGGCGGCGGACACGCGCCGCCACAGCAGGCGCCGCCGCAGCAGAATGACGCGACGGGGTGGGGCGCGGGCGAGTTCGACGACGACGACGGATTTGGTGACGACGACGACGGCGACGGCTTCGACGGTGGTGACTGGGGAGGTTGGGAGTGAGGCTGAAAAACATGTATGCAAGCTTGTTTTGAAGGGTAAAGACACGTTGTTTCACGGTACCCATCCTGATCTTGTCGGAGTTGTCGGAGCCTCCTTTTTTGTTCGCGTTGGCGTCGAAGGTGCAACCGACTTTTTCTGGGGTGTCAACTTCAGCTCCTTCATGGGCATGCCAGACGTTGCCCGTCGCGGGACGACACTGTCAGGAGAGCTCGCGGGAATCTCCTCCTCTTCCTCCTCCTCCTCTTCCTCCTCATCCTCCTCGACGTCGTCATCGTCGTCGTCAGATTCGAACGGTCTGTCGTCCTCCATGGCGAGTCTTACGTGGTTCACGGCGACAAGAATCGCAAGAATGACACCCCATCTACCTCTTAAGCGGCGCCAGCTTCCCGCGAGCACGTTCGCCTGTACAAGGTATTGCGTGTTTTGTGAGTTGGATCAGAGCTTTTGTCGCCTTAAAACAAGCACAAGCGCAGAAACGACAAGAAACGGCAAAAAAAGACGTACTCTGACGTGTATTGCTGACGGAGGTAGTTTCACGCGTCTGTAAGCCTGTGGTGATTGTGACGGTGACGATGAAGATGACGGTGACGACGACGGCGACGCTGACGTGAGCGACGGCATGCCCGTGTGAAAAAAACAAACCCGTACCAAATAGGAAGTACCCGTACCAAAGTTTACCCCGGTGCAGGTGCTGAGATTTCCTTCCCCGGTTTGGAAATACCAAATAGTGCATCTCCCCCTCCCCCCCCCCCTCTCCGCTCAGTCATTCGCATGCCATGGCCTTGATACGACCCTCCGCCACCGCGCGCCTCCAGCTCTCCACGCTTGTGTCCACATCTCGCGCTGCTCCGTGGGAGTGGTCTGTCGACGTACACGGCGGCGGCACGTCGGCCTCGCCGAGTCAGCCTCGCCACGTTCTCCTCTTCCTGTCGGGATGGCCTGATGATAAACGAGCTTGGACACCCACCGCACAGGCTGTCGCCTCGGACGAAATCATGTGCGGTGTCATATGCATGCCTGGCTACGAAGACGTCGCGAGTGCGAGGAAATGCATTCCAGGTGGATTCGACATTGAGGACGTCGTGACGATCGTGGAGAAGACGGCGGAGAAGCTTCTTCAACACGCGTCGTGCTCGAAGCTCACGCTCGTTTTGCACGACTGGGGTACGGATTTTGCATTCACATATGTCTTCCTGTGTGCCAAGCCAGAATCAATGAACTCACATACACAAAACACACAAAAAAAGGTTGCTACTTCGGGAGCCTGTTTTTCAACCGTCGGCCTGACCTGGTAAATGGAATCTTACTCGTAGACATTGGACTTGGACGTTCTGACGCGAGTGCAAAGAAAGGCAAGGTGGCGGAGACGAACACGAAGGCGACGATAGACCCGCACCTGCAGCAAACCACCGCGGGAACGGTTCGCCTCGTCTTTTACCAGCTGTGGTTCGCTTCCGCGTATCTGCTGGGACGCTACACTTTCGCATGCGTGGGCGATATGTTCCTGAAGACGTACTTCGCGCTCGCTTCCTTCTTGCCGTTCGTCGGTGTACAGAGTGGAACGATGACGTCCAAAAGTGCACCAGGCATGAAGCCCATGCGTCCCAGCGCGGAGATAACGTCTTATCTGGGATATCCGTACTGGATGGTGTGGAGTCGCATTTTGCGTGGCGGTTCACCTCCCAAGCCGCGCGCGCCTGACGATTTGGATGCAACGCCCGTGGTGTTTTTGTATGGCAAGATGAAGAAGGTCTTCTTTCATACTGCGTCGTTTCTGCGCGACGTCGCTCATCACAGTCCTCCTTGCAAGGTGGTCGGGTTCGACTGCGGTCACTGGGTGATGGACGCGTTTCCGGCGGAGGTGGTTCGGGAGGTGCGCGCTCTTCTGTCGACGCTCGAGAAGCGCACGAAACTGTAACCCAATCAATCCAATACTATGTTGCTAACAGAATACCCGTACCAGTACAGTACATACACTAACTACACTACAGTAACCCCAGCGCAGCACGCAAACACACAGTACGAGTATAAATAACTCCAATGCCCAACCACAAAACATCATAAAACATCATAAAGGTAGTCTATCGTCACAGAGCATAGAACCATCGAAAACGTGAAAACGTGACACCAGTACACCACCGAAACCCAAACCGGTAAACCAAACCCGAGTCCAAACCAACCCAACCCCGAACAACCCGAGTCCCAACCCAAACCCCGAACTACCTTACCACTACAACGAGTCGTCGCGAGTCTACCAAATAAGCGGTATCCCCTCCCCCCTCCTCAGGGCTTGCTCGGGGCGGCCATTTCTTTCCTTCCCCGGCGGCGACGGCACCCCCCTCCCCCACCCCCTCATTCTCCGCGGAGACGTGCGCGTGCGTGCGTCGTGACCAGTCATGGATGCGAATGACGTGACGTTTACGCGCTTCGTTCCTGCGCGCGTCGTCAGCCTCGCGCAGGCCTCCGCCTCCACCAAGCAGCGCATAGCCTCCGCGCTGGATCAGGAGGAGGAGGAGGAGGCTGGTGCTGGTGCTGGTGCTGGTACCGCTGGCAACAAGCGCTCACCAGGGGGTGGTGATCCCTTGTCGAACAACCCAGGAAAAGGCTCGGGGGAAACCCGCGACTCGAAGTGGGCGCGCGCGAGAGAACGCGAACGGGAACGCGACCGCAACGACAGGGAGGAGAGACGCAGGGACCGCGACCACCACTACCGAGGAGGTGGGGGTGGGGGTGGGGGTGGTGGACGCGGGGGTGGGGGTGGCGGAGGACGAAGGTACAGAAGCCGAAGCCGAAGTCGAAGCCCTGACCCGCGACGACGCGAAAGGCGAGGCGGAGACAGGGGTGGTGGTGACAAGCGCTCCCCGCGTGACCCCGAAGAAATCCAACGACAAAAAGAGGAACAGAGGGCAAAGGCGGCGGAGCGCGACGCTCGCACAGTTTTTGCCACAAACCTGTCCACGCGGGCGGACGAGCGCGACCTCTTCGAGTTCTTCAGTGTCGCTGGCGACGTCATGGACGTGCGCGTCATCATGGACCGATTCTCGCGACGCTCCAAGGGCATGGCGTACATCGAGTACGAAACGCGAGAGGGTGCCGCGAGCGCCCTCGCCCTCTCCGGCTCGTCTTTCTTGGGACAGACGGTGCAGGTGCGTGGCTCGGAGTCCGAGAAGAACCTCGCCTGGGAATCGGAGAAAAGAGAGAAGAAGGCGGCGGCAGCGACAGCGGCTGTGGAAGCAGGAGGGACGGCAGCAGCAGGAGGAGCTGCGGCGACGGCAACTGGTGACATGGAGACGGCAGGTGCACCAGGATCAGCTGCGCGACTCAAAAGCGGCAAGCTTGACATTGCGAACATCGACCCGAAACTGACAGTGGACAAGCTGCGCACGCTCTTCGACCCGTTCGGCACGTTGGAGGACATCACGCTGACATTGACGCCCGATGGCACCGCTGCGAGCGGAACGGTTATGTACGCATCACCGGAGGATGCCGAGCGCGCGATTGGGAGCTTGAATGGAATGTCACTGCGCAATCGACAGCTGATCGTCGCGGCGGCGATTGAGATGACTAATACGGCACCACCCATGCCACAGCCTCACATGAACCAACTAGCAGGTGCTGCATTACAGACTGCAGCAGCAGCGGCTGCTGCATCAGCTGCTGCAACTTCCGTGGAAGTTGCAGCAGCTGCGGAAGCAGCAGCTTCAGACGCGAAGCAGAACACGAAGATGGTGGAGCAGCTCGAGGAAAGAGATGGTACGTTGCACATGCTCTCTTTTGATTTTTGCTTGTTTTTCGGGAGGGTGGGTGAAGAGAACGAAGCAATTAGCATCCAAAAGATGCCCCTACTTTGGGTTGCAAAACTCAAATGAGGAATATCCACGCGCTTATTTCATTATGTTCTACGAGAGATTGCTGACACCCCGGGGGGAGGATGTGAAAATTGATTTCATGGGAGAGAAGAAATACATCACATCACACCACTTCACGCTTTTACTCACCCTGCTTGCCACCACACTTTGAAAAACGAACACAGGAGGTCTTAAACTGGACTCAAACAGACGTGCGATGCTTATGGCACGCCTTGCGGGTGGTGTCGCAGCGGACGACGTTTCCGCCGCGGCAGCTCCCGCAGCTACACAGATGCAAGTATCTCACCCCGACCCCGAATTACGATACGTCCAGGGCATTCTTGGTCCCGCCTCGCCCATTGCAACCCCATGCATTCTGCTGAAGAATCTCTTCGACCCCGCAGAAGAGACGGAGCCTGAGTGGTGGGTCGAGCTTGGTGAGGACGTACGTGAGGAGTGCGAGGCGAAATATGGACATGTGGAACACATTCATGTTGACATTCACTCGAAGGGATTTGTTTACCTTCGCTTCACCAACACAGATGCGGCAACACAGGCGCAAAACGCGCTCAATGGCCGAATGTTTGCCGGTCGACAGGTATCCGCGGAGTACCAGTTCCTCGATCCGTACCTTGCACACTTTGCTGCTGCGGCTGAGTAGAAATAAGATGCGCTTTCCTTTCCCGGCGATAAGAAGACGTGAAGTTGCTGACAAAAAAATATCATAACTATACACTCAGGTTTCGACAAACAACGTTTCCAAGGTAAGGTAGTAGTACTGACCACAACTTTTCATAGGTTTATAAAAAAGAACATTTTAGGGAAGAAAAATTAGATTTGATTGTAAATTTTGAGGTAATGAATGAATCTTGATCCACCTCCCCGCCTCTGGATATATCCCAAGAAAGACATAATATCGCTATACCTATATATTGGTAGTCTAGTAGAAATAATACGTGCGCCTATCCCATCATCATACGAGCAATTTTGCCGTGCCACTCAATTCCGAGAACCATCACAGCAATGGAACCTATGAGCAGCAACAAGGGCTTACCGCCCGGCAGCCATGGCTTGTTGGTGAGGTCGGGAGAATTCTCCCAAAAATCTTTGCCCCTGACACTGCATGACTTTCGGCCGCGTCCCAGAATGCCGTTGTAACGCCCTGACCACACCATCAAGGCTGGCAAGATGCCAAACAGTATGAGACGGAATGACCCGGAAAACTCAAGAGCTGGGAGGAAGATTGTGGGGCACACCGACGCGACGATGAGCGGGCCCGTGAGCGCAGCCATGGTCGCGACGAGCCTTCTTGTCCACTTTTGCTTATTAGCAGCCGCCTCTTTTTCAGCTTTGGTGAGTGGAGCATCTGCCAACGCGTCGTCGTCCTCCTCCGAGTTCGTCGACGCATCCGTATCCGCATCATTCTCCTCCTCCTCACCACTTTGCTTGTCATGATCCTTAGGTGGGAATAGGTCAAGGAGGAAGTCGATGAAGCCGAGCAGCACGCCGAGGAAGCTCGTAATGATCGCAAAGAGACTGAAGGCGCGCACACACTCGTTTGCAAACGCCCCCGCCGTCTCCTTGAGCGCCTGCATCACCTGGTTGCCGCTCGCGGGTACGCCAGGCACGGCTGCCGCGGACAGGTCCACCGTGCCAAGGATGGCCATCTGCCACACGAGGTACATGGCAAGAGGTATACCCGAGCCGATCAGAATCGCGTACACGACGCGGCGTGCAGTTCCGAGGTAGCTGAGCATGCTTGGAACGATGTTGTGAAACGTCAGAGACACCACCATAATAGGAAGGCAGCTGACGGCGCTGCCCCAGTTCATGCGCATCAGCAGGTCCGACCGAATGCTGCCCGCGGCGATGGCGACGAGCGTGACGTAGCACGCCATGGCAAAGAAGAGGCAGATGGAATTCACGATGTCGGTGGGCTCCGGGCCCGCATACACGAAAGCTCCGAAGAATGCCGTGAAGGTGGCGCAGCACGATGCGCCAATCCAAACCGCCTTGCTCTGCGCAACCGCAACGACGCCGGACAGCGTCGCGGCGAGCTCGCCGCCGAGCGCCGTGCTGCCGTAGCCTGCGACGGCAGCAACCACGCCGCGGCTCAGCGAGGCACCCTCCGCAATATACGCCGTCAGAGTCGCCATGTAGATGAAGAGGTACAACGCTGCGCAGATGAACTTCATCGGTCGTCCAAGCGTCTTGAGCGCCATGGTGGTCACATTCGACTTTGGGCCGAACCACAGGCTCATCTCGAGCAGCAGTAACGCGGTGCAGTTCATGAACGCCCAAACGGCGACGAGAGCCACAGCGGATGGCACGAATCCTGCCGCCGCCGTCTTGACGGGAAGTGCGATGATCCCCGCGCCCACGGTTCCTCCCGCGATGAGAGCCGCGGCGCCAAAGACGCGCCCACTTGGCGCGAGGATCGCCTTCGGCGTTGCCTCCGCCTCCGCCGCCGCGCGTTGCCGCTCTATGAGCGCCTGCTTCATCTGAGCGAGCGCACGGCTGGCAACCATCTGCGCGCCATCTGCGCCAATGTCAAAGGCGTTGCTCAATCCACGGCCGTACACGCCGCCTCCCAGCTGCATGCACAGTTCGTGGCTTGCAATTAGGCGAACGCGCCGTCCTCCCGGCGTGTGCAGCACACGTCTCATGGCAAGAATTCGCTTCTTGAGGCGTCGCGACATGTTAAGAGGTGCTCCATCCTCCACACCACCGGTGGCTCCTGAGGTGGAGAGCACCTCATCGTCGAAGAGGTTCTCATCATCTTCTTCTTCTTCTTCTTCCTCCCCTTCCTCCAACTTCTCGTCGGCTATGCCAACGTCCACGACGACGTAGTCGCAGTTGTTCACCGCAGCTGTCGCCGCCTCCTGCAAGTTGTTCACAACACACCCAAGTATCCTCTTCTTGTTTTCCTGTTGAGCTTCGTCGTCCTGTTCATCGTACGACCCCTGCTGAGACCACGGCTCGTCGACGAACGAGCGCAGGAGCGGGAATGGCAGTGTCGGCTTTGCCGTTGGTATGTGCAGGCCATCCGCGCCTGTGAACCTCGCCGTTCCTAGTCGGCTCTCGACGAGAAAGTCGAGTCCCTCCTCTCTGCACATGGAGCTGAGTATCTTTGCACGTTTGAGGAACTCCGTGTCGGTGACTGGCGCATCCGCGAGCAGCACGTGCGTGAACCCGCGCGTTCGTCCCGTTCCCGTGATGTAGCTTTCCACCTCCTCGGAGAGCGGGTCGACGACGAGCATGAGCATGAGCGCCTGCGGCGTCGTGTTCTGCAGGACGAGCTCCGTATTTTTTTGCTTTTGCTGTTGTTCGTCGTCTGGCGCGGCGGATGACGACGACGTTGGCGTATCTTCGTCCGACGACGTCGTGGCTGTGGTGGCGGCGTTTCTTCGGTTTGTCGTCCCTTTGTGATGTTGTTGTCGTCCTTGTCGGCTTCTTCTCTGCGGGCTTCGAAGCTTCAGAGGTACTGGCGTGCTGGCACGTGATGAGAAAAGTGGCGTTTGCGACCCCGCCGACGACGCCGCGTAAGTTGCCACCACAAAGAGTGCAGATTGTGGCGTAGCTTGCGACCCAACGGTAAGGCCTGCCGCCTTCCCCCAAAAAACGTCATGTCGAGATGTGCCATCGCGAGTAACGACACGAAGACGACGCACATATTGTAATTTTTGCAGCAAGCTTCTACAAGCATGAGTAGAAGGTGCCCGTACTACTGAGTTGTGCACCCCACTGAAACTGGGTGGTGTGGGCGCACCACATGACGTCGTCATTCTTTCTTAACTAAGAATAAGAATAAGGTGCGCCTAATCTAATGCGAAAATGAATCTTGAAGATTCGAGACTCTGGAGAATCTGGACGAGAATCCCATGGGACCGGGAAACAAAAGGTCCGAAAACGACGCACCTCATCCACCAGCACAGGGGTCCCCCTAAAGTTTACCTGGGCTGACCTCCTCGACTCGACGGGATGGACGCGGGGGGAGCGGGGCCGGAGAAGAGAAGAGAGGTGGGAAAAATGCTGGAAGGGAAGTGATGCTCCGCCTGTCTCCTGTATAATCTAGATCTAGTGAGTACACAGATGTATCCCCCAAGTTGCGAAAAAGGAGTCCCGCGGGATGAGGATGATGGGATTTGCGAATGGGAACCCGGAAACTCCTTGAAGATTTGTGATAGTGGTAGGATCTTTTCGCCTCCAGGGAGCACAGCTTGAGCCTTGAGGGGGGGGGCCCCGCCCCGTCACTCGCGTTTATTTGGTGTGCCACGGAAGCAAGAAGAAACACAAGAAACACTTGTTGTTGTGACGGCTTAAGCAGCATCCTACATTGGCTCTATCTTATTTGCAGTATTCTAGAGTTCACGTCTGTGTGTTCTGTCTGTGTATCATTGACTAGGCAAATATGACTTCTTCCTCTCTTAACTGTCAAAGCTCTCGTGGTGGCAAAATCACGCGCAGCACTCGTAGTAGTACTTGGAAGCGAAACCGAAACCACATGAGGGTTTCGTGCATGGCATTCAAACTCAAGTCAAATACCAGAGGCGTGTCCAACGTTGACATCAAATCGCCGAACCAGGAAGTCTCGCTGGGAAGGCGAGGAGGGGGCGCGGACGTGCAACTCAACCTCGAAACCGTCAGCGGAGAGCACGCGCTGCTCAAGTTCCAGGGAGACAGCCTCGTCATCACCGACCTCGGGTCCACCAACGGAACCTATGTCAACGGAAGGCGCGTGGGCAGGAACGTGCGCCTCAAGGACGGCGACGAGGTTGCCCTCGGGGGTGCCGAAGCTGCCGCCCAGGCAGGCAAGGCGATCGCGCTCTTCGAAGTGCAGGTGGACGAGGCTAGGCTTGCAAAGATGCGAGAGTCGGGCGACGCGGCTCCTGCGTCGTCGTCACCTTTTGGAAGCATGTTCGGAGGAGGGGGAGGGGGAGGCGCAAAGCCGAAGCCTGCACCGAAGGCTGCTGCGCCAAAGGCTGCTCCCAAGTCCACTGGAGGAGGACTCGGCGGGCTGTTTGGAGCCAAGCCGGCACCGCCGCCGCCGCCGCCGCCGAAGAAGGAGGAGCCTGAGAACCTCTTCGCCGGGCTCTTCGGCGGAGGTGGAGGTGGCAGCAAGGCTGCCGCGAAGCCCGCACCGAAGCCAAGGGCGGCGCCACCCAAGCCGAAGCCCGCACCGAAGCCAAGGGTGGCACCGAAGCCGAAGGCTGCTCCCAAGTCCACTGGAGGAGGACTCGGCGGGCTGTTTGGAGCCAAGCCGGCACCGCCGCCGCCGCCGCCGCCGAAGAAGGAGGAGCCTGAGAACCTCTTCGCCGGGCTCTTCGGCGGAGGTGGAGGTGGCAGCAAGGCTGCCGCGAAGCCCGCACCGAAGCCAAGGGCGGCGCCACCCAAGCCGAAGCCCGCACCGAAGCCAAGGGTGGCACCGAAGCCGAAGGCTGCTCCCAAGTCCACTGGAGGAGGACTCGGCGGGCTGTTTGGAGCCAAGCCGGCACCACCGCCGCCGCCACCGCCGAAGAAGGAGGAGCCTGAGAACCTCTTCGCCGGACTCTTTGGTGCAAAGAAGGAAACGCCACCGCCGCCACCACCACCGCCGCCTGCCAAGCCTGCCAACCCCTTCGCATCGTTTGGCACGAAGAAGGTTGCGGTCGAGAAGAAGGAGGCACCGACGCCGCCTGCCAAGCCTGCCAACCCCTTCGCATCGTTTGGCACGCAGAAGGCTGTCGCTCAGAAGAAGGAGGCGCCGCCGAAGAAGGAGACGCCGCCGCCGCCACCCAAGAAGGCTGGCGGCCTATTTGGGGGACTGTTTGAAAGTGGCAGTGGCGATGACGACGATGTCGTGCTCACAGAGGATCTGCTCAAGGGAGAGAGCTTCGCTGCCCGTGCTAAGAGAGAGAGGGAATTGGGAACAAAATCTGCACCGCCGCCGCCACCGCCGACGCCGAAGAAGGCTGCTTCGCCACCGCCGACGCCGAAGCCGAAGCCAAGTGGTGCTGGCACAGGTGGGTTGGGAGGTCTCTTCGGGGGACTTATGGGTGGTGCTGCCGCCGCCGCCGGGGCCAAGACGCAAATGGACGAGGAAGAGGAGGAAGTGACCAAGCCTGTCGTGAAGAAGGAAGTGGTCAAGCCCACGCCGCCACCGAAGCCGAGCGGTGGCGATGCTGGCGGCGCCGGTGGTCTCGGAGCTCTCTTCGGGGGCCTGATGTCCGGGGCTGCAGCTGCCAGGAAGGAAGCGGCAAGGGTCATCGAAGAGGAGGAGGAGGAGGAAGAAGAAGAGGGAGAGCAAGAGGTCGTTGCTCCCCAGTTCCAAAAGCCTCCCGAGTTCAAAATGCCTGAGCCTATCGAGACTGCGCCGCAGCCGCCCGCTCCTGAACCTGAACCTGAACCTGAACCTACTGAGGCTACAACTGCCGATGGCTCGGACGCAGAGGAGAACGAGGATGTGAAAAAGGAAGATGAGGGATTGTCGTCCGAGTAAAAAAGTAAAAAGAAAAAGTTCTCTTACACGCGACCTGTCTCAAGCGTTGTCATTGCACGCCATCATTGCACGCCGTCATGCGAAGTAAGCTCCGGGCTGCGCACTCTTTTTCAAAAATACCTAATTTGTGATGACAGAGAGTTGCTGCAGGCAGCCCTGGTGAGCTGCTGGTGCGGAAACTTCGGGCTGCGCGTTTCTCGACTCGTTGTTGATGACATGCTCGCGGCCCTGACGCCGCGGATTACACCACGAATAGATACGAATATTGCTGCAGGCAGCCCTGGTGAGTTTCGCGCTACTGCTGAATCATTGAACTTGCTGACTTGCTGCCAAAGGAAGCTTGCGAAACAGCCTCCTGCAAAATTTAGCTCCGGGCTGCGCGTTTCTCGACCTGAAAGGAGAGTTGCTGCAGGCAGCCCTGGTAAGCTGGTGCGGAAACTTCGGGCTGCGCGTTTCTCGACTCGTTGTTGATGAAGGAGAGTTGCTGCAGGCAGCCCTGGAGAGTTTCGCGCTACTGCTGAATCATTGAACTTGCTGACTTGCTGCCAAAGGAAGCTTGCGAAACAGCCTCCTGCAAAGTTTAGCTCCGGGCTGCGCACTCTTTTTCAAAAATACCTAATTTGTGATGACAGAGAGTTGCTGCAGGCAGCCCTGGTGAGCTCATGACCATGAAGGCGCCGCGCGTTGGGTGCGTAGGTCCGCCACCTTGCGCACGTGCTTGGCTGTGTAGCATCGCGTTCCTTTCCGTTTCTTTTTGTCGCGCGCGACGTGCTTCTGGCGCAGAGGCGGCGCAGAGTCGAAGGGCATGGCACGCGGCAAGGTTGGTGAAAAAGGAATGAAGAATGAAAGAAGGATGAAGGATGAAGGGGAGGGGAGGAGCATGAATCGCGAGGGTGAGGGAGGTTGCTCGCCCACCGTTAGCGAAGCTTCCCTTGATTCAGGCGCAGGAGAGCAGGAGAGCCGGAGAGCAGGAGGTTGGCAAGAAACAGCCAGTTTGCTGTTTGCGGCCGCAATCAATCTATCAATGGGGTTTGTTTGCGGCCGCAAGTCAATCAACGCAACGAATAACGATTGATTGGCCTTGCCTCCCTCCCTCTGACAGTCTGATCAGTGGTAATTCATTCCATTGAGAGGTGGTCAAGAGCAAGAGCAATACAGCACTGTAGAGCATCATGCATGCATGGTCTGCTCTCTCTGCGAAGCTGCCCCTCCCACTCTTATTATTACAGGTCTCAGCGTCTCGCGAGCCTCATCTCATCATGGGAAAAAGCCTGGGAGGAGGAGGCCTGCTCAACGCTCAAGGCTCAAGGTTGGGTAACCTTACATATTAGGCAGGGGCTTTCCCCTTAGTTGGTAGGAGCGTTCGGCACCTTTCATTCTTACCTTTCCATTCTCCACTTTCCATTCTACGTTTACGTTGAAGTCACACCACACAACCATATTAAAATAACAATGTCGGAACTCACTTCTACGCCTGCCTGCTTGACTCGTGATGAAGACTCGTTCGAAGTCTTAGACTATCGGTCTGACGTCATCGACGCAATCGACACCGCCGCGGCCTCTGCACCCACCGCTTTCACCGAGAACGGGATGCCTTGCCACGCATCCAACCAAGCAGCTCTTGGCTCAGCAAGCTTGGCGCTTGCGAACGAAGCGGTACGCAACGCGCCCGCCGAGAGGATCGAGGAGCTGGCGGAAGCACTCTTTGACGAAGGAGGTGCGGAGGCGCTGGCTGTCATGGCTGCACACGTTCGTGACGTTCGAGGAGGACGAGGCGAGCGAGAGGTGGTCATCCCCATGCTCCACGTGCTTGCTCGGAGGGCAACGGCAGCTGCCAAGGCTGTGCTGTCATTGCTCGCTGACGAGTACGGGTGCTGGGGTGACTTGCCACGCTATGCCGAGGCCATCACGGAGCTTGAGGAGGCGTCGGTGCAAGCCTACGCGGACCAGCTCCGAGCTGACGAGGCGGTGCAGGCGTCAGCCTCCAGACCTCACATCTCGCTTGCAGCGAAGTGGGCGCCTCGCGAGGCCAAGAGCAAGGGTGGCTTTGCGATTGCACTTTGCCGAAAGCTCTGCGGAGATGCACGCCCAATCTCGCGAAAAGCGTACCGCAAGCGGCTCGCGAGTTTGACGGCGATTCTCGACGTGCCTGAGACGAAGATGTGCAGCGGTCGCTGGAGCGAGATTGAGCCTGCCGCAACCCCTGCACGTTGTGCACTCAAGAACAGGGCAGGATTCGCCAACGTCACGCTCAAGGGACCTGACCGCGGAAAGCGCCGCTCCGAGCTTTCTGATCGCATCGCGTGTGCTGAGCATTTTGAGGAGGCTGCGAAGAAGCGCAAGCTGAAGGGTGGCGTGCTGCATCCTCATGAGCTCGTTCGCGAGATGATGAACAAGAATGGCGCAACGCAAGAACAGGAAATGCTGGAGGCGCAGTTCGACGCTCTTGTGAAAGAGACAGTCGGCAAGGGCACGCTGGGAAAGATTGTGCCCCTCGTTGACGTGTCGGGCTCCATGTCCGGTACGCCAATGGAGGCTGCAATCGCTCTCGGCCTACTCGTCGCCACTGCCAGTGACACCACCTTTCGCGATCGCGTGATGACGTTCAGCGAGCATCCTACCTGGGTGAAGTTGGATGAAAAGGCCAGCGCCGGTGACCGAGCTCGCACGATTGCACGCGCTCCTTGGGGCTTGAACACTAACTTCGAGCTCGCGATGCGTCTCATCGTGGACGCGCTCACGTCTGCGAAGGTTCCACCCGAGGATGCGGAGGGTATCACACTTCTCGTGCTTTCGGACATGCAGTTTGACGAGGCTCGGGGCAGGGGAAAGTCCAAATGGGAGACCTCCTTGACCATGATCGACCGCATGTTCCAAGAGTCGGGCTACACGCGTCCTCACATCGTCTTCTGGAATCTTCGGAGCACGGGCACGGCGCCTGTCAAGGCTGACGTACCTGGTGTGACCTCGCTCGCTGGTTTCTCCGCCACGTACCTTCGCCTGTTTCTCAACGGCGGTGTGGATGCGCTTCGTAAGCTCACGCCATTGGCGGTGCTCGAGGCGTCTCTTGGTGCGGAACGGTATGATCCAATCCGAGCTGCCGTTGCGAAGGCGCAAGCAGGTGGTGAAGGTGATGAGGAGGAGAAGGGTCAGGAGGTGGAAAAGCGATAAGAGTTTCTTGTGTACCAACTAGTAACTGTAAAGCGTGTTTGAATAGCCAACAGACATCTCTGCACATATATGTCGTCAACAATTTTTATTCTTATAGCCAGAGGAATGTGAGTGTTACTTTGTTGAGACAATATCAGAGCGCCATTCGCGACATCTTTCCGGCAAGCGTTTGGTCAGGCCAAAAGACGAGCTTGCCGTCCACACCGGCAGTGGCGAAGGCGCATCCCTTGCCACGTGGGAGAGCGCGGATCGAAGTGACGCACGCGGAATGCGGCCCTGACGGCGGCTTGCCCTTCACATACACCGCATCGCTGTCTGCACCGCCACCGTTGTTGTGTCCACCCAACATGCCACCTCCCTGGAAGAGTGCGCTCGCTTCTGCGAATTGGCTTGCCCTCTTGCTGGTGCGCGCGCCGCCGCCACCGCCTAGCAGCGCTCCCGCCGCCCAGCTTCCACCCCCCTGCGGCGAGACGATCATCGGCGCACCCTCGTGCCCTGCGACGACGACGCACTCCGCATCAGCGAACCACACGCACGCCATGGGAAGTCCGCGCAGGCGCACGTTCTTCACTCCAACGCGCGTCGCACGACTTGCCGCGTCCGTTCCGTCGTCCCAGAAGCCTGGAGCTCCCATGCCTTCGACGACACACACGGTTGCGTCGTGCGCGACGAACGCCAGCGACGAGCCGTCGGGACTCCAGTCGAGGCTGTGTACCCACGCGCCGGAGTCAGAGCGCACCTCAAGCAGCGGCGTCGAGAAAGGACACGGCGCGCTCGCCGCGCCATCTGCGTCAGGTATTTGAGCAAAGAAAACGCGTGCACAGCCGTCCGTGGACGCGGTAGCAAGGAGCATATTGTTCGGGTGCCACCTGACGTCAACGACGCTGCTGCGGTGCAAGCCCTTCTTGATGAGCTTGCTCACCCACCAGTTGTTCTCACCCTCGTAGTAGCACACGCACGCCGTTTTCGCGGCTGTTCCGACGGCGAACTTGTTACCTTTCGGACTCCACTGGCAGCACAGCGCTGCCCTCTGCGTGCGAAGAATCGTCAGCACCGGATCCCACGTCTCCTCGGTCGTGCCTCGCGTCCACACGTACGCGTTGCGGTCGTGCGCACACGTCAGCAGCTTGTTCGTCACAGGGCACCAGTCTATGCCCGCGACGAGCTGGTCGTGCTCCTCGAGCGACGCGATTTGCGTGAACGAGTAGCCGTTTGCGGCATCCTGCGTCACGCGGTATATGGTCACCGACGACGTGTTGGGGCACAGCGCGAGGTACGACAGGTCGGCCGACACGGCGAAGCAGCTGACGACGGGTGCGAGCTGGTGCGGTTGCGCGGCCATGGCTTGCACAAGTGGCGGAAGGGGAAACGGTAAAACTTAGTCTAAAGAAGAATAACGGGCCCCAACAAGGAAGGAAGGGCAAGACCAGGAAATCAATCCGAGGGGACTACAAAGGGGCTTTTGCGGTGATTACCAAATAGGGGTTCGGGTTTCCCTATGATAGCTACGATAGAGAGAATACTTATTTGAGTGATTAGCTAAATGAGCTACAAAAGTGCTACAAGGCGGACTCCTTCTTTTCGTAGAGAAAGCCGCCTAAGTCGACGGCGTCAAAATCGATGTCGGCCGAGCCAGAGCGAGACGAGAGCACTCGATTCACTGCGCAGATGCGGTTAAGCGCTCGCTTTGACAGCATGTTGCCCTTGAGGCTCACCTGACGAAGTGCGGGCGTCTCTCCGCGCGCCAGCCGAGATTCCACCGCGCGAGCCACCGCGTGTGCACCGGCGTCCGTCACGCCGTTGTGTGCCACGCAGAAAAATTCGAGCATGCTCCAGCTCGGGCTCAGCAGCGCCTCGGCAAGCGCGGCGGCTCCAGCATCTCCGCAGCGCCCTGACGCGCGCGCGGGCCCTTCGCGCTGTCCCACGAGGAACGCCTGAAGGTACGCGGCAGCCCCGCCAGCTGCGAGTCCTCGCGCCAGCGCCACGAATCCCTTCACGCCGAGCCCGCACGCTGTTAGGTCGAGCACGCGCATGCGGCTCATGGCGCACGACCACCCCAGCTGCTCGGCTGACGCGCTCAGGCGAGGTCCGGGAACGCGTGCACCCCACGGCTTCACCTTGAGGCTGTCGAGGCTTGGGCAGGCGGCGACAGATCGCCCGAGTGCGGTCAGGTGACTTGGGGAGGGAAGGTGGCACGTGAAACGTCGCACGGCATTCGTGTGGAACACGGCGACCGTGTGAGGTGACCGGGAAGAAGTGTTGTGGGGATCAGTGGGGTGGGGAAGGGTGCTGGATGATGAAGATGATGTCGTCGTCGTTGTTGTTCGTGCTGTGAGCGGGGGTAGTGGTGGGTTGGAGTTTGGCAGAGCATCTCCGCAGAGCAGAGCAGCGAGGCGCGCGGAGGCAAACCTCACGCGAACGTCGACGCGAACGTCGACGCGCTTCTGGCGTTTCGTTCGGTCCGTGCCCGAGCAGAGCGCGTACAGGTCGTATGCGAGGCGATCTTCGTGCCTTGCGCTCATGAACCTGCTCGGACCCACCTCCACGGGCACGCTGGCCACCTCGAGGTTCGGCAGCGCCGCGACGAGGCGTCGCACCACCGTCACGGTGAGCAGGTGCACCTTGGGCGTGGCGTTGTGCATCTTCAGCGCTCGGGTGTCGAAGCACCCACCGGCGCACGGGAGCGAGAGCTTGGTGATGGCGTTTGCGTCGATACACCTGAGTATAGAGAACGTTCGTGTACAATGCCGGTTTGGGGCAGAGCGCATGAGAACGGAGATATGACGGAAAAGCATCAAAGCACAAAACAATTGTGTGTGTGTGTGTGGGAGAGAGAATAAAACACCTACCGCAATACGAACGTGGCGACACGCGCCTCACCGAGTGCTCTCATAGCCACACGCTCCGCGAGTGCCCTTCCAGAGGCTACATCTTCCGCCGCCGACAGGCTCTTTGTGCACTTCTTTGCGCGATCTCGCGCCGAGAAGTGAGAGACGCCTCGTGCGGCTCTCTTGAGAGCCTTTGACGTGAGTCGTGCTGCTTGTAGATCGTTGGAGGGTAATAAAGATAAAATGTGTTCGAGGATAGAGAAGGGGAGGAGAGATATGGTTGACTCATCACGGGTCACCACGTCATCTCTAAGACACAAAGGACACAAAGGCGAAGGCGAAGGCGAAGGCGAAGGCGAAGGCGAAGGCGAAGGAGGGGCCACCATGGCCGCCAGTCCCTCTACCTGCCTACCTACCCTGTGGAAATGACGGACGAGGGAGAGGGGAGGCGGCGCGGCAGAGCAGAGAAGAGCAGAGAAGAGCGCCCAGCAGCAACCCCCTTCCCCCGCTGCCGGTCCGGAGAGGGAGAGGGAGAGGGAGAGGGAGAGGGGAGAGGCGGCGCAGAGCAACGAGGCAACGACCGACGCGTCGCAAACGGGGGGGAGGTGTTTCTGTTTCCGACCAATTCGCCCGATGTTTCCCCTCTTTCTGCAATAATTCTGCCTCCCCCCAAGCCGAGGCGAAAACGTCTTGATTTCCCGTCCCTTCCCGTCCTGGTGAGGGGAGTGGTGACGATGCTGCCTCCTCCTTCCTCCTCAGGCTCCTTTCACCGTTGATTGCGTCCACCTCGATCGAAGGAGGGGTTTCGAGGGGGATCCACCTGGGATCCACCTCACATACCTTAAAGGTAGGGTGGGAGGGACCGTTGGGGGTTTTGGTTTGAAAGAAATCCAGGATTTTAACACAGGCGTTTTGGGGATCCCCATCTTGAACGGTACTTCTCCCTTTTATTGTGCCGAACAAAGCAGGCCTGCTTTCGGGCACGAACTTATTTCTTGTGTGACGTTGCTTGTGTGTTTCCCTCCCGGGGCCTGCTTCGTCTTTTCCAGGCCTGCTTCGTGACCTGCTTCACCCATCCCTCCTCCCTCTTCCCTCTTCCCTTTTCCCGTCATTCTCATTCTCATTCTCTATCTGTCAATTCTCACTTCAACTCGCTTTCTTGCGTCCTGTGTGTCGCTCCCTTTCGCTTCCTTCTATTATTTATTTACACGCTCTCTCCTTTCATTCACTCACCAACCATGTCAGCTGTCGACCTTCAACCCATGCAACAAACGAATAATGCCCAAGATCTCGTCGCGAATGGCAACGATGACAACGATGCCGCAATGACGACGACGCACGACGAGTACGCAACCACGTACACGGAACTCAGCGCACTCCAAGCGGCGGGCATCGCCGCGTCCGACCTCAAGAAACTCACAGACGGAGGATACCACACCGCAAACTCTCTGCTCATGACACCCATGAAGGAACTCGAGGCGGTCAAGGGACTCAGCGAGGCGAAAATCCTGAAAATGCGCGACGCCGCGCGTGAGGTGGTGCCTGGATGGCAGGCGGGCTCGTCCAAGTTCAGCATCGCCTCGGAAATCGTGCGGCAGCGAGAGGGACAGATTGTACGCGTCAGCACGGGATCCACGGCGTTTGACGCCATGCTGGGCGGGGGCATCGAAACGAAGGCACTCACCGAAATACA
Organism: Pycnococcus provasolii; assembly: GCA_938743325.2. NCBI lineage: Eukaryota > Viridiplantae > Chlorophyta > Pseudoscourfieldiophyceae > Pseudoscourfieldiales > Pycnococcaceae > Pycnococcus > Pycnococcus provasolii. The sequence continues at coordinate 853,534 of OW568868.1, forward strand.
CGGCGAGTCGAACCAGGGAAAAACGCAGCTCTGCTACACCATTGCCGCGGCGTCCATGCTCCCTCCCGCAGAGGGCGAGCCGAGCTGGAAGGCTGGAAAGGTCATCTGGGTCGATACGGAGGGATCCGCGGTGCTCACGCGCATCGGCGAGATTGCCGAAGAGCGCTGGCAGCTCGACAAGCAGTCGGTGCTGGAGAATGTCATGTACGCACGCCCGTACACGACGCAACAGCTCGACGAACTCGCTCTGCAGATGGGCGCCATCTGTACGCAGGAGCAGGTTCGCACGATCGTCGTCGACTCCATCATCAACCTGTTCCGCACGGAGTTCAACGGGCGCGGCGAGCTTGCCGAGCGCCAGCAGCGTCTGAAGACATTCCTGATGCGCTTGAAAAAAATCGCGGAGGAGCACAACGTCGCTGTCGTGTACACGAACCAGGTATCCGCGAAGCCTGACGCGATGTCGTTTGGGCCAGCATTCAACGCCGTCGGCGGACACGTGCTTTTCCACGCAAGCACGTTCCGCATCCAAATGAAGCGAGGACGTGCTGGCATGAAGGTGGCAGCACTCGAGACGAGCCCATGCCTGCCGCCATCGACGGCTGAAGTGCAAGTGACAAGTGGAGGTATCTTGGACGCGTAGAGGATTGGCAGCAGCAGTACAGACGGAAGTTCCTGCAGAGGAAAGCTAAAGCTAACTGTGTCCATCTATTTGCAGGCGCGTGCATCTCTCCTTGGAGCGCGCCTACTATTTTCTTAAGCTCACATCATTTAATTTAATAATATCTATGGATTTTGATGCACGCACCGAATATCTTTCTCGCCTCTTTTTTCTTTTTCTTTCCCCACGAGACTTGTGTTCAGAAAAAAAACTTTGGTATGGCTGTATGGGGATCCATCGTAGAGGGAAGTGTGCAGTGATATTTACCCAACAATGCGTACACGCCATACACCGCCGCAATTACACCGCAAACAAAGACAAACGTCGGAACAACTTAAAAACTAGTCCTCTCTCTTTATGGAAGCGGTGCAGTTAGCCGAAGAGGACTGCTCGGTATGTTGTTAGAAGCCGCAGCATCCGTGAAGGCGCTCGTCAGGTGGCTTGCGTCATTCGCTAGCACCGTCTCAACGCGAATTCCTCCCGGATAAGCGGGACTCATCTCGAACACGTAGATGGCGCAGTTGCGCGCCTTGTTCGGGTACAGCGGCGCCGACGACTTACCACGAACCTGTCTCCACATTTCTTTCGCCTCATCGGGTGCTCTCTCCGCCGCGGCATTGATGAACTCCTTGATGAACCCTCCGTGCGTCATGCAAAGCACCACCGGCTCGCGGCTGCTCGGCGCAAGGTGCTTTTCAGCAAGTTCGTGCAAGAAGACGCGCGCACGCGCGCATACATCTTCCCAGCTTTCGCCACCCTTGGGGCGGAAGGCGCGCGTCGAGACACCCGCACGCCTCGCCGCCGCCTCTGTGGAGCCGTACGTCTGTCCCTCGAACTGCCCAGCATGCCTCTCACGTAGTAGCGTCGTGTACACGGGACCGGGCAGCGGGTTGCCGCACGTGGCGGACACGTGCGATAGCGCTTCGAACGTCTTGCGCGCCCTTCCAAGGTCGCTGACGTACACGTGGTCGAAGCGATATTCCGCCAAGCGTGCGCCGAGCAGTTCCGCCTGCTTCACACCCTGCAAGGTGAGCCCCGAGTCCGACTGGCCCTGTATGAGTTTGCGAAAGTTGGCTGGCGTCTGCCCGTGCCTGCACATGACCACCCGAAGTTTTCGGCACATGAGAGCTTCGCTTGGCGCCATGGGTGCAAGACGCTGCGGCGGCGACGTCTCCTGTGCTTGCCTTCTTCGGTTGTGGTACTGTATGTTTGTTCTGGTGTACGGGTACATGACTGGCGTCGTTGCCATGTCGTGGTCTGTCAATGCCGTTGCAATGTCACTTGTTGCGGTGGGTGGTGAGGTGGTGGGTGGCGAGTATGCCGGCGTCCCATATTCAGGCTCCTCAAGCTCGCTATCTGTGGGAGGCGTGTACATTGGGTTGGAGACACCCACACCCGTGGGAGAGGAGACTTGAGGAACAGCTGATGACTTGCTTACTGGCGTGAGGCGCGCACCGACGATGTTACTACCCTGAGCGGTGCGCATGATGAAGCGAGCGATGGGAAATTGGGGAAGGGGAACACGACAATACGACAACGACAGGTGGTCACTGGTCAGGCCCGACCCGAGCGAGACGAGGGCGAGGGCGAGGGTACTTCGAGGTTAGGCCGAGGTGGAGTTGAGGTGAGGTCGCTCGACGAGTTCGTTCGGGTCCCCCGACTTCCCAACGAGGAACTGGATTCCAGAGCGACATTAATTAAGGTAGGTCGATCCCCTTACATAATACTTCCGCGGGTAGGTAAAGTTTAAGGTGAACTTTGTCGACGGTCTCCCCCCTCCTATTCTTACCTTACATACCTCTCTCAAAAGAATGCAATACCAATTGGACTTCACACATGAACGACTGAACATGAACATGACGACACAAATTGAGAGACACAAAAGAGAGACGCGAACGAGAGGTTATAATTAGTGAGTTACCTAAACTTTACCTTAAGCCTTAAGGGGACAGATAAGGGGACTGCGTTAGGGTTAGGGTTAGGGTTAGGGTTAGGGTTAGGGTTAAAATTTAGGGGAGTGTTTAACCCGTGGATCTGGCGACACTTCTTTCTAATATGAGGATACCGGTTTGAGGTTTTATCCACTTCCTCGCCCCCCCTTCTTGTTGTCTCTCGGGTGTCAAGAGCCACGAAACCCACCCCCACGACCGCCCCTCTTCCCGGCCCATCCTCGGAGAAACACCAGCCATGGCGCCGCTCACGACGCCCCGCCCCTCAGCGCTGGCTTTCCGCACGCGTGTCGCCACACCTCTCGTGCCTCTGCAGCAGATGCGCTCTTTGGCCATCAACCCTGCAAAGGCTCGTGCCATGCCGCTCACGGAATGCAAGCGCGTCTGCGACCTCACCGGCAAGAAGCGCAACAACGGATACACCGTCTCCTTCTCACACCGACGCAACAAGAAAATTCAGGAGGCGAACCTCCACGAAAAGAGGTTTTACTGGGAAAGGGAGCAGCGCTGGGTGCGAATGAAGGTTAGCGCGAAAGCTATCAAATCCGTCGAAAAGGTGGGACTCGAGACGATGGCGAAGCGCGCGGGGATCGACCTCTACAAGCTGCCGTACAACGACAGGCGCCCAGAGCGCATGCAGTGGCTCGCAAACAACAACGCGCCGCCGCGAGCGAAGAACCCGCGTGAGCCGAAGAACTACGCCGCCATCAACGCGCGTGCGTCGTACATGCGCGAGCTCAGGGAGGAGACGACGGTGTTGATTGAGCGCGAGCGCGAGCGCAGGGTGGCGGAGGCGGAGGCTATGGCCAACAGCGAGCCAGGCGCCGCGGAGGCGGCGGAGGCGGCAATTGCTGCCGAGAAGGCTGCCGAAGAGCAGGCGGAGGCGGCGCCGGCGGAGGCGGAGGCGGAGGAAACGCCGGCGGAGGAGTCTGAGTAGGAGGTGCGATTGTCTGAAGGAGGAAAAAAAAACAACAAGAATGTTCTTGTTACACAACACAAAAAACTAATATAAAGTCACCATGAAACATCGGTGTAGACGACCGTCGAAGAGATGGTTGTCGAAACAGGGGTCAACAGTTCTACACACAACAACAAACACATACACATTTACAGAGTGAATACGTAGTTTTCTTTCTATATAATTGTTTTTTTCTTCGACTTTTCTTTCTATCTATCTATCTGCGCCATCCTCAAGATTAAGAGAGATGGGCTGCAGCGGTTCCTCCTCCTCCGCTTCATCGCCGGACATGTCCTCGGGACCACCGCCAGCACCAGCAGCACCACCGCCACCACCATCTCCTCCTCCTCCTCCGCATAGCCTTCTGCTATCCGGATTCGAGCCGTCGCCAGCAGCATCCACGGCGATGTCCTCGCGGCACAATCCCTTCGGCCCGGCACCGCCAGGACACTGCGTCTCGTCGAGACAGCGCATGAAGCACTCTGTCGCACCACCTGCCAAAGCAAGCATGGGACTCGACGGCACGGCACGAACGGCGGACGGCAGACTCCGCAGAAGCTCGTTATGCGCTGGCTTGAGCGGCGACGAAGACTGGCTGGGTAGCGGCGGCGTCACCACCTGGCCCTCCTCCGGCGTTCCCGGCGTAGCGCCCACGTGCCTCACGCAGTATCCCCTACGTGGCACGGGGTATGGAATGCTGCCCTTCTCGCAGTGCGAGCCCTGTGCACAAACGCCGCGCGGGCAGACGCGGCTCAGCACGCATGGATGGCGAAACCTCAGGCGGCTTGCGCCGTAGTGATGCACAAGCCGCTGGAGCAGCGGGAGCTCACCACCAGAGTCGCGCTTGAACTGCGTGTCGTTGGGTATCTCGTCATTGAAGTAGTGGTATGGGTAGTGGCCCTTCCATGTGCGCACGAAGCCGTACACGGTGACGGTGTCGCAAAGCAGAAGCGCGAGCTTGAGGCCGAAGAAGCCGTTCGTCGGCTGCTGCACGCGGTACCACTCGATCATCGAGTCGTAGAAGCTCATGTCCAGTGCGTAGGTGCGCACGCCCGGATTCTTGCGCAGTAGGCTCACGAAGTACTTCATCACGTCGTCCGTCGTCACGTGCTGCAACACCATCTCCTCCTCCGTCTCACGGAATGCAAAGTGCATGCGATTCACCATGCGCACCGTCGTCTTGCTACCGACAAACTTCTCGAAGCCGATCGTCGGGGCGACGTTGAAGCGAAACACTGCGTCGTGCGCGTCGATTTCAGCACCAAATGGCTCGTTCAGGAGAATGCCTCCGCTTCCCACCACCGCGCACGTCTTGTGGGCGATGGGTGCGAACGGGTCCTGCTCTGGCAGCAGATGCCTCAGCTCGGCCGTCACCTTTCCAAGGTCACGCAGCCGCGGCCGCGGCGTACGCAGGCTCTTGCGGTCCATCCACGGTGTCAGCAGCGGCTTGTGGGCTCCTGGAACGGTGTGCTGATTCATGGCAACCGCGCCTATGAATCGTCCATCCTCAGAGCGGTGCCACTGCTCCTGCCGCATCTGGTCGTGCAGCGCGAGGCGTATCCGCTGCTGCGGCCCGAGTTCCATGACTGCTCGCATGAGCTCCTGATCAAGCTCGCTCAGACTCGCAAGCTCATTCTGCAGTGCAGCCGCCTTGCGCGGATTCCCAGAGTGCAGCATCGCCTGCAGCGCCGTTCCGGACAACTGCGCCGAGACGACGTCCGGCGCACGCTCGACGGGCGGACCCACGGGCGGCGGCGGCGCCAACTCGCCCCTGGCTGCGCGCTCCTGTGCCTTGCGTGCCCACTCTGCTGCTGCCGCAGCTGCGGCTGCAGTTGCTGCCGACGATCCAGTCGTCGCCTTGAGAGGCGTCGTCACGGCGCTGCGCACGACGACAGGTGCGGGAGTGGGAGTGGAGGTGGTGGTGACGGTGACGGTGACGGTGGTTCCGGCGACGGTGTTGGCGGGTTGGCTTGCAAAGCCGGTCCTTGCGTTTGGACCTGCGTCGCTGCCGCGGCCTCGTTCCGACCTGGTCACGACGGGTCTCGGCGCGAGTGCGTCGTGGTGATCGTGGCTGCGTAGTAGGTCCGTGAGCCTGTGGTCCTTGTGCTGCGGCAGCGCATCCGCGAGCAGGAGGTGCCTGGACGCGAACGGCACGATGCATAGGATGAGAAGGCCCAGAGCCGCCGCGACGACGGCTTGCGAGCAGCTGCGCGGCTGTGGCTGCAAGTCCGTGTCCTCTCCCGGCTTTTCGCCCATGGCTGGCTGGCAAGCTGGTCGATCGAGCTCAAGCGCGCGCGGCGAGACCCCTCTCCAGGGAATAAAGGAGAAGGGCGGTCCGAAGAGGCGTCCGAAGAGGGGGGAAGGATGAGAGCAAAATGGTCGGAATATGCGTGAAACCTCTCCCGAAATGACTATATAAAAAGACCAGAGAAGAGAACAATCGAAAAGCGAAATCACCAAGAAAACACACCAGTGTTAAGGGCATGAACCCTAACCCTAACCCTAACCCTAACCCTAACCCTAACCCTAACCCTAACCGATGCCTGCCAGATGCGAAAATGGCTGAAATAATGATGCGTGATCGTTTGTAGGAAAATCAAACAGCTCCTCTCGCCCCACATCCCATCACACACCTCCAAGGGAGAGAGTTGGAATCCTCAATTGTCAATCCTCGGATCCGTTTGTAAACTTTACCGTGCCAGCGTGCCGTTTGTAAGAACTACAGTACGGTCTTGTACGGTCTTGTCGCATCGCGTCAACACTCGTCGTTCGTTCGTTCGTTCGTTCATCGTCTGGGACTGGACCGTACTGGACCGGTATTACTGTAGGTAATAACCAGACTCAACAACCAACGCGAAGTGAGGCTCGAACTGAGCTCGAAGGGAAGTCGGGAAGACTGTGTCTCGGGAAAGAGTCCCCCCCCCGGCCCTTCTCGTCGCTCCTGTATTGCAAACTTCAACCGACCATGTCCGGGGAAGGGTTTTTCTCCAAAATTCTCCCCAAGATTTCTCAATAGCGAAAAATTCTCTCCGAATTCCCCTCCAATTTCTTCCTGAAGTCTCAACCCGCGAGACCTCACCACAGGGCAATCCCCCTGAATTCTCCCCGAAAACTCTCACTTTCAGAAAAATTCTCTCTGATTCGTGCAGAATTCTCCCCGAAAAGTTTTCCCGAAAACCCTTCCCCGGACATGGTCGGTTGAAGTTTGCAATATTAGGGTCGTCGTATCACCTCGCCGTTTCTTTCAAAGTGCACGTCTTATTACATACGTCTCTTCTTAACTTAAGCACAGCCAGGCAGGACAGTATGTCGCCGGCCGACATCCTGAATGAAAAATTTCACGGCGTGCCCGCAAGGCGCACGCCGAGCCCGCTCAGTGCAGGCCGCCAGGCTTCGGCAGTCGGAGAGTCGCCGTCGAAGTTTAACCCGAGCCCCGCGCCGTCTGTGAGCAGCACGGACGGCCATGGGTCGCTCGGAAACAGTTTCGGAAACTTCAGTAGCGCAGGCAAGCCGCCGCTGCCTCGGGGGGAAGTGCTCAGCCCGTCAGACGCACGCGTGCTGCACGCCGCGTTCGACGGTTGGACGCAGAGTGTGGGCAACAGAAACGGAAGCGAAGGTGGCGCGAAAAGCGAGCACGACGAGCAGCACAACCCGCTCTACGGTAAGGTTGGTCACGGGCAATTATCACCGTTAACACCATCGGGGCAGACGAGCCAGCGCGCGGGGCTCTCGCACCTGGTGATGCGCGAGCTGATTGACGCGGAGGAGGCGCTATGGGCGCCGGACAGCGCAAGCAGCCCAGCTCCGACAAGTCCAGCTCACAGCCACTCTAGCCGCGCCGTGAGCAGCGCAGCGCAGCGCTCGTCGCAGGGCTCCGTGAGAGCACTACGCGCACCGCAGCAGGGCTACGTGCCAACACCTGCGAACCTCTCTTCCGAGGGAAAGACGCGCTGGGAAGGGGCGCGCGACGCGTGCACCTACCGCGTCGAGAAGCTGGTGGATGCAGCGTGCGACCGCCACGCGCGTCGCGTCGCGAACGTGGGGTGGAGTAACCGCGCGAATGCGGGGCACGCCGCCACGGCGGAGCTGCGAAGCTGCCTGCGTGCCATGAAGAAATTGGACATGGAGCGCCAGCGCGCGCTGCTTCGTCGTGCGGGCGTCGCCCCCACAGACTACCTCGGGCCCGACAGTGCAGGCTCGATGATGGACCTCGCGATTGACGACGCGCAGCTTGCACTACTTCGCCCGGGGGAGATGACGCCACGCGAACTGCATCGATTCCGAAAGACGTACAGCGACCTCAAGAGCGCTCGCGCGGCGGAGATTCGAAGAGGTGCGAAGCCGCACGGCCCGCTCGAGCTTGCAGACTTGTTTGCGGAGCGGCGGGCAGAGCTTTGGGCGGAGGCGCACACGCTGATTCGCGAGCTGGAGATGAGCGTTCCCGAAGGGCCATCTCTGAAGCTTGCCGAGGCAACGACGAGCGTTCCTGCCGCCGTCCTTCTCACGCTTCTCGGCGCAGCGGGCGGCGCGGTGGCCCTCCGCGACGAGGAGCGTCGCACGTGGGCGGCCGACCAGCTGTCTCAGGCTGGCGACGCTGTTCGCGTTCTCTGGTCGCGCGCGATGTCCGCCGCTCGTCGCCGGTTTCGCACGCACGTCGACTCGCCGCTTCTGGAGATGCCCCCGAACGGCCTTCCACGCAACGGCACGCGCGAGTACCGCAAGAAGAACCTGGCGCCGTCGCCGTCGTCGTCGCCTGGGAAGTCCGAGATGCTTCCACCAAACGCGAGCAGGTAACAAATCCGTTTTTCTTCTTCTTCTCTTGACCACCTTAATTAATCTCACGTCTTATGTGTACAAAGACCGGCCAAACCAATGAGCTCTCTGCTGACTTGCCCGAACGAACCACTCACTCGCACGCGCGGATCCACCACCGGTGTGCGCAAGGAGGGGTTTGGGATTAAGGGGGGTTTACGAGCCTCGAAGCGCTGACAGGATGTCGACTCACTCGACGTAAGTAAGTAAACTTACTCGCCTGGCTGTTGTCCTCAAGAATTATTGACCACCCTGATTTGTCTTACTGTACAGTATTTGGCCCGCTCCCTTCCTCCCTACCCGCTACCGTTAAGGCGTTAATTACCGGTAAGTTCCCTTCCCTTCCCTTCCCTTCCCTTCCTCCCGGCCGGCGAATCGTTCCTCCCTGAACAAGTGTTATTAGCCTTCACTCTTCGCGGCGGCCCTCTTCCATGGCGCCTCAGCCCAAGACTGTTCCAGACTCCCCGCTCAGCCCGTCTTCTATCTACTCCATGCCCACCGGACTCACCACCGCGTCGTCGTCGGTGTCGCAGGCCTCTAATACAATGGCAAGTAAGACGAGCTGGAGCAAGCTCTACCACACGTTGGAGGACCGCATACCTTACAGAAGAAATGCGGAAATCGCGTACCACTGGGTGCCCATGACTGCGGTGAACATCACTGTTAAGGCAATCTTCGTAGCGGTTTTGATTAACTACATCGCTAACCCTGAGTTCGAACAACTGCCGACTTCCTTCTACTTCGACCTGGAGAGTCCTGAATGGACCTCTGGAACCCACTTTTACCTGGAGGATCTCCTGGCACACGGTGTCGAACGTGGGACCGCGCACCACTATCCAGACTTGATCAAGAGGGAGGACAAGAACACGCTGTTCGTGATGACGAAGTTCACCGACTTTGTCGAACAATACGAACCAAAGGGCTGCGGCATGCATATGCATAATAATGATCATAGTACTATGGATAGGAGCATGAGTGGAATGCACTGGTGTCCAATCGCAAGGAAGGAGGTGCTTGTGCCCATGAGCATTTTCAAGTCGCTCAATATTCGCGTGACATCGAGAATTGCTTGCACGGAAGTCAGTGACCACTTCGACCCCGACAACTTGAGGCTGATCTTCTCGAACTACAACAGAAACAATGACGCCGAGACGACGCACTACCGAATAAATATCTTCGACGCGCTTGCGAGCGCGTGGAATACAAAACCGTGTCACAAAGCCACTGAAGAGCAGCTGCAGTGCTGCGACGGACCGAATGCGACGTGCGCATACGCCGGTTACGTGACAGGAAACGGCGTCGACCTCGGCATGCAATACCACTGGGACTGCAACGTGAACACGTACTCGGATCCGAAAAAGGACCGGTATCGCTGTGCGGTTGAGCGCCTGAGATTAGACACCGAGGCGATCAGCTCTAGCTCCATCATCGACAATGAAAGGATCACGGACGACGCGAGCAACTACGACCCTCGCTTCAATGGAACCCAGCAACTGATTAGGAGACGCGTTCACATGATCGGCGTGCGAGTGCGATTCAGCGGCTTGGGCGGATGCAAGATGATCACGCTTCGAGGCATTCTCTCGATGCTTGCATCTGCGCTGTCTATCCATGCCGTCGGCAAACTCATTTTATTCATCATGAGTCGGGTATTCGAGGCTTACTTTAGAGTCCCTGATACAACGATTGACGTTTTGCGAAGGGAGCCATTTGCAAAGCAGTTCTACGTGCAAGCCCCTGGGCAGTCCGACGACACGCCGAAGGTTTGGTTGTCGCGCAAGGCTCGCCTGCGAGTGCGGAAGAAGAAGGCTGTGATGATTAGTGCGTTCAAGTTCGGCTTGAGGTGGAAGTACTTAGCGATACGTGCGCGAAATCTACGATTACAGAAAACGGGGTCAACTATTTCTTGTTCGGAAGTCGACTTGGAAGTTGGAAGCCATCGAACAGAACTGCTCATATCCGATCATTCGCCAAAACCGGAGGTGAAGGGGACTGGCGGATCTCTGTGATTTTTAACAATGTTTGTGTAATAATGGAGATTGTTTGGGCCAACACTTGTCACACTCATCACTCGTGTTGATGCACGGTTGGTGGCGACGGCGACGACAACAGCGACAACAAACGCAAGGGCCCGAAGCTCTCACGCCGGACGCCGATGAAAAGCGGCCCATAGTAGCTTCGTAGTCAGCGCCATGTACGTAAACGCGCTGCTGAATGGTACCGCTGAAAGGGGCTGAATGGTGAAAGTGAATGGTGTGAATGGACGACCCGTTGGTGGATGAATGAAGTAAACTCTATTACATTTCTGAGTGAGCCATCTCAGCGTCTTGCTCCTCGATGTTTGTCGTGATGACGTTCTTGGATGTCTCCACGAGATGTTCAGCAGCAGCTGCTGCTGCTACTCTCGCCGCCGCCGCTGCGGATCCATCCGAGAGTAGCACTTCGTTATCCCATCCATACTCCACGCCTCCGTGGCGCCAACTCGACTGCCACGAGGGGACGATATCTCCCAGCTGCCTTCTTCCGTCAAGCGTGCCGTAGTACTCGACGCGCGATGCGCCTTCGTCAGCCGTGCCATGGCGGAAGTGCACGTAGATGGGGCACGTTCCCAGGTGCGGGTGTTCCGCAAGCATGCCACCTTCTGCGAGTGCAATCGCCTCCAGCACAAGCGGCAGCTCCTTGGCAAATATCCACCTCCTAAGTGTTGCGAGGACGGCGGGTGGCAGCCACCACGCGGCAGAGTCGGCAACAGTGCAGTGCAGGTGAAGGGAAGTCTCCGACGTGATGGACGTGGGTATGGCTGTGGCGGACATGGCGAGTGCCGTCATCCCACGCGCGCTTCCGACGCGTGAGGGTGTGGGCGGATGCGGCGGCAGAGGCAAGTTTTCGCAAGTCTCCGCGCGTGTCGGCGTTGCGGTGACGTGGTGTCGCCACTCTCCCCACACGGCGTCACGCAGCAGCGCCGACCCGAGGCTTTTCATCTGCGCCTTATCGGGCGTCTCGTCAATGGACAGCGCCAGGCTTCCGGTCAGGTCGTTGTGCGTGAGCGTGTAGCACCGCCGCGTGCTCGTTGACGGCGGCGACGGGTCGTGTACGCGTCTGCGCACGCGAAGCTTGTGGTCTGGGAAGAACGTCTCTTCGTGCGGTGCAAGCGCGGCGGTGGCGTTTGCGGCGTTTGCGGCGGCGGCGGCGGCAGTGCTGGCGTTGTTGGTCGTTTTCGTGGAGGAGGAGGAGGGCTCCGTTGACGAGGCTCTCGAAGCGGTCATCGACGTCGTTCGTCTCAAAGGTGAAGGTTCGTGTGTTGCTGACAGCAAAGGCGCGTTGCTGCGCCTTCTCCTCCTCCTGAACCTGAAAGCCTGTTCGTATTCGTTTGTACGAGCATGAGCAAGTGTGGAACAACTCCTGTTTTTTTTTTCATGGAGTGCTCCAGAAGCGCAGCGAGGAGCAGAGAAACAGGTGGTGCAAACTGGTTTGTCGCAAGGTAACATCATCATCACCACCATCGTGGAAGACACACGAATAGAAGACCACACCTACCACACGACACACGTACGACTACGACGACAGACAGACAGAGAGACCAAGCTAAGCTGTGATGAAGATGGAAAGGAAAGAAACTGGGTGGCTGCGAGTATTCTGGGGCCCAGCCAGTGACGTCGTCTGGTCTCGGAGCGGAGCTTAAGCCGGGGAGGGGAGGGGAGGAAGGAGGATTCGCCTCCCCTTCCCTTCCCTTCCCTCCCCTTCCCTCCCCAGGTCCTGCCCCTCTTCTCTTCTCCGCCGGGCCGGGGGGATAATTCGCGAGATTCTCTCCTCTCCTCTCCGTGGGCCCCTCGTGATGTGATAACAGGGAGAAGGAATTTCAGACCTGTTGGGATCTCTTGGTGGGACCCGCGATCTCCCCTTGGTGAATCTCTCTGGTTTCGGGGGTTCGCTTCGGGTTTTTTTGGGGGTTTCGCTTCGGGTTTTTTTGGGGTTTTGTTTTTGCTTGGGTTTGGACTTTGGACCTCTTGTGACCTCTTGTATGGGTATCTGGGTATGTTGGTTTGTTGCTTACCTTACGTTACTGTAGGTCTTTGTAGGCACGGTGCGTGTACACGCGTGTCTCACGTGTGTAAAGAATGGAAAGAAAGTTCCTACAGCAAAATTAATTTTTTTTCAAATAGACGTGAGAAGAAGAAAGACACGCTCGCTGGGCCGCGACGCCTTACGCTTACACCTTAGGCGCGGCGAGTGCGTACGTTCCGCCGACCGGCGCGAACGCCGTGACGCCGCGAGCCTCGAGCTCAGAAGCCTCCTGGCAAACGGCGAGCGCGTGCGTGCAAGGGCAGCAGTGCACGATAAAGTCGCTCGCGGGTGCTTCCTCAAGGTTGTACTTGATGCGAATCTCCTCGCGAAGTCCCGGCGCCTGGCAGCACGACGCAAACAATGGGCAGCACGCGTGGTAGAGGCAAGGCTCGAAGCAGCCTCCACCGCGCACCTTCGAGACCGTGTTGCCGTACAGGCAACTAAAGCAGCACATGCCATAGCAGCCTGAGCGTGTGTGTGTGTGTGTTTGGTTTTTTTGACGTGGGAGGGAGGTTGTGTAAGTCGTCAAAGGTCGAGGTCGAATACGGCACCCTCCCCTTAACCTTAAGGGGTGAAGTGTCGTCAAGAAACAGTGCAACGCGTAGAAAAAAGCACGTACAGATGCTGCAGTTGGACATGCATCCGCAGAAAGATGCTTTCCAAGCTTGCGGCATGCCCGCGACGACAATGTTCCCGCCGGGCATGGCTTGCTGTACGACCGCGGCCATGATGGTGTCTCTCGGAGGCGCAAGAGTGGGGGAGGTGAGATGACAAAGCAGGGAGGGTGATCAAAGGGAATCCATCGTTGAACAAAGGGGAAGGTCCGGGCGATTAAAATCGCATCGGGTCGCCGCCCCCAGCAGGTGGAGCGGCCCACCCCGACCTGAGACCCGATCGCAAATCGCAAAACATCACCCACACATCCGATCTCACCATGGCGTCGCCCATCGCCTCCGCGCTCGCCTCCAAGCTGTGCGACCCGTCCGAGCCCGTCTTCCTCTACGGAACCGTCCCGCCTCTCGAGGGCACGACCGACGAGAAGGTGGAGGAGCAGGCCGCCTCGTTCGCCAAGAAGATGGCTGGCCTCTCCGTCGACGGATTCATCGTCTACGACATCCAGGAGGAAAAGGGACGAACGCCGGAGCCGCGCCCGTTCGCGTTCCGGAAGATGATGGAGCCGAGCGGGTACGCCGGACTGCTCCAGAAGAAGTCAGGAAAGGGCGTCGTGCTGTACAAGTGCGTCGCCGAGCACTCCGTCGGCAACTTCGAAGGGTGGGCGGACGCCGCGGTGAACACGCACGGCTTGAAGTGCTTCAACCTCGTCGGCGGAGCGACGTCGTCCGTCACGTACACCGGCCCGACGATGGACGAGGCGGCGAAGGTGATGACGGCGCGAGGCGCGAAGCTCGGCGGCGTGACCATCGCGGAGAGGCACACCAAAAAGGGCAACGAGCACACGACGGTGATGAGGAAGCAGAACATGGGAATGAAGTGGTTCATCTCGCAGGCGATCTACGACGACAAGCAGATGGTCAACTTCATCAACGACTACGGTGCGCTGTGCAAGTCGGAGTCGAAGGCTCCCGTGAAGATGATATTGACGTTCGCACCGTGCGGCCGCGAGAAGACGATGAAGTTCATCGACTGGCTCGGCGTGGTTGTCCCCCCCGAGACGCGGTCTGCCATCCTCGACGCGGAGAACAAGGCGGCGACGTCCGTGAACTTGCTGTGCGACATGCTGCGCAATATCATCAAAGAGACGGCAGGATCTGGCGTTCCCCTGGGCGTGAGCGTGGAGTCTGTTTCCATCTTTAAGGATGAGGTGGCGGCGACGGACGACCTGTTCCGACGATCGCAGGCAATTCTTCTCGACTCCATGGGCCTTGGATGGAGTGTGCGATGGGGATGGCTGGCTCCGAAAAAAGACGAGAAGAAGAAGGAGGTGGTTCAGATGATCGGCGTCGCGGTGGCAGCAGCGGCAGCTGGCTTTGTTGGTGGAAGGAGGTTGAGTAGCGCGTAAATAAAAATTAAATTGTGTGAGATTTCTATTGAATGGTTAAGTTAGTCTAGTAAGATGATGTGATGACGATAATATTGATTTTTTTTTTATATTGATTGAGAAAGTTACTGTTCAAAGTGTCAATCAACGATTGCAAAAGAAAAAAAGAATTCAAATAGAATGGATGTTGTATGTACGTTTCCTCTCTCCCTCCCTCCCTCCCAGCCTCCCTGGTGCTGCGCTTAGCCTGACATGACGCGAATGCGACGGAGCATCCTTGTGTTGGTGGCTGCATACGTGCGAGCCATCTCATCCAGCTTGCTGCGCGTTTGCCCAATCGCCTTCTTTTGCGTGCCATTCTCAGCCTCAATTTCAGCAATCTGCGCCGCACGCTGCTTCGCCTGCGCATCCAATTCAGCAAGGCGTGCCTCCGCCTTGGATCGTGCTGCATCACGCTGCTTGTTGATGTCGTCAAACCCATTCTCCAGCGTCGATGCGGCATCGAGGTGGCGCGAGCTGACAATTCCCACCGCCTCGGCGATGCGCTCGGCGGCTGTTTCGACCATCGGCTGGAATCCTGAGTGACCGCTTGAAACACCAGAGTTGGTACTCGACATCGACTTGGAGTAGTCCCCAAATCCCTTGTGAGAAATCACTTCCAGCACAGACCCGATGAACATGCCAAGGCTCATCGGTCCTCCACTCAGACCTGGAGACAGCAGCTTCGCGAAACCCACGGGATTGAAGCTCATCTTTGTGAGTGCTTGCACGGCACCCACGAGCTCCGTCACGACAACGTCCATCTTCCCATACCAGCTTGCTTTTTCTGGTAAAGGACTTTGAAAGGGTTCTTCAGGGTCTAAAAGCAGTAGACTCTCGAAGTCGCAGCACTTCAAATTCGAACTCGGACTCGCGAACAGGTCGTCCTTTTCAAAGCACGTCGTTGTCTGGTTGTGCAGCGCCTGCTCGAGCTTGTATGCCACGGACTCTGCAAGCAAGCCTCGGTAGTACGCCTCCTTGTACCAGTGCTTGGGTTCTCCGTCGAAGAAGTGCACGTCTTCACTTGAATTCTCAACAAAGTCCTCAACAAACTCGTGCGTGTACGCAAAGTCAACCACCTTGAGTCCCAAGATGGACTGCAGCATCTTCTTCTTGTCGGCGAATGTGACGTTCTGCTTCAGGGTGTCGTCAACCAGAAAGTTTAGGTGCGTTGCGGCAACGGACGCCTTGGTGGTGAGCGACGCGTCGACGTTTTTCACCTGCAGACGTCGTCCTGCGATGAATGTGTTACCTGTGCGTGGTGGATCCATTGCATCGACATTGTTGTTGTTGCTACCAAGCATCATCAGCGCGCCAGCAGCGGCACATGTCAGGAGACGCGACGCCATGGCCCAAAACTAACTACCAAGTGGATGGATGCCCAAGAATTGGGTTTGCTTCTTCGTTGTGCCGAATACCACCACATCAGTGAGGCACCACACCACCTCCTGTGTTTGCGTGCCCAATACTGTGTATCGCTCACTGGTCAGGTGTTATGTCGCAAACCTACCTACATACCGTACTACGACCGAAACAACATGTGTTCGTGAAAACGAGGACAGGGGAGACATTTCTGTCGCCAGGTTATTTGTGATTTTCGAGGGCCAAAAAAAGGGTCCAGGGACCGAACCGGTATCCCCCCCCCTCCCCCTGTTTTCCATTTGGGGTTGGGGAATGGTTTCGCCATCCCCAACCCTTTCGGCCGCCTTGGTTGTGCGGAGTGATTTTGGAAATGGAAATCCTCGTAGGAAGGGTAGAATCGAAGACGATCGCGTCTGCCTTGTCAGCGAGAAAGTTAGCTAAAAGCTTGTATTTGGCGCCACAAATTAATTTTCATTTTCGCCTCATTTTCAATCGCGCGAGAAGGAGACCTTTTGCGCATGAAACAACTTTTGAGTTTTGAGTGTCTAGGGTACTGTACGGGTGGTGCTACTGTCTACCTTCGCCTGCAAGGTAGACAAAGGTGGTCGAACGAGTGATTTATTGTATATAAAGGTAAAATTCCTGCGGCGGCAAAATGCATGAATTCGGAAGCTCGGAAAGTGCAAGGTCGCAAAATCCGTGCGCAGATCTTCCCCATGACCATTTCCCGTTCTCCATGACGTTGTCGACAAGTTCGAGTTTCTTCGAACGTCCTCCACTTGATGAATACTGCAGTAGAAGTTCCTCGAAGCAATCCTTTCCGATCTTCGAGAATCGAGGTGATCTTCTCCACCCAGAAAGCCGGATTTTCGAAGATTGTGCGAATCGGGGAAAACCTTCCTTTTCTAAACTTTATTTCTGACTCGGCAGACGCGACTACACGCCCTAGGTAGAGAGAGGTGTCCTGTCCTCCCGGCCCCGCCCCCTTCCCCTCCATTCGGAAGACTCGAAAACAAGAGCAGAGGAGAGGAAACCGCCCTATATAATAGACCTCACCTCCCCCCATCCAAACTACTGTCAGGACTCCATTGCAACCACCTCCGAAGACGTGAACTCACTTTCTCGCATCCTTCTGTGTCCGTCCGTCTCTGGTTCGGCTGGTTTGGCGGTTTGGCGCTTGCACTCACTTCGTTTACTTCTCAGCACTACTTGTTCTGCCTCTTTGCCATTTCATCTTTGTTAATTGGGTAGGTCATGTCCTCCTCTGTGAATTTGGTCTCTGGTTTGGGGGGTGGTTTGGACACCCCCCCTCCTCCTGGGAGCAAGGGGGGTTCGTTGGTGGATAATGGCAACCCGCTCATGCTCCTCTCCTCACTCATACACAACGCAAACGCAAACAACGCCTACGCCAACATGGCTAACGTTGCGCAGCAGCAAGGGGACATACCGCGAACATTCACATCCTCATCCACCACTCACACCAACAAAAGCCTGCCACAACAACCACAACTCCAGCAAAATATGCAAAAGCGTACAAGCAGCAACTCAACAAACTCGGCACAGACGCAAGCAGCCAAGGAGCAGCAGCAGCAGCAGCAGCAGCAGCAGCAGCCAACTCAACCAGCGGCCAATTCGCTCCCTCCTCCGTTCCTTCTCAAGACGTTCGACATGGTGGACGACAGTGACACAAACGCCGTCATTGCGTGGGCACCAAGTGAAGACTCCACCACCAACAACAACGTCTCGAGGTTTGTCGTGTGGAAACCTGCAGAATTTGCACGCGACCTCCTCCCACGCTTCTTCAAGCACAACAACTTCAGCAGCTTTGTGCGTCAGCTCAACACGTACGGATTTCGAAAGGTGGACCCCGACCGGTGGGAATTTGCCAACGAAAACTTCGTGTGTGGTCGACGTGACCTGCTGCGCAACATTGTAAGACGCAAGCCCAGCAGCACCAACGAGCTGCAGCAGCCAGCATCCCCAACGGCAGCAGCTCCTCCAGCTGAGAAAAAGGCGACGCCGACGACTTCGTCGGGCAACGGCACCACACCAACGTGCACACCAGCGCCGGCGAATGTGACGGTCACCGTGCCTCGCGTGCCAACGCACCCTCTCACGCTGATGACGGCACCACGCCGACCTTCCCTGCAGAAGCTGAACGTCGAGCGTGCACCGAGCGCCGTTACCATCGGAGGGTGCAACTCAGCATTCACTGTGCTCAGCCCCACGTCGGGCATTGTTGGCGTCGAGCCGCCGACGACGCCCAAGACGTCCGCCGCGAGCTTGGCGGCTGCCATCACCGTCATCGGAGATGCAGTGCAGAGCGCGGTGACACGCGCGCTCACCACGTTCGCCGAGGAGGCTCCGGCACACGCCGCGGCGGCGGCGGCGGCGATCGAGGCGATGGGAGTTGGCAACAACAACAACAACAACAACAACAACGCCTCCGAGCCACACGCAAGGAGCCCGGAGCAGATTCGCGACGGGCTCGAGGAGGCTCTCATCACAGGCTTGCGAGCCGCGGCGGCACCTGGACGTGCTGCCATGGCACACGTCGCGGCGCTGGAGTCAAGATTAGCAAAACTCGAGGCTGCTGCTGCGGCGGCAGCGGCGTCAGACGGAACGAACAAAAACAATGATATGGCCATCGCCACGACAAAAGCAGGTGAGGAGGAGGTGGGTGGAAGTGCTGGAGGTGGAAGCTTCACCAGCATGCATCGCGAAATCGACGAGGAGATTCCAAACGAGGACGTTCCGCCGAGCAAGCGAGCACGCATCGTGGGTGGGTTTCAATCTGTGGAGGTGTAGGGGGCTTGGCTTAGATAGAATGAATAGATCAAACCAATGTTAACAAGAATGAAAAAGACTTCACTTCACTTCACTTCCAACTGTTGTGCATTTTTTGATGACGTCGTCGCCTCCATCCACGACGAAGTCTTCCAGTGCAGGGCTCTTCACTAGCCATGCCGCAAACGGATTACTTTGCACACAACCACCATCGGCATCATCATCGCCATCAGTCTTGGTTTTGATGTCAATCCAGCACTGGTGGTACCTCGCGCACAGCTCGCATGCTGTGCGCTTTAGCGTGCCATACGTGACTCCATCTCGCGCGTCGGCTGTACGCTTCTTACCCGGCAGCACCTCAGCATCACCACCAAGCACCGATCCCACGCAAGCGCGCGCCATCGAAATCTTGCAGAGGCGGCTCTGCAACTTCGCAGGTACCGGGCCGTCAAACTTGCCCGCACCAGCGCGCACGCCGCGCACGCCAGTGGTAACCTCGTGGCGCGTTTCCGGCACGCGGCTCCAGTTCAAAGATAAGCCGCATAGCTTGGGAGCTCGCTGGCCCGTCGTCTGATCACGCTGCCCCGGCGCGGCTGATGTCACCAAAGCTGGCGACGAAACGCCCGACGCGGCATCGCCGACGATGACGTTTGACGGAGGTTCCGGCGTCGGCGCCACCAGGCACACGGGTGCGTGGTAGACGAAAGGCGGCGAGAGCACGTGAGACCGCAATGCCGCACGCTCGGCAATCGCGCGGCGGAGGCTCGCGGCGGCGGCATCCGCGAAGCATGTTGCGGCGTGCGAGACGATGCTGTCGAGGTAGATGGGCGCGGAGAGCACTGCGAGCGCGAGCGAGCCCTGCACGCCGAGCAACGTCATCTTCGCATACTTGTCGCTGCAGCTCATGCAGTGCGTTGCAAAGCCACGCCCTGGCTTGCGCCGCGCCGCACCGATAGCTGCGGGTGCATCGCGCGCCTCCACGACGTGCGCGCTTGGGGGCATCGAAGACGCCTCCAGCAGCGGCTTTGCTCCCGTGGTGGCTGCCGCATGCTCGAGAATGCTAGCGTCGCCACATGGTAGGCAGCTCACGTAGAGGTGAAGCGTCACGCCGGCACGCAATGTACACTTCCTGTTCGCGGTACCATCGCGCACAAGCAGCGTCAACGACGACGACGATGCCTGCGTCTCTCTCCGGTCACTGTTGTTGTTGTCGTCGTCGTTGTCGTCGTGCAGGATGCGCCTCGCGTCGTCGAGGATGCTCCTGACAAGCGCGCGTCTTGCGATGATCTCGGCATGCGCATCTGCAACGCGGTCGCCCGCACAACCTCGTTCGTCGAGGCTTCCCATGCACTTGGTTCCCGTACCGACAGCGACTGGCGTGACCGTGTCGTCGTTTTCGTCGTGCGCGACAAAGACGGCGAGCGCCGTGCGTTCTTTTCCCTGCGGCTTCCCCGTGTTTGGAAGTCGTGCGTACGCATCAAGTGCCGTTTGCGCGACGCGTGTCGCCCAGACTGGCTGCTTATCGTCGTCCTTCCACCATCGCACATCCTTCCGCTGTCTGTTCTCTGAAGCACTTCCCATCACCGTCCCGAACCACCTGATGTATGGTGGGTTATATACGCAGTTTATTTAAGAAATCAAAAGGAAGAGAAAAAGTGACGTGCACGGATGTTTACGCGTCCATTGCAACAGCTTTGGACATGTCAGCGATAGTTTGCTTGAGCTGTTCCGCTTGCTGTTTGCGTTGCCTTCTCTCCTTTAGCGTCTTCGCCTTTCCCGTCCTGTTCTTGGCGGCGACCGCCTTGATTGCGGTAGCTTTGTGCACGGCGGTATTTTTCTTGCCCGCCTTGTTTCCTTTTCCCTTGAGCGCGGTGCCTCCCTTCGCGCGGCTGTTCGCCTTCTTGTTGAAGTGCGTTGGCATAAGAAAGCCTAAGAAACAAAAGTCGCAGGAGAATGACGGCGAGCGCGTGATGTGGTGGCGGCGCGGCTTTAGGGGGTATGCCCAAACAAAAAGAGCAGCGACTTTTCCCCGGGCTCCAGGGGCAGGGCAGGGGATCCGTCGCTGGACGGCTGCACGGCTGGTTCAGAAAGCAACTCCCTCTACGATAAGAGTATTGGGAGCTGAATTTGGTAGCGAGAATCCATGGTGGCATTGTTGTCCTGATTAGGTTCTACGACGGATCCCCCTTTCCTCCCCTGTCTGGCTGTGCCTGCCCTGCTTTTGCTGTTTTGTCTGATTTCTCTCCCGCCAAAGTTTCCTTCCCCGTCAGAAACCTCTCTGCTTCCCCGGGGATTTGAATATCACACGTCTCACTCACTCTGCAGACTCCGGAAGAGCAATGGCGGGAGGAGGGCGACTCCGTGCGCAGGCCGCCTCCAAAGCCTCGAAGGCGGCGTTGGCTCTCAGCAAACTCGACAAGTCACTTGGAAGACGTAACAGGCTCGATGATGACGAAGATGACGACGACGACGCCTCCTCCTCTGATGCCGGCGGCTCGGAGGAGGACGCCGTTGAGGACGACCTGAAAGACTTCATCGTACGAGGAGACGAACACGACGCGTACCTCGACGACCTCGACGAAGAGGGAGGGACGACGTTCAACGCGGGAGGAAGAGAGACGTTCGGAGGGGCGTCGAGAGAGAAGGAGAGCAAGTCCAAGAAAAGAAGTGGAGCGGGACGAAATGCCGATGAACCGCCGGCGAAAAAGGCTGTGCCGAAGTTCTTCCAGCCGGGATTCAGCGCACCCAAGTCCACGACGGGGAAGGTGTTGGCACCCGCAGGTGGGGCGGGGGCGGGGGCACCAAAGCTCGACGGAGGCGACGCGCTGCTTGACGGCATCCTCGCGGGACTTGGCACGGATGCGGCGCCGACGACGACGGCGAGGCGTGCACGACTCGTCACGCACGCGACACCGGCGACAAACTCCAAGCCACTGAAGTCGCTCGACCTGGACACGCTCGTTCCCATGGAGGCGGAACAAACCAAGAGGAGGGTGTCCTTCAAAGACGACGAAGACGACATGCCGCTGCCGCCACCGAACGACGACGACGACGACGACGACGCTCCAGCTCCAGCTCCAGCTCCAGCAGCAGCAGCAGCTGGTGCCGCTGCGCCTTCCACCAAAGCCGCGCCAACCAGTCTGGCGGAGCGCGCAGCTGCAGCCGCGTCAGCTGCAAGCGCAGACGCCGCCGCAACTGCACAGCCGTCTGCGGGTTGGCTTGAGGTGGTGGATGCGTCGAAAGAGGCGGACGACGAGGCGCAGCGTGCAGCCGCGGCTGCCGAGGCGAACGAAAAGGCGTCGGAGGCGGCGCTTGCGGCTCTCGCATCTGACGAGCAGAGCCTGCCAGTTGATACGGACAAGACGCTTCCATTTTACCTCATCGATGCCGTGGAGGAGGGTGGTGGCCGAGGCGGCGGCAGCGGCGGTGTCACCACAGTATCGCTCTTCGGAAAGGTTCCCGTCGACGGCGGTAAGAGCTTCGCTAGCTGCTGCGTGCGCGTCGAGGGCTTGCAGCGCTGCGTATTCGCCATCCCTAATCCGGAGGTTTTTGGCGACGATGGAGGTGAGGCGGACCGACTCGAGGCGGAAATCGCGGCGGCAGAGCAGGCTGTGGGCAAAACTAGCAGTAGCGAGGACGACAGCGGCGCGTCGGAGGCTGCGGCAGCCCTCGCCTCGGCAAAGGACGCGCTGTCGAAGCACCTCCACGCCAAGTGCGCGTCTCTCAAGTCGGAGCTGCGAGCGCTGCTGGGCAAGCATGGAATTTCCAACTACACCATGTCGCCAGTCAAGCGCACGTACGCCTTCGAGAACCCGCGCATTCCGCGAGGGGAGCAGTATGTCGTGAAAATTCGGTACCCCGCCAGCCTGCCGTGCGTGCCATTTGAGGTGGCGGAGCGCGGTGGCTCTGAGTTCATCTGCATGATGGGATCGCAGACGAGCCTGCTCGAGAACCTCATGGTCAAGCGCAAGCTCATGGGACCGAGCTGGCTGAGCCTCGCTTCACCCACGCGCATCGCCAGCACGTCGATGCTTAGCTGGTGCAAGCTCGAGGTGGCTGTGCCCTCCGCCAAGCACGTTTCCCCGCAGGCACTACCAGCCGCCTCGGGCGAGACACGCGCGTTCCACGCCAACTCGCCCGCACCGCCGCTCGTCGTTGCCAGCCTGCACGTCAAGGCGACTCCGAACGACAAGGACCACACGAACGAGGTTGCAGCCGTGAGCGTGCTGTACCACAACGCCGTGCGCATCGACAGCGGCATGGAGGCGAAGGAGTGGATGCCGGGTCTTCGCCACTTCACCGCTGTTCGGCGCATAATGCCAACCGTTCCGTTCCCGCCGGGCTTCGATGCGCACGTGAAGGATCAAAACGAAAAGCAGACGAAGCGCAACGGCGGGATCGTGCTGTCCGCGCAGGGCACGGAGCGCAACCTGCTCGCCTTCTTCCTCGCCAAGATGCAGCAGATCGACCCCGACGTGATTGTCGGGCACAACGTCGGCCAATTCGAGCTCGAGGTGCTGCTGCATCGCATGAACGTGCTGAAGGTGCCCAACTGGAGCCGCATCGGGCGCGTGCGGCGGTCTCGCATGCCGAACCTCGGAAACTCCAAGGCGGGATTCGGGCAAGGCGCGAGCTACGGCGTGCAGACATCCATCGCGGGGCGGCTGCTGTGCGACACGTGGGTGAATGCGCGCGAGTTTGTCACAAAGGCTGTCAGCTACGGCCTTACGAACCTCGCGAATACGCTGCTGGGCGAGAAGCGAGACGAGCTGCAGGGTAGCGACGTCAAGGCGTGCTACGCGTCGTCGGACCGCCTGCAGACACTCGTCGGGTGCTGCATATCCGACGCCTTCCTGAGTCTCAAGCTGATGTTCCACCTCAACTCGCTGCCACTCACGCGCCAGCTTGCGAGCCTTTCGGGCTTCCAGTGGAGCACGACGCTGCAGAGCCAGCGCGCGCGCCGCATTGAATTTTTGCTCCTGCACGAGTTCCACGCGCGCAAGTTCCTGCTGCCCGACAAGCAGACAGCCGCGCAGAAGGCAAAAGCCGCGCGCATCGCCGACGGGGATGACGGCGACGACGAAGACGGCGACGACGGCGATGCGCCCAAGTCTGGCGGCAGGCGCAAGAAGGCGGCGTACGCTGGAGGCCTCGTTCTCGAGCCGAAAAAGGGGCTGTACGACAAGTTCGTCCTGCTCCTAGACTTCAACTCGCTGTACCCGTCGATCATCCAGGAGTACCACATCTGCTTCACCACCGTGGAGCGCAACTTCGACGCCACGCCCGACGAGGAGGGTGCGAATGCACCGCTTCCAGGTCCCGGATCGGAGGACATCGCGGTTCTGCCCACAATCATCCGCAAGCTCGTCGAGCGACGTCGGCAGGTGAAGGACCTCATGAAGAGGGAGAACGACCCGCTGAAGAAGAGCCAACTTGACATCCGTCAGCTGGCGATCAAGATTACGGCAAACTCGATGTACGGCTGCCTCGGCTTCTCGGCGAGCCGCTTCTACGCCAAGCCGCTCGCGCAGCTCATCACGTCGCAGGGCCGCGAGGCGCTGCAGAACACCGTTGACTTGGTGCGCAACCAGGTTGGCCTCGACGTCATCTACGGAGACACGGACAGTATCATGATCCACACGGGCGCCGACGACCTTGCCAAGGTGATGCAGCTAGGATACGCTGTGAAGAAGGAGGTGAACAAGCGGTACCGGTGCATGGAAATTGACATCGACGGTGTTTACAAGTCTATGCTGCTTCTGAAGAAGAAGAAGTACGCCGCGCTTGTTGTCGACCAGAACCTGCCGAACGGTGAATTCACGACCAAGATGGAGACAAAGGGCCTCGACATCGTGCGCCGCGACTGGTGCCCGCTCGCGAAGGATGCGGGGCACTACTCTCTGAGCGAGGTTCTGAGCGGAAAGAGTGCGGAGGATATCGTGCACGCGATCCATACGCACCTTAGGGAGCTGAAGGAGTTTGTGGAAAGTGGCAGTGTTTCGAAGGAGAAGTTTGTCATCACCAAGCAGCTCACGAAGCGACCTGAGGACTACCCGGATGCCGCAAATCAGCCGCACGTGCAGGTTGCCCTTAGCCGGCGGCGGCAAGGTCGCACCGACTGCGTCGCGGCGGGCGAGACGATTCCCTACATCATCTGCAGGGAGAAGTCGACGACATCTGGCGCGGAGGGTGGTGAAGCTGCAGCAACGGCGCCGGCGCCATCGTCAAACCAGCCGCTGGCGAAGCGAGCTTTCCACCCCGATGAGGTGGTTGCAAATGGACCGGTGACTCCGGATGCCGCTTGGTACCTGAGCAACCAGGTTCATCCCGTAGTGAGCCGCCTCTGCGACGTGATTGAGGGAACGGACGCCGCGCAGCTGGCAGAGTGCCTAGGCCTCGATGCGCACAAATATCGCCAGCAGATTGCGGCGAGGGACAATGTCACGGGCGACGGCCTGACGGCGGACGCGGCGCTTGGCACTGCGCCGAGCCTGGACGACGACGACCGATTCCGCGCGTGCGAGCCTCTCGTGGTGGTTGGCAAGTCCTTCGTGGGAACGCGTGCTCTCGTCAACGCACCGGACACCGCGTCGAGCTTGGTGCCCGCGAACGCGGCGGCACTCAGCAATGCCGCGGTGCTCGCGTCACGTGCGGCAATCGGGCGGTACTACTCCGGCTTGATGCGCAGCGAGGACGAGGCGGAGGCGAGCGCCACGGAGACGCGCGACGTGTCGCTGCGCGAGGTGCAGAACATCCCGCTCGGCTCCGCATCGGTGGACCCGAGACAGACGGGTAAGATGGTGCGCGCGTACACGGAGGCGCAGCTGTACACGCAGCTGAGCCACTACGTTCGGCTGCTTGACGTTGACGGCGCACTCGATGCCAAGTTTGGAAAGGTGCCGAGCAACTCAAATGAGCGCGCGGCGTATGCGACAACCACCGCCGGTGCGTCGCGTGCCACCGCGGCGCAGGCACTTGCGGTGGTGCGTCGCACTCTGGATTCGGCATGCACGTCAGCACGGCACATCCGATCAGAGTCGGCATATCGGTATGTGAATTTGAAGTCGATGCTGACTGGCTGCTGATTTCGGACAAATTTGACTCGGGAAGGTGGGGGAAGGAGTTGAATTTTTGTTGTTGTAGTGCATCATCATCATCATCATCATCATTTGCTTCTTTTTCTTTTTGTTTACCAAACTAAATTTCCTGCAACCAACGAACACGCGATTCCGCTTAACGACGAGAGTTGTGCGCGCCAATCCATCGCAGCAGTGCAGGATCCAAAGCATCTGCGATGACGTCGTCGCCCTCACTCTCGCCGCACCACGTGCCGTCCGCGTGCACCTCCGGCTTTAGTCCCATGGCGTTTAAAAATGACTCGTGCTGCCGATATGTGGTCCCGACGTGGTGGCGGTAGCATGCCAGCGGCATGAGGTTGTTGTTCGTTGGTTTGACGCCCGCACGCTCGTCAGCCGCCATCGTCTCCATGAGACAGTAGCGCACGAGGGGATTCCACCGTTTTCGACTCGCGACGACTTTTGGATTGCGCGGTGGTTCAGGACCCAAGCTTCCGTCCAGTTGACGGTACGTTCGTGGTAACTTGCTTTGAGATTTTTGTGCGGTTTCTTGCAGAAGTTTCTGAAATGCTTGTTTTTCTGGGTCTGTTGAAGTTACTTTTGGTGCTGGTGGTGGTGGTGGTGGTGGTGGATGCCGACTTTTGAGAGTAGTAGTAGTTTGCTGGTGGATGGCTGCCTGATGACTGCTGATGCTAATGTCAGCATGGTGTGAGGAGCGCGTCACCGCCGTATCTGTTGTTGTCACAGGAACATCTGGTATGGCAGGTATGCCGAGAGCGGTGCGTAGCGACGGCATGACGATATGCAAGACCTGTGCAGATTCAGATGAAGAGTGAGCACTGTGTGACAGAATAATGGCGTTACTCGAGGAGCGAGGGGGACGTTGTTCGGGGTTCACCGACCTGGTTCACCCGGGATCTCAAACCCGAATATCATCTCAACTCAACTTTTGGCGCGTGGTGGGTTTGAACGTCTTCGGAACAGAACCAAAAAACAACTCAAAGCAGGCAGCAAAGCAGGGCGCCTTCTTTTCTGCCCCTTCTAAAATCCTCAACTACGCGACGGCATGTCCGCCGCCCTCGTCGCTCGCTCGCAGCCCCCAGGTTCGGGCGACGACGCGTCGCCCGCCGTCGTGACGCTTGACGACGACCTCGGTGGACTAGACACGGAGACGTTTGAAGTTTACCGGGATGCCGAGTCGCTAGTCGCGCAGGGACTCGCGCAGCACCCGTCGCCGATTGCGGAGTCCACGACGATGTCCTTCGTACGCCCTCCCGCTGTGAAAAGCAAGCTCGCGCTCCCGCCCGTCATCCTTACCACCAAGCTGAGTGCGCCGCAGGTGCAGTCCCTTCTTCTGGCGAACGACAGGCACGCCGAACGTCTACCAACAGGCGAGCGCAAAGGCTTTTTTTTGGCAGACGGACCTGGCGTCGGCAAGGGGCGACAAGCGGCCGCCATCGTCTTCGAGAGATTCTTACGTGGCGATACCAAGGCGGTGTGGTTCTCCGCTTCCACCGACCTTGCTTTCGACGCGAGGCGGGACTTCATGGATATCGGAGCACTCGACTATGATGTCATCTCCCTGCACGACTTTAAGCGCGACGGCGTCTCGATCAAAACGCCACTGCAACGCAAGTATCCCAAGGGCGGCTGCATGTTCTACACATACTCGATGCTGACCGCTGGCCTTTCGAGCAAAAGGCAAAAGAAGGGTGCTGGCGCCGGTGCGTACGGAGCATCCACGTCGGCGGCACCGCCACCGTCCTTCGGAGAAGGAACGCGGCTGCAGCAGCTCGTCGACTGGCTTGGCAAGGACTTCAGTGGCATGCTCGTATTCGACGAGTGCCACAAGGCGAAAAGCTGCGGAGGTGGATCGTCGAAAACGTCCAAAATGTCCAAAACAGCCATGGCTGTGATCGAGCTGCAGGCACGCCTACCTCATGCACGCGTCTTCTACGTCAGTGCCACGGGCGCGACGGAAGCTGAGAACCTCGGCTACATGACACGCCTCGGCATGTGGGGGCCTGGCACGCAGTACCACGATCGAAACAAATTTCTGGAAATGATGAACCAGGGCGCATTTGGCATGACCGCCATGGAGCTCGTGGCGATGGAGCTTAAGCGGAACGGATCACTCGTCGCGCGAACACTCTCGTACAACGGCGTGGAGTTTGCCAACCAATTTTACGCCATTGGCGACGACTTCAAAACGATGTACGACACGTCGACACAGCTTTGGCGAGACATCATCCGGCTTTTTAATTCGTCGCTCGATGGCGAAGACAAGAGGAATGGGAAGCGTGCATTGTTTGGTGCCATGCAGCGCTTTTTCAAGCAGATGACGACGGCTGCGAAGGTTCCGGAGGTGCTTCGCGTCGCAAAGGAGGCTCTGGCGAACGGTCAGGCTGTTGTCATTGGCCTGCAGAGCACCGGCGAGGCGCGTACAGAGGCGTACGCCGCCGGGAAGAGAGGCAAGAAAGCCAACGATGACGACAACGACGGCGACGACGCATTCGATGCGTTCGTGCAGCCCGCCTCGCTCGTCGCGAAGAGCTTGATCGAAAAGCACTTTGGGATTGACGAACAGCATCCCCCCGACGAGGGCAGTGAGGTGGAGTCCATCCTCAAACGTGCATCTGAGCTTAAACTACCCGAGAACCCACTGGACCAGATCATCGATGCCCTCGGCGGACCTGCAGCTGTGGCGGAGATGACGGGACGCAAGCGTCGCATGATTCGAAAGGGTGGAAAGATCGTCTACGCGCGGCGCGATGAGGATTGCGCGCTTGACATGGTCAATATCAACGAGCGTGACGCCTTTCAGAATGGGCGCAAACTCGTGGCAATCATTAGCGATGCCGCGAGTGCGGGCATCAGCCTGCAGAGCGACCGCAAAGCGAAGAACCAGCGCCAGCGCGTTCACATCACGCTGGAGCTCGCGTGGAGTGCGGACAAGACGGTGCAGCAGCTCGGCCGATCGCATCGCAGCAATCAGTGCATCCCTCCGATCTTTTACCTCGTGAACACGTCCATCGCCGGGGAGAATCGCTTCTCCAGCGCGGTTGCCAAGCGCCTTGAACAACTCGGGGCGCTTACGCGTGGAGACCGTCGCGCCACGACCGCCGGATGCGAGGCAATGGCAGCCGGCAATGTGGAGACAAAGTACGGGACCAAGGCGCTTGACTTGATGTACAAGATCTTGCTTAACAGGTCGTTGCTGCCGTCTAGTGTCACGCCGCAATGGCTCACTGATCAGCTTGACGAGCTCGATGACGAGGCGAGCCCTACCTTTAGAGCTCAAGCGAAGAGAAAGATCTGGGAAGACTTCATGCGTCAAGCTCGCAGGGCTCTCGTGCAAGTAGAAGTCTTCTCGCCTTCGATGGGTGGTGGAGTGGGCCTGCACGGAATGGCGACGGCGCAGGATTCGAGCCACGCAGGTGGCAGCAGTGCGGTATACAACGCTCACAACGTCGGAGTGGACAACATGGACATGAGCAGCGTTCTGCCACAGACGAATGTGAAGACATTCCTGAATCGCATGCTGGCTCTTCCCGTCTCGATGCAGGAGAAGCTGTTCGGTCTCTTCACAACGCTGCTTGCTTACCAGATTGCCGAGGCGAAGAGCAAGGCTGAGTACTTTGAGGGCCGCATTCCGACAGTCTACGCTGAGAAAATGACGCTTAAGAAGGAGACGCCCATTGAGCTCCCGAATCAGCCCAAGACGGTCAAGCTTGATTTGAGCCACTTCGTGGCGGACTGCGGGTTCCCATTCGAAAAGGCGCTCGAGCTATTGGAGGCTGACCGCGCGAAGGATCCGGAGACCACGAGCGGATTCTACGTACAGAAACATCTTCCGCACGTTACCAACGGCGAGCGATGGCTCCTGCTGGCATTGGAGGTGAGGACGCCCGGCCAGCCAACGCGGAACTCTCGAGGAAGGCGAATTCCGCCGCATCAGTACAAGATCATCAGGCCAACGCTTGGAGTGGCTCGAGTGCTCAAGGGTGCCGATGATCTTCATGAAAAGTTTCGCGCGGTTGACGACGACCGCATGAGCAAAATGTGGAAGCGTTCCTATGATCAGGATGTGTCGCCTCAGGGTTCTCTGCGCAAGAAGAACATCGCACTGCTGAATGGAAACGTGACGCCAGTTTTGCCAACCGTGGTAAATGCGATCAAGGACATCCACGGCGGATACCCGGCTGTCGTTCGCATGCAAGATTCAAGTGGTGACATGAGTACATATCGGATCGGCATACAGGTGCAAATCTACGGCAATACTGAAAGGCAAACACATGATGCAAAGATCGTCATCAACGCAGTGATCAGTAAACTGCTTAAGATGGCTCCGCTGATCCCTGAGGAAGATGCCGTCGCAGCACTCGATGTGCCAACACAAATGCTGCTGCTAACGCACGGCGATGAACGTGGTGCGGATGACGAGAGTGACGACGAGGAGGACGGCGTGTCCACGCAGCGCAAGCGCCGAACTCAGTCCAAGGACAAGGGCAAGTCACGTGTGATAAGTATCAAGGAACGTGTCAATCGCCTGCGTGGAGACCCAGCGGACGACGACCTTGTCGCTGATGACGATGATATCGACGAGTCGACGCTGGCGAAGCTCTCTGGTCTTTGGGACGACGGCGTGCCCTTGCCGACACTCACGGAGGAGGCGCGTGAGCGCAGGAAGATTGCTCGCCAGAGTTCTCAAGCATCGGCGAAGAAGCAAGCGGCGCCGACGAAGAAGGCTCAAGGCAAGGCTCGCGCCGATGCGATGGTGGTCGACGTCGTCGACGACGACGACCTCGAAGTCCTCGATGATGTGCCAACGTCAGCGGCGTGCGTCGACGTGCCTTCTCCAATTGCAACCGGAACTCGCCCGCGTCGTGCAACGGCGGCACGCAAGAGCTTGTGCGAGGAGGAAGAAAACATGGAAGAAGTGGAGGAGGAGGAGGAGGAGGAGGAGGAGGAGGAGGAGGAGGAGGACCCCAACGACGATCAATGCGCCATTTGCAACTTGGGCGGTGTTCTTGTGTGCTGTGAAAAGTGCCCAAAGTCGTACCACTTTGAGTGCCTTTCTGCTCCCCGTGAGGAAGTGGAGGCTGCAGATCCGTGGCATTGCCCCGCTTGCTGTGAGGAGGAATGTACAAAGTGCTGTGAGGAAGAAGAAGCTCAGAAGCTTGCATCAAGCTCTGAACAGCCCGCCGATGATACCGCCGCCCCTGAGGCTCCACCGACCTTGGAGGAGCTGGCTCTCGCAAACCCGCGAATCCTAGTCGGCAGGCGCATCAGGAAGCATTTCGCTGGACACGGATGGTTTGCGGGCACGATCAAAAGGTACGACGCCAAAATCGATCCGCGGTTGGGCGAATCGCTAGGCCTGTACATTCGATACGACGACAAAGACACAGAACATATCTACGTGAAAGATGCTATCCCCTTGCTTGTCGACGATCCTCCTGCTGCCTCGCCGCCTCTGCCGCTGCCACCGCCGCCGCCGCTTCCGGCTTCGCCTAACGAACACGCGGAACCGATTCCGATGGTGGCATTCACACCTGGCGAAGCTTTGGTCAAATCTGCGCCAGAGGAGGCTCCCGAGACGGAAGCGGCTGCTCATGCTGCTACGATGTCTGCGGGTGATCGTAAGGGCAAGCGTGCGATGTACGACGAGGACGACGGACGCGTTCCTAAGGCTCCACGATTTTCTGAGGCTGGCGCCGGCACTTCCGCGGTGCCTCCCGAGGATATCGTGGACCTGGAGGCGGAGGACGAAGAGGACCCATACCTCAGCAAACGACGCCGTCTCGGTGACCTCACCAATCTGGTTCGCGATGGCAAGAGCCACCCTCTAGACGTATGTGTGCTTTGCCCCTCAGGGGGCACATTGCGTGCGCATATCGACGGCAACGGCCACATTTCGTGTGCTCGCACGGGAGCAAGGCGCGAGGACTGCGAGAGGCTTTTGCTGGACAGCGGTAAGCTCGACCAATTTGAAAACATTGCGCGTCAAAATGGTCCAGAGAAGAAGTTCTACTGCTTCGCATGTGCTCCGAAAATGAATGAGGAATCGAGCTCAATGGTCGCAGTTCCCCCATGGTCGCAGTCCGCACAGGAAGATTACGGCGTGAGGGCTTGGAAAAACCGACCCCTCTGGTCAGACCACGTCCGGCAATTTCATGCAGCTTACTGAATTCAGTAATGAAGTTGCACTTTATTTTGTCCAACGGTCATCCATTCACATCATTCACTTTCACCATTCAGCCCATTCACCGGTGCCATTCACTGCGCGTTTTTGTTCATGGCGCAGGTGATTTCGAAGGTTGTATCACTGTATCAAGGGCGCTTTCGTAAGCGTAGCGAGGGCTCCGGTTGTGACTTGTTTTCGTTGATGTCGTCGCCAGCGCCACCAACCGTGCACCAACACGATTATTGAAGAGTCGCACTTAACTACTCTACTCTACCTAGAAGTATCTAAAGGAGTGCAATTTGTGGGAAATGGAGCTGTCTTGGAGTTTAGACTGCAAAATCATGTATTTACAAACAATGTTATTCGTCGCGCAAGGCGTGGACGAGCATGTCATTTGTAAACGCGTCGTCCGGCCGTACAGCCAGGCATTTGTGGTAGTGCTCGACAGCCGCGTGTAATCGCCCGGCGAGGTGGTGTGTGAAGCCGATGGCGGCGAATGTGGACGCACACTTGGGTCGCTTCGCCAATGCGACCGTGTACCACTCCAGCGCTTCGTCGTACCTGCGTAGCTTGCGAAGGCAGTGCGCGAGGTTGCTGATGGTTGGCTCCCATGCAGCGCCAATGTTCAAGCGGCCTGGCGCGCTGTCCCATCCGCCGGCGCCCAGCGGCGTCGCCGCCGGAGTCGCTGCGGTCCCAGGCGTCGTGCCGTCCCACAGCTGCGCAATGCCTGACGCCAGCCGGCCGGATGCTGGACCACTCTCCGGCGCCGTTCCAGGTCGCACGCGCATCGGCGGGGGTGGGGGTGTCGCGCCCGCCGCGCCTGGCACGGTGAAGACGTCTTCCGCGGCGCCGCTTGCGATTGCCAGCGCTTGCTGGAAGTGCTCGGCGGCACCTTCGTAGTCGCCCTGCTTGAAGAGCAGAACGCCGAGCTCGTTCCAGACGAGCGGGTCACGCGCGCAGATCGACTTCGCCTGATGCAGGAACTGCTCGGCGAGGCTCGGGTGATTCGTGCGGCCGTGCTCCATGCCGAGGTACAGCAGAGGAAGGTGAAGGCCGGGGAAGAGGCGCGCGGCTGTGCGGTACGCCGCCAGCGCCTGGTCGCTCTCCTCCTGCAGCGCGAATGCATTGCCAAATCCAATCCATGCCGCGGCGCTGTGCGTGTCGATCGCCGTTGCGCGCGCGAGATGTCGGCGCGCCTGGTCGAAGTGGCCGACGCACGTGTAGTAGCATCCAACGGCGTACCAGCTGAGAGCGCTCTCCGGCTGCGCGTCGACGAGCGCGTGCGCTGTCAGGAACAGCTCGTGCTTTTTTCCCAGCTCCACCGCGCACGCCAGCAGAACAGGAAGGGCGCGCGCGTGGTGCGGATGCCGAGCGACCACCTTCTTCGCCAGCTGGTGCGCGGCAGGAAATTCCATACAGTGGCAGAGCCACTCCGCGCGGCAGGCAACCACGTCGTCGTTCTCGCCTAGATTCCAGCCATCCGGCCCGGGAGACGAGAGTGCTGTGAGAGCCGACTCCATCTCGCCCACGGGTCGGTGCTTCTTCCCCATGGCGCCGTACAGCAGCGGCAGCCACGCGTGCTCCGGCGGCACGGCAAGCCGCGCGATGACGCGCTGCTCTTCCTCCGCTGGCAGCATGTGATTCGCGAGAAGCGCGTCGAGCGCCTCGTAGCAGAACGGATCAGCGTCTAGCGCCGCGCGAAACCAGTAGACGGCACGACCTCTGTTGTCCAGTGCAAAGCATGCGCGTCCGCGCAGCGTGCACGTTGCGCCCGCGAGCGTGCCTGCTAGCGTGGCGTCCGCCTCCGCCTCCAAGTCCGCGCCCCTGAGCACGCCCAGGCACTCGTTCCACTCGCCGCACTCCGCGTGACACCGCGCCGCGAGGTACCTGAATCGCGCATCTGACTCCACGAGCGCCGCGGCGTGCAGGCGCAGCACGGCGAGCGCTCGCCGGTAGTCTCTCGACACGAAGCACGCCTGCGCGAGGAGGTACACGTCCGCGGGCGCACCGCCTGAGAGCGTGAGCAGCTTGTCCGCGAAGAAGGACGCCGACGCGTACATGTGCTTGCCGAGCGCGTCCTGCACTAGCGCGCGCATGCGTGGGAGCGAGACTGCGTGCGCAGGCGTGGGAGGCGACGCGTCCGCTGGTGCGTGCGCAGGCGTGGGAGGCGCCATGCCTACGATAGACGAAACGATCGTTTGGGTTGGGCGGGAGCGCAGTTTGTTTGAACTTTCCGCCTTCGCCTTCCCCTTCCCGGGAACGGAAGGGACATGTGGGAAGGGAACGAAACCCCCAAACAAACTCTATCCAGGTTTACCCAAACAAACAGGTCAAACAAACTCTAAAAGGGCGAACAAAACCCCAAGCGCAATCGCAAGCGCATACAACGAGGATGGCGTACCGTAAACCTTTAACTTAACTGTATTTGTATTTGCATTTATGGCTTTTATGCCGTATGTACTGTATTTACGCGTAAAGTAAGTACTCTACCGTACAGATACATACGTTTAGTTAAAATATATGCCCTTGCTACGATATATATATATAGTTCTAGAGAGAGAGAGAGATAGAGTGTGTGTGTGTGTGTGTGTGACTTACTTAGGTGACGAGAGGCAGTATGTACTGTAGTAAGATAGTCCTTGGTACTACATAGTACTAGTTAGTCGTCAACGGGAGGAGGCGCTGCGAACGGCGAGCCAAAACTGTTCTGCAGTTCAACCAGGTAGTTCCAAATCTAAATAAAGCATGGTTTCATTACATTAAGATAAGTTATCAACATCTTGTATATTCATTCATTCGTCCGTAAAGGAAAGCAATCACCCGTCGTTCATTCCCGGCGGTGCAGCAGGCACGGCAGCAACACAATAGCGCGTCGAAGTAGGCGTCAGGGGGGGGGGCAAAAAGCCTATCGTCGCAAAGCCCACACCTCGTCCCAAGGCTCGTTCGTGTCTCCTCTCACCTCAGGCGGCCTGGGCTCGAAGAGGCGCCGGAAGGTTCCACACGACAGACACGATTCGCTCGCTCGCCTCCATGGACAGCTGCACGTCGTGAAGGCGTGTTACCGGTGAGCGTTCAGGCATATCGACCGCGGCTGGCGCGGCGTCGGCAGCGCGCTGAAACCCTGCATACGCAACCTGTCGCATGACAGGGCCACCCTCGCCCGCGTTAGCCAAGGCGTCCGCGAGCCCGAGACGACGGTGTTCCGTAATCATCACGTGGCGCATCATGATTGCGCGACCCTGGGCCGTGGCGGTTTCGGTGAGAGCCTGCCTCAAAAGATCCAGCGGGAAGCGGCTCGAGACAATCTCCTGCAGGGGATTGCGCACCTCGCGAAGCACGTTGTGCAAAGAGCGGTGAGAAGCCATCGCCTCGACCGCCTCAAGCACGATGCACAGCCCATCTCCGTGAGACTGGCGCGTGAGCATCTTAGACACGCGTGTGAGGAAATGGGGAGTCCTGCCCAGCGAGCGCGCGGTGGCTGCATTCTTGCCGTCAATGCAAGCAAGTGCACAGGCAATGGCTGCCGTCGGATCCGTCGTGGACACGGGAAGCCTTTGGCACAGGACACCAAGCGCAGTTTCCCTGTTCGCGAGGCGATCCGCGTCGCGCTCCAGCCAAGTGCGCAGCACGTCAGCCGCTCCTGCGCGCAGAAATGAGGCACAGCGGTCTGCGCTGCGCGACGCAAGGTTCTGGATCGCACCCGCAGAGATTGCCATGTCGCTGAGCTCGGCGGACGCAGGCACCTTGCCCTCTTCGAGGAAGCAGCTGCATGACTGGCGAAAGAAGGTCACGAGCGGAACCACGGCGTCGGCAAGCAGCTCACGACGCGCCTCGCTGCCGTAGCTGAGGTTGACGAACACTGACAGCACATTCTTGCGCGTCACCTCGGAGTGCTCGTAGACGGAGGAGGCGAAGGAGGAGGAGGTGGTGGAGGAGTCGTGCAGAGAGGAGGAGGAGGAGGAAGAGGACGGCGAGGCACTGCCGGCGCTGGCTTCCGCGGCTTTGCCGTCTTCGATCGTCATGTCGCAAAGCCACTTGAGCAGTTTTGACACGGCGGGTGCGCTCGGGCACTCAGCGTCAGTCGCTTCGCGGTCGAGCACCCACACACCACCTGCAAACGAAGCACTGGAAGAGCACGATCCTCCCGTGCGCATCCACTGCTCCTTGCGGAACTGCGCCATCTGCCGGCTCAGACTGCGCAGCACGTCCGTGCATGCGCCGAAGAGGGGCTTGTGCGCGCATGCCACGACGACGGCAGAATTGAAGGCTGGCCCCCACGCCTCCGCACGGTCTGCAAATTGCACGTACATCTTCTCGGGCCGAAAAGGCGCGTTGTTCTCGTTTGACGCCTCCTTTTCGAGCGCCTCGCGTATCTGCGTCTCGGCCCGTGCGCCGTGCAGCAGCGAAAGCGCCCGCTCGAAGTTCAGCGTTCCCAGCTTGAGCAGCGCCTTGTAGCGAGTCTTAAGGCGGTCGTCATGCAAGGCTCGTGTGAGCAGTTCATCTGGGCTGAAAATGGAGTGAGCGGGACTTGCCGCGCAAGCGAGCGCGGCAAGCGACGGCATCGCGAAAGTCGCCCTCTGGCTCCATATCACCTGCAGCGAAGGGTGCAGCAGGGCTTGCATGGTGTCGTTGCGCGTATCGCTGCGCAGGCGCCTTCGTTGTTTCAGCTGGCTCTTCTGCTGAACTTTCCTCGTGCGCGCGATGGCCGGCTTGACGCGCAGGCCAGCAGGCGTCTTCGGCGGCTGTGCCGAGGCCTGCGCTGCCGTCATTCCGACCTCGGCCGCGGCCGCAGCGGAGGTGGTAGCTGCTGCGGCATTCTGCTCGCGAGAGGGTGCCGCGCTATCGTTTCCGCTCAGTTTGGCGCGCACATTGCCCTTTCGCGGCGTGCGCCGTCCACCGCGCGAGTCATCTTTGCTTGACTCCTTGCCGCGCACCGACGAGACCATGGCCAAAGAAAAGAGAGAGAGAGAAGAGAGAAGAGAGAGGAGCACTGCTGCGTAGAGCTAGCTGTGCTGCCTGCCGCACAGGTACCTGATGGGGAGGTTGCGAAGAATGAAGAAGGGCAAGATGGGCAGGGGGGAGGGGGGGGCACCGAGGACCTGTTGTCCCGAGGCTCCGGAGAGCTCTGCCTCTGCTCTGCGCAGGTACTTACCGGACCTCTCCCAGGAGCACAGGGCCACAGGCAGACAGGGGAGAAGAAGAGGGGAGAGGGGAGGGAGCACAGGCCGGTCCTTCACCTTCCTACTGTAATTCCCTCGCTTGCCTGGAGGAACGCGAAGAGGCACCCGTGCTCGTGAGGCTCTGAGAGGATCCCGGGGAATCTATCGAAGCGTCACACACAATAGTTCGTTAACCCTTTTGAGACCTTGAATCGGTCTCTCGCAAATCCACCTCTCTCATCATCCGTCTCCAGTCTCTCTGATCTCCGTTCCCTCTCTTATGTGATGAGTGTGGTCACGTGATGCCATGACGACGACCGAGGACGCCGACAGGCTGGCTGAAGCTTTTAGACTGACGGAATACGGCCGTGCTATCCCTTCCATCAGTGGCCGTACACCCTCGCCCCTTACGTAGAAACAAATAGTCTTATCATATATTATTGTTTCAATCAAATAACATATACAAATCAAAGATGTGTTTACATCACGAAGTCTTCTTCGATGCCAGACGCGCAGACTTTCTCGTCGCAGACTCGTCTCTGTCTATGCGTGCTTCGCGCCCTGATCCAACGTGCGCTGCCGCCAAACCAAGCAACAGCGTGCCGTGCAGCACATTCAGGAGAACGGAGGATGTCGCATTGGACGGATACACGTTCCAAATCACCTCAATCGCCAGCCACATAGCGAAACGCGCGGCGTGTGACACGAGCGGAAGCGTCTCGCGTCGAAGCGGGTTGGATGTCTCCCATGGGAACAGTCGGGCTGTGTACAGCAGGTGCGGCAGAGAGAAGGCATACCAGGAGTAAAATTGGTAGTGCAGAGAGCGCGCGAAGCACACGCCCACGAAGTTCGCAACGAGCAACGCCGTTGTTGCGTGTGCTGCGTGGTTCTCCCTCTTAGGAGCAAGCGATGCATTGCCCTTGCCGCCGAGAAGGCGTCCAAAGCCCTGCTCACGGAGCAGCCTCACGAGGCCGCCAGGCTGCGTGCACCATCGGCGGTGACCAAACCAAAGCAGTACAACCAAGTGAACGGCGAGTAGGCTGAGCGCGAATCTCTTGGACACGAAAATTTCCTCGGGAACGAACTTGAAATTGACTGTCCACACATGCAGGAACACGCGCCCAAACTCGAACGCCTTGCGCAGGTAACTTGCAGGATACGTGCTGAGAAACTCGTATCCCACCGCGAGCTGTACAGTTAGAACCGCCGCCGCACCAGCGAGCGCGTTCCAGACGCCTTTGGGGTGCTGCAGCCATAGCACCGCAGCAGCGGGCGCCATGAGGAGCACATTCATCTTCACGCTGACGCCAAGGCTGAGCAGCGCGCCGACGCCGACGTCCCTTGCAACGGTGGACGACGTTCGTGTTTGCGCGAGCACGATGGCGAGCAGAGCGGGCAGCATGGCGACGCCGTCGTTGAAGAGCCGTAGCACGAAGATGGAGTGAAGGCGTTTGGATAGGCACAGCATGGCAAGCGCGACGGGCGGCGCGACGCCCGCACGCACGGTGATTGCCGCCGCTAAGGCGACGTACAAGATGTAGAACGCGGCGAAGACGGGCTGCGCATTCGCGACGACGCCTCCTCCGGTGATGCGCTGTAGCGTCGCATATACGTACACGAATCCCGCGGGGTACACGAGCGGTCCCGTGTCTCCTTTCATGTTCACGTAGTCGCGTTCGCCGTCGAGGTAGGCACCGACTTCTTGCATGTAGGCCTTCCAGTCGATTTCCGTGTACGGCACCTTGGCGATGACGAGTGCTGTTAGGAGTGCGTCCATGACGAGTAGGCCGACGACGACGAGGAGGGGGAATGCGTTGCTACCGCCACGCATCGTGGCGCAAGGCGCCGTGGATCGCGCGTACACGGCGGTGAGGAGAGAGAGGAGCGGCGCCATGGGTCTCGGTCGGAGTCTGCGAGTGCAGCTGGACGGCGAGGGCGAGGGCGAGGAGGAGGAGGAGGAGAGGGGAGAGGAGAGGTCAGAGGGGGGGCGGTTAGGGTTAGGGTTCATGGGAAAGTTTACTTCACCCCCCCTTGTCACATGCCCGCCTGCTCAGCTCCGTCATGGTGGTGCCTCGCCTCCTCCTCCTGCTAGCCGTCTACGTGCTCATACTCCTCTACGCGCTCACGCACGTAGGAGTGCGCGACCCCTTCACGTTCGCGGGGGACGAGCATGCAGGTAGTCTCGACGCTCTGCCAGGGGGGAAATCACATACTGATAGCACAGACGTTAGCACCACCACCACCACCACCACCACCATCAAAATGGCCGCCGCCTCAAGTGGCGACGCTGGTGAGAGAACACATCAGCCTGATGATGCCGACGACGATTGCAAAGACAATGCGGGGGCACGTGCGTGCAAAGAGTGGGCGACGAACGACGAGTGCGAGAGAAATCCATCCTTCATGCTCGAGTCGTGCACGAAATCGTGCGGTGCTTGCGTGCCTGCCACGGTACGTGGTGGTGCCGCGACGCGGCTACGTATCACCAGCGACACCCAGCTCGGAGAGCCGGCAGTCACACTCGCCAAGCCTCCGACGGATGCGGCGCCGATCAATGCGCTCACTTCTATGCCGCTCATGGGGTTTGGCACCGCGGCGCTCGGCGAGTACACAGCCAAGGCGGTGGAGGAGGCTTACCGCGCGGGATACCGACACTTTGACAGCGCGCAGGCACGCGAGTGGTACCGCGAAGACCTCGTAGAACAAGGCTTGGCATCCGCGGGCGCTATGGAGAATCGCGCGGCGCTGTGGCTCACGAGCAAGCTTCATCCACGCCATCATGGATACGAGACGACGCGTGCGCAGGTGGCAACCAGCCTGCGCGAGCTCAACACCGACTATCTCGACCTCTTCCTACTTCACTACCCGTGGTGTTTCGTCGGGTTGCCTGGATGCCCCTCCGTCGATGACAATCCCGACGTGTACTCGGCTGACGCATACTTAGGCAGCTGGCGCGCCCTCGAGGAATTCGTGCTCGAGGGAAAGATACGCTACATCGGCGTGAGCAACGTCGA
The DNA here is from genome assembly GCA_938743325.2 of Pycnococcus provasolii. Lineage (NCBI taxonomy): Eukaryota > Viridiplantae > Chlorophyta > Pseudoscourfieldiophyceae > Pseudoscourfieldiales > Pycnococcaceae > Pycnococcus > Pycnococcus provasolii. The sequence goes on from OW568868.1 coordinate 893,602, forward strand.
TACCGTACAGCTGCGTCACATATTCAGCGACACGGTGTCGCCGCGCGTCAAGCCTAGTGTCGTGCAGGGCCACGACGATCCACTCCGTCCGAATCGCGAGTTGCGCAAGCTGTGCCGCTCGCTTGGCGTGCACTTTGTTGCATACAGCAGTCTCGGAACGCAGCATGGCGCTGGCGGCAAGAATCCGGTGCTGACGCACCCGGAGCTCAAGTCGCTCGCGGTTTCGCGTGGCGTGTCGGTTCCGCAGGTTGTGCTGTCTTGGCAAATGTGGCACAGCCACATCGGAGTCATCCCGCGGAGTACGTCAAGAGAGCACATGATGGACAACCGACGTGCACTTGACCTGCGTTTGTCGGAGGCGGAGGCGACCGTTGTTGAAAGCATCGCTATGTAAGTTTACACATTTTATATTCTTTTCTCCCACCATATTTTAAAGCAGTTAGCGTATCTTCAAGGATGTGGAAGCACGCCTAATCATATCCCGAATGAGCTGCGCGGAGTCTCCACCAATGCCATATCCGTCGAGTACAGAGTCAATCGCGTTGACGTCTTGCTCCTTAATTTTGGTGTCAATGGTGTCCATGGCCATTTGGATCGCGATTCCCGTGTCGTCGGGAGGAAATGCCTCGAGCGTTTTCGCGAGCGACGAGAGCTCCGTTGCCGCTGCCGCATCGTCCTTGCGTCGCGTCGCACTTACGGCTGCGACAATGGCGTTGCGCGCGCGGTTCGCGCACGTATTCGCGACGACGCGGTTCGCCTGCGCGGGAGCGATTCCAAGCGAGAGCGCAAGGCCAGAAACGAATGCCCTCTCTCCCGCGGCAAGCAGCTCGACGTTGCTCGACTTGCCGGGTGCAATTGCATCCTCCACCGCCCGCTTGAGCAGCGAGTCACGCACGGAGTCCGTCTTCACGCGAACAGCGACGCCTTTCGTCGCGGTGGCTCGGTACAGGTTCGCGATGTCCTCCGTCGTCGCCTGCTTTCCGCTGACTCGCTTGTTCTGTATTGCGGCGAGAATAGCCTGCGCCTCGACGAAGTTGCTTGCCGTTGGCGGCGTCTCCGGCGGCGTCGGCGGCGTCCACCAGCTCGGCGGAATGCTTTCCCTCTCCTTGGCCGCGGCCCTTTTCGCCTCCGCCTCCTTGCGCTCACGCGCACGCTTTTCCTTTTCGTTGATGGAGGGAAGCGGTTCGTCAGGAACGAACGCCATCTTTCCGCCGAGCGTTCGGTCGCGAATCCACCTTCCCTTTCTCCCTTTGTAGAAGTTTGACTTGTAGTTCGGTTTGTTGTTGTCTCCGCCCCCTCGCATGAGCGCGACGACGAGCACACCCGCGACCGCGAATAGCACGGTGGACCACGTCTGTCTCGAGAGTGCCGGCATAGCCCACATGCTCGCCGCTTGCATGGCTGGCGCGTTGGGCGCATCGTACGGCCTCGCCGCTGACGACGCGCGTATTTTCTCTCTTTTTGCGAGTTCTTTTTTCTCCTTTTGCATATTTTTTTGGTTTTTCTTTTCCTGCATTTCTCTTCGCGACTGTCCCTTATTATTTTTGTCCCCCTTCTTATTATCGTTCGCACTATCACCCGAACCCGTGTCCGAGGAGAACCAAGATGCACGCAACACGAGAAAACGACGACGAGAAGACGATGAAGCCCCATGGCACTTTCTGAACCTACTACGGCAAAACAACACCCTTTGAGCCTGAGCCGCCTTTGCGTGAACGTGAACGTGCGCCGCCGCCATGACAGCAAATATGTACCACGGGAAGGAAAGGAAGGAAAGGACCACCACACCTGTTTGGGAAAAAGATAAGAAGAGGAAACCCAGTGTAATGTCATGGTGCAAGTGTGTATCCCCCCAAACGGGAAAATAAGGGAGGGGGAGGGCTTCCTCCCCTGATCTTCTTCAAGGGACCGGTATCCCCAAAAAATCCTCCACAGCGAGCTGCCCTGCTGCTGAGGGGGATTGATTTGTTCCTGTTCTCTGTGCCACTCGTCCGGCATCCCCTTTCCTTTCCTTTCCCCCGATTGGCACCCCCCTTCCGCTCCCCCTCCCCTGTCCCAGTCCCTCCGGCCCCACGCCCAATCACGAGGCTCTCTTCCACCACTCGCTCGCGTCATTTCCACGGGACTCGCTGCACTGGGAAGAACAATGTCTCTCGCCATGAACATGAAGACTCCTCTTAAAAGTAGTAGTCTTCATTCGCGGTCTTCGTCTAGGGTGCTTCCCTCTTCTAGGCCGACTTCGTCTGTGTGCTCATCCTCCCTTTCACGCCGTCGTGAGGCTCAGGGGGTAGGATCACAGACGTCCTCCCGTGTCTCGTCCTCTGTGAGGAGGGTGTTTCTTTCCTCTCGTTTCTTGCAGCTCCAAACACTGGTCAAGTGCTCCGCGGAAGCTGCGCCCAGTCAGGAGACGGCGGAAGCGGCGGCGGCATCACCCGCCTCTGCGACACCGCCGGGAGGAGACTTCATTCCCGTGCTCAGCGATGCCGACCTTCCGAAGGGCGAGCGGAAAATCACCGCGGCGGGAGAGAAGTCCGTCCTGCTCTTCTGGTACAAAAACAAAATTGTGGGCATCGAGCCGCGAAGCCCCGCCGAGGCGGCGTACAGCGAGGGGTTTATTGACGGTCTGCTCACGCAGAACGACGAGGTGACGTGCCCGCAGACGGCGAGCACGTTCAGCCTGAAGGATGGATCCATCACCAGCTGGTATCCCAGCAACCCCGTGCTGCGCGCGCTCACGCCGCAGGAACTGTGCCGACCGCTCGAAGTGTTCCCCGTGCAGATGGCGGGCGGGGCGATTTACGTCGACCCCGTCAACACGAACCTGAGAGGGACGGAGTACGAGCAGGCGGGAGGTTACAGCAGCAAGGGTGGGTTCGGAACGTCCGCGGAGAATAATAACATCTACGGCATCGAGCCGCGCATGTACATCGAGGGCACGGACCCGGACGACGGATCCGTCGAGGAGATCCGCAACGCGTCATCGGAGGCGAAGAAGTTCTCGCCAGCCACGCTTCTCATTCAGGCGCTTGCCGCGGGCATCATCGGCGTTGCCGGAACAGCGGTTGGCGTGTACTACGAGAGCCCGGTGGGAATCGCGGCGTTCTGGCTCGTCGGATTCCTCATCTTCGGATCCACGACGTTTAAGTTCTTTTTTGATGACGACGAGCAGTAAATAAATAAGAATCTGAGATCCTTCATTCAGTAATGAAGTTGCACATTAGTTTGTCCAACGGTCGTCCGTCCATTCACATCATTCACTTTCACCATTCAGCCCTTTCACCGGTGCCACCGGACAGTTCAGTTTTCATCGGGCTACAACGGGAATCGCCGCCCCAGTCGTTTGTTAGTACTGCGTAGATGTTATTACAGAAGTTTTTTGCGGAGACTTGTCCGCTAGAAAAAAAAGAGGCGTGGAGACGACAAATCACCACGCGTTCACCTTTTCATGGTCGATGGGACTCCTCTGCGCCTGCGCTTGCATTTGAGCGAGCCTTATGCCCTCTCGCCGTCCAGCCAACTTGAGCGTCTCGAGGAATCTAATATTGTTCTCCTCCTGGCGATTCAGCTCCTCCTGCGTGACAATTTCCTCCGGCTTATGCTCCTCCGCGCCACTCGCCACCACACGTGATTCTCCCGCGCCACCCGACGACGCAGATTCGTCACCACCTGCCGACGCGCCAGAATCGCCGGCTGCACCCGACGCACCTCCGCCCGACGTGCCAGCACCGCCAGCTCCTCCGCCGGATGTTTTTTGCTTCCTGCCCCCGCCGTGCTTGCGCTTTTGCACGCCGTGCATTTCCCTGCTCGCCATCAGCTGACGGTAGCGGCCGTCGTAGTACTCAGCCTTGAATTCCGCCTCACTCTTAAGCGCGCTGAGCACCGATGCTTCCGTGTTGTGCTGCAAGTCCGCCTGCGCGACGAAGTACAGCTTTACCTCCGTCAGCGCCTCGACGACGCGCCCCTCACGGCGCAGGTGCGGGAACACGGAGCACTCGCCGAAGCAATTGCCAGGCCCAAGTCGGCTAATCGTCACGCTGTCGTAGAACGTCTCCTTCATCGCGTACCGCCACTCGCGCGGCCCATTCGCGTTGGCAAACCCCGACGCGCCAGGCGCCGTGATGGTCTTGACAATGTCCACGGGGGTTCCGTACTGCGCGTGGTCGAGGCGCAGCTTCGCCTCGCCTTCGACGATGAAGTGCAGCCGATTATCCTTCTCGGGGTAAAAGACGGTGCCCTCCTGGTGCGCGGCGACGCACAGGAAGTGAGCAAAGTCCTTCACCTCGTTCTCGCTTGCGTGGGTGAGCGCGTGCAGGCGTTCGAGGTAGTTGAGCCTGTCGTCGATGGACGTTCCGTACAAGCTGTGCAAGATGCGCTGAAAGTCGTCCTTGTGTAGAACGAGCAGCTCTGTCTTGGTCTTGGTGAATATGGTGGCTGTGCGCAGTCCATCCTTGACGAGCGCGATTTCGCCAAAGGTGTCGCCCCTGCACAGCGTTGCGACGACGGACGCTCCAGCGATGTCGCGCTGTGTGAGCTTATTCTCCTGCTTGACCCCGCTCCCTCCGTGGTTATTTATGATGTTCGCCGTCGACGCGAGCGTGTGCGAGTCAGTGCGCGCGCCGCCATCGCCTGCATCGTTCGGTCCCGGCGCGCCTCCACGCTTCTTGCTCGACTCGCGCACGAGCACGTCTAGCCTGCCCTGAACGATGACGTAGAACTTCTGCCCGACGTCTCCTTGCCGGAACACCACCTCTCCCTTTCCGAAGAGCTCGAGCTCAACGCAGCGGCACACCTCCTTGCTCATGGTGAGCGGCATGGTTCTGAAGAAGTGGCACAGCGACGCCGTCACCTCGCAGAGCCTGAGTATGTCGTCCGGCGTTCGTTCTGCTCCCTTGGCGCTGCACAGTTTTCGCAGTCTCTTGAGGTTCATGAGCCTCGCGTCGACCGACAGCGACGCGGCCGCGCCCTTGGGCGGCGTGGCGTGGCTGCCGAGTCCGAGCGGCATATCGAAGGTTACTAATTAAATAAAAGAAAAGGCCAGCAGCTTTATGTAAGGGAAAGTTGTCGACTAGTGCTTAATCGTAGCGCTGCAAGGCGAGAAGTGGAATGGGCGTGATGTGATGTGCTGTGCTGTGCTGTGCTGACGACAACGAGACTGAGGACGAGAAAGAGAAAGAGAAGAACAAGGCCCTTGAGGGGGAGCTGGGAAAGGAAAGGGGGAAGGGAGCCGGCGTACCCTTACCAACACTGTACACGCCACTTAAGGTACTGTACAGTACAGTACTGTACGACGGAAAAGGAATAAGTTTGCACAATTCCGCTCTGTGCTGAATGATCCCCCCCTGACTGGCCTCGATAATCCTGGGATAATCCAGCACAGCGACCAACCCTTGCAACGGTCTGGGGGGGCGGTATGGTATGTATGCCGCTGCTTGCAAGGATAGTTAAGAAACACCAGCCCATAGTCTATACAGCCTGAGACGAGCACGACTGCACGACCATGGGCCGTTGTATTTGGTAAGGGGATTCGTAGTTCTTATTTTCCCACTGGGGGCTTGTTGCGCCTTGTTGCAAACTGTTGCGTCAACCGGTGAGTTCCAGGGAGCGCACCGGCATCATCGCGGCCTCAACTATCTCCAGTCCGTTTGGTTTCGTAAAGGTTTATGACTGTGGCCGAGTCCACCGGAGTGACGTCCGTCGTATCCGTCGTGCCCAAGGCAAAAGACGCGGGAGCACTGCTGGAAATGCCAAAGACGGACTCGGCGAGCGGCGACGCAGCAAGCGGCGCGCAGCCGGTGGCGGCCAACAACGCATGGGCGCTGCCTGACCGTGGGCCACTCGAAAAGGTGCGCCCCTTTGTCTGGAGAAACCACAGCAGAGAGCAAACACACACACACACACACACACACGCCTGAGAAGAGAACCCTCGTCGGTGCTTAAGCGTGTGTTGAGGACTCGCAAGAGGGTGGAAAGAGCTCACGCTCACGAACAACAAACTCACACTCCAAAAACCAAACGCAGGGCGCGCTCGTCAACGAGGTGGCGTGCGTGATCATGGTCATTGGGATTGCGCTGCACAAGGGTGCCGGCGTAAGCGCAGGGTTCTGGATCTTCTACTTTGGCTTGTTCGGTTTTGCAGGCGGAATCACAAACTGGATTGCCATCAAGATGCTCTTCGACGAGATTCCTGGTGTGTACGGAAGTGGAATCATACCAAAGCAGTTCAAGCAGATTCGAACCACCATCAAGCGCATGGTCATGGAGACCTTCTTCGAGCCTAAGGTGCGTGTCGTGTTCTCTGTGCACCGTAAAGCTAACGAAAGAAAAAAACTCAAGCACTCACGCAAAAAGTCGCGCCACTTCTCATCTCCCTCTTAAAACAAAACAACAACAGTTCCTCGAGAAGCAGCTTCGCGAGCGCCTTTCGAAGTATGCCAACAGCGATGCCGCACGCGAAGCCGTCTCCTCGTTGATGAGCACGCCGGAGTTTGAAAGCGCGCTCGACGAAAAGCTGAACCAGTTCGGCTCAGGCATGACGGGGACGATGCTGAAGATGCTTGGACTGGATCCAATGGTAATGAAGCCTTACGTCAAGCCGTTCGTCGAGGGCGTTGCCGAGGACTGCGCGCCGTTCCTCGCACAGATGCTCGCCGAAGGTAACCTGCCCGTGCTGCAGCTCCGCGACGAGGTGGACAGGCTGATGGAAGAGCGGCTAAAAGAGCTCACAGCGGAGAAGGTGAAGGCGCTCGTCGAGGACATCATGCGTGAGCACCTCGGATGGCTCGTCGTGTGGGGCGTCATCTTCGGGATCGTCATTGGGATCATCTGCGTCGTCGCAGGATTCTGAAGATTTTAGAAAGTTTCCCCTCCGCTTCTTTTTTTGTAATTTATTTTCAAGTGCTTGCACTACATACGTGAAATGGTGTCCCGAGCCCTACCAGCGACGTGCCAGCCGCCTTTGATTCGTCGCAAAACTCACTCACATCGTCTCGTTGACGAAGGCGACGCCCTTGTCGATGGACGCCTTGAGCTCCGGCTGCATCTTCTCGAACCACGACTGCTCGTAGTCCGTCATGCGGCCAATCTCGCGAATCTCGGCAACGCCCTCCGGTCCGAGCACCACCTTCGTGGCGAAGTACGGGATTCCGGGCACCACCGGGCTCTCAACGTAGCTGCACTCGACAATGTCCTTCTTTCCAGCCAGTCCTTGGAGGCACGCGTCTCCCATCATTGCGCCCGCGTACGCCATGGAGAGCGTCGCGGATCCCTTGCCATCCTTCGCCTCGACAACCTCCGTTCCGCCGTTCTGCGTGCGAATGGTGAGCGCGTCGATGTCCTCGTCGCTGAGCGGCGCGGAGGGCGTCGCCTGCGAGAAGAGCGGCAGGATGGTGATTCCCGCGTGTCCTCCAATGACGGGCACGTCCACCTTCTCCACCTGAACACCAGCCTTCGCGGCGTAGAACGTCTTGGCACGCACGACATCGAGCGTGGTGACGCCAAGAAGCTTCTTCTTGTCATACACGCCCTCCTTCTTCAGCACCTCCGCGGCGATGGGCACGGTGCTGTTGACGGGGTTGCTGATCATGTTGATGAGCGCGTTGGGGCACGCCTTGGCGCACGCCTTGACGAGTCCCGCGACGATGCCTGCGTTGATTTTGAAGAGGTCGTCGCGCGTCATGCCCGGCTTGCGCGGCACTCCGGCGGGGATGATGACGAGGTCACATCCGCTGAGCGCGTCGTGCAGCTGCTCGTCGCCCATGTACCCCTTGGCGATGGCCGTCGTGTTGATGTGGCTGATGTCCGCGGCAACGCCTGGCGTGCCCGCGATATCGTAGAGAGACACCTCGTCGACCATGGAGTTCATCTTCATGAGCATGGAGAGCGACTGTCCGATGCCTCCGGCTGCCCCGAGCACAGCCACCTTGCGTCCGCCTCCCTCGGCCGCAGACGCGGCGAATGTGCGCGCGCCCGAGACCGAGGTCTTGAGGGCGGGCGAGAGCTTCGAGAAGGCGTGGCGGAGCGACATGGGAGAGAATATGACTATATGTTGTTGTGGGTTTTGGGATTATTGCTCCTCACGAGGGTTTGTCTGTCTGGTCTCGTCTGAGCACGTGCGCCGCCGGGGTGGTGCGTGCCCCTTCGAAGAAGAAGGAATCTCCAACTGCAGAAAGAAATCAACACCCTCTGGGATAAACTTCTCGCGAGATCTTTTCAGAATTCAGAGTACTATTCTGGTCGGGGTTCGTCGAACTTTAGCTTTAGGGTTTACGTTTCTTTCTCGGGGGATTTCCCGTGCTGCGTCAAGGCCTGGTTGATTTTAGCCACACACGACTTTCCCTGCCCCGCCCCGCGGCGATCTGCGGTCATACTTTAGTCTTTAGATATCACATGCCGTGCTCGACCGTCATGATGCACAAGCAAGCAGTTCACAACTCTGTGCCTGCGCGTGCCACCAGCCTGCGCCGGTCTCCTGCCTCCTGTAGGCGAACGGTGCGCTCGGCTCGACGCGCACCGCCTCCTGTCTCGGCGACGTCCGTCGTTGTAGTGGGTGGAACTGGTTTCGTCGGATCCGAAGTTACCAAGCAGCTCGTCGCGGCGGGATGCGACGTCAAGGCTGTGAGCCGAAGGGGGGCGGGTGACGTGCAGGGTGCGACGTACGTGGCGGCGGACGCACTCGCTGACTCCAAGGAAGCGCTCGTCGACGCGCTCAAGGGGAGCGACGTGGTTGTCTCATGCGTCGGAACAATCGGCGGCGACGACCTCGCAGGCAACGGAACCGCGAACGTGGCGATCGTCGAGGCGGCAAAAGAAGCTGGTGCGAAGCGATTCGTGTACGTGAGTGTCGCAAGCATCGTCAAGGACAACGTGAAAGGCTTGGGCCCGCTCGACGCGTACTTCAACGGAAAGGAGGCTGCGGAGGCGTCGGTGACTTCAACATTCGCGGACAACCACGCTATCGTCCGACCTTCGTTCATCTTCGGAGGCGATCAGTTCAACTTGACCCCTCCTCGTGTTCCCACCGGATATGGCAAGGGTGTCGCGCGTTTGCTGAGCAGCGGTCCCATTCGCACGGTCGCCAACAACACGCCCGGCTTAATTAAGCTGACACTCGAGCCGCCGGTGGATGTCGCCGCCGTGGCTGGCGCGGTGGTGAAGTGCGTGGTTGCGGAGGAGGCGAGTGCGCGAGTTGTGGATGGCACGGAGGACATCACGAAGTTGGCTGAAGAGTAAAGCAGATAGATATGTCACAAATGTCAAGTCATTCATGTTTCAACCTCCGGTAGCCCTAACCCTAACCCTAACCCTAACCCTCCCATGCCGACGAGGACTTCGGGACCTTTTTCTTATCGTAAGCTTATCCGGCGTTGCTTTTGCTTTGTCACTCGCGTTTGTTTGTTTGTTTTGCGCCACGCTCACACTCCACGGTCTCACGCGCGCAGGCAGGCGCAGGTGGCAGGCAGGCTCAAGGCTCAACCTCACGTCACGTCACGTGCAGTACGTGTCTTGTGACAGTACCGTGCTTAGGTACGTGCCTGTTAACTCGTGGAATTACCTCTTCTCTTCTTCTTCCTACGCGTACTTTTCGTCCGATGCCCGTCGTCTTTCTTCTGCGTGATGACAACTTGAGCGAATCATACCCTGATTTCTACCGGGATGCCTCCCACCTCTGGGTGGGTGGTGTTGGGCGCATGGTTTGAAGCGCCCCTCACCCGCGGTGGCGTCTCTCGTGCTCGACCTCTTGCCAGCCGTCGAAGCTTCCTTGTGCAAACTCGCTCTTTGTGTGTTTCACCTTCGGGTGTGGCACGCAGGGAGATGGTTCTGCGCGTGTTGCGGAACGCGTGTCGTGCATGACACGCGCGACGTTGCGAACGGCGAGCGGGCCGTGTCACGTGCGACGTGCCGCGGACTGAGCCTTGCTGATTGAAAAACTATCTTGATATGAGTGCTGACAGGAGAAAGACGCACGAACGAATGGAGTCAAAAGGAAGTACGATAAACACCTTCTTTTCGTATATACTCACCACGTAATAATACTTGCCTCCCCCTCCCTTCCCCCGCAAATATTTATGCAGGAAACCATGACAGCCGAGGGTGAGCAGCAACCAGATGCCGCAGACGTCGCGAACGCCGCCGCCGAGGCGGTGGCGACGGAAGGTGACGATAGACCTAGTGACGCTGATATCATCGCTCACGCGGCGTCGATTCGAGATGAACAGGCGCAGCGTCCTCTCGTGGGAAGTCGCGAACCGCTGAGCTCGCTTATGGATGACTTTGTTGGAGCTGCACCCGCTCTCGTGTCCAAATGCGAGGCGCTGGCAAAGAGTCACTCCCACGTTCGGCGCATGCGCCGCGACGGCAACTGCTTTTTCCGCGCATTTCTGTTTGGGCTTCTCGAACGTCTCATCGGGCGCCCTGAAGCGTGCGCGGCGGCGAAGAAGCGTTTCGGTGACTACGGCAAGAAGCTTGTGGAGGCTGGCTACCAGGAGTTTGTCTTCGAGGATGCGCTTGAGCTTCTGCAGGAGTGCATCGACAAGTGCGCAGGCGCACCCGGTCCGATGGACGAATCATCCGTTGTGACACTCGAATCGGCGCTGTGTGACGCCGTCACGTCCAACCACCTGGTGATGCTCCTTCGCATGGTAGCAAGCTGCGAGGTGTCTCGCCGCGCGGAGTTTTTCGAACCTTTCATTCAGGGTGCGCACGACTGTGACGTGGAGAGCTTCAGGCGGCGCTTTGTTGAGCCAATGGACGAGGAGAGCGACCACGTGGTGATGAGCGCTCTGTCGGAGGCTGTGTGTTGCGCGGAGGTGACGGTCGAGTACTTGAGCGCGGACCAGGCTGCTGCCGAGGCGATTCAATTTAAGGCTGAGGATGCAGCGCAGCTCGACGAGTCGTGTCGCGTTCACATGACGATGGTGTACAGACCTGGCCACTTTGACCTGTTATATCCACAGTAACAGTTGAGCAAAAGCTTAGGAAAGACATCAAAACATATGTTTTACTTTTGCTGCGTCATGTTTCGCACGTAGAGCGCGAGAAGAATGATTGCGAGCGGTAGGAGGAACTGCATGAGAGTTTGGAACGCTCCTGGGCTTGCGTTCGCCTGCGCGGATCCTTCCGGTGCGCTGTCCCCCCCCTCGTACTCGCCGATAAAGTACTCCTTCATCATTTTGTTGGCGGTATTGCTGTGTCCGACGTCGTCGTACTCGGACGTCGCATCCTTTCCACTTGCGTTGAGCACGACGTCCGATCCTCCCGGGTGTTCGTCGAGGAACTTGGTGATGTCGTACACCTTTCCGTGTATGACGATCCAGCAGTCTTCTTCGGAGTTGTGCTTGTTGACTTCGTCTAGGCTGATGACCTTCGCGTCGACTTCCGGCGCAGGCGCATTTTCCGAAGTGCTCATACTTTCTTCCTCTTCTTAAAAAACGTACTCACTTATTGTGAGCAAACAACGAACGAGGATTCGCAAAGCAGAGAGAGAAAGTGCGCAGGGAGATGAAGTTGGATGTCAGGACGAAAGAAACCCCTTGAAAGCGAGCGTTGAGAAGACTTCGACGAGCAGTTACGGAGAAGGAGGAAGTACGACGAAACGAGTGGAGGAGAAGGCCGGGCCCGGGGGCGGCACACTACGTCGATGCATCTGGGGGGGATACACCATTGGTTGGGTAGACTTTTACTGTATGTAATTGCTTTCCCCCTCCTTCGAACTTCGCATAGTCCGTCTCCGCGTCTTGCCGTCGTTGCCTTGCGGCCTTGCAGCCTTGCCGTTGGTCCCTGACACCTGACCTTATTACGGGTATAGGACCCGCGGCTTGTTCACGCACGGGACTTTGTCTGCGTCTGAGTCTGCGCCGTTTCCACATCTTCGTTCGAACATTTGATTTCTGTTTTAAGATTTCTGGTAGGTGCTGTGGCCCTTTTATTTTTTATTAAAAATAGGGGCTTTTATTTAATCTCCATGTTCACGCTCGCACGCAACCTCGTCAACTACCTGCGGGAGAAATCGGAAAAGAGGTGCCGGCTCATATGCGTCGGACTCGACGGTGCGGGCAAAACCACGCTCGTCGGCGCGGCGTCCAACGAGCCTGTGGGAGACACCGTCGCACCGACCATGGGATTCCAAAAGGCGTCCGTCACCACGGGAAGATTTCACGTTGACGTCTACGACCTAGGAGGCGGAAAGAGGATACGAGGAATATGGAAGGAGTACACCGCGGAGGTGCACGGCACGGTGTTCGTCGTCGACGCCGCTAACAAGGACAGGTTCGACGAGGCGAGGGAAGTGCTGCACGCAACGCTGAAAGACGACTACATGTCTGGCAAGCCGCTCCTCATCTTCGCCAACAAGCAGGACCTCGAAGGAGCGGCGAGCAGCGCGGCGCTCGCGGAGGCACTCAAACTCCCGTCCGTCGCGGACGTGCGCTTCCACGTCGTCGAGTGCAGTGCCAAGGGCGCGACGGATCCGAACATCGCGCAGGGTCTGAAGTGGCTGCTCGGTGCGGTGGAGTCGGACTTCCGCAAGCTGAACAAGCGAGTGGAGGTGGAGGGTGCGGCGATGCGAGAGAGGCAGGAGCGCGAGAAGGAGGAGAGGCGAAAGCGCGCCGCAGCGGCACGCGAGGAGCGGCGGAGACAGCGCGAGCGCGAGGCGGCGGAGGCGGAGGCGGAGGCGGAGGCGGCCAAGTCGGCAACGTCCACGGTGGCGTTGGAATCGACGGCGGACACGGCCGCCTCCCCGCCAAAGGTGGCCCCCTCCCCGCCAAAGGTGGCCGCCTCCCCGCAGAACGAGAAGGAGCTTCTGGCTGTCACGCCCGCGCCGCGCGCCGTGACAGAGGCAAGTAAGGAGGAGGAGGTGGTGGAGGAGACGGGTAAGGCGATGTTCGCGCCTCTTCCCGGCACCGTGGCGAGCCCAACAGCTAGCGTTGAGATTTCGCCCGGCGCGCTCGGCCGGCCTGAGCTGCTGCCGCCCTTGAACGCGAACGCGCCATCGCCGACGCCAACGTACGTGTAAAAGTGTTATCTAATTTCTCATTCCATTTTGCATTTCGTGTAAACCTGGATAGTTACAGAAATCCGGGGATTGAAGATTTTGCATTTCGGGGGATTCCGGTTGGGGAAATTTTTCTCGTTTTTCTTGTCAATTTTCTTGATTCATCCATGGCGGATGTTTCGTCAATCTACGCTTCTTCGTCACTGTTTCCTTCGTCGTGCCGATGTTGTGCTCCGTGGTAGCGGCGGTCCTCGTGACGTTGATGATGTTGGTGTGCTGCTCAGTCGCTCACGTTGTTCCGATAGCACGTGCGTCGTTCGTCGTGCATGTTCCGCTCATCCGGATGAATGATGGAGGAATGGTGATTGATGATGACTCGTCGTCGTACTCACAGCCTCCCACTCGCCGTCGGCGAGGACAACGACGACGCCTGATTGGTGATGGTGGTAATGCCTCCTTGCTCCGCGCGCGAAAGGCGGACGTGTACGTATTCGAGGATGACGCGCTGCCGCCGCTCGTGGCGCACGTCCGTGTCAACGACAACATTCTGCGCGTTCTCGTGGATACGGGAAGCGCGGATATGGTGGTGAAACTGGCGAAGGAGGAGAATGATGACAAAAATAGCAATCTTGTGAATACCACAGAAGCACCGCCACCTCAGTGCGTATGGGCAAGGCTGGCATTACGCGGGCAAGTGCCCTGTGACTCGTTTCGCTTCGCATTCGGCGCGTGCACGTGCACGTGCGCAATAGGCGGTGAGTGCAGAGTGAGAGGGCAATACGCGGATGGAGGAAGCTTCGACGGCAAACTCGTGACCGCGAATGTCTCGCTTCCCGTCGACGGCGAACCTGCGAAGGCGATTGTCGTTGGCGTCGTGCCATCTGGGCCATTCGACAGCTCTTCGTTCATTGCGCCGGGCGTCGATGGGATCCTTGGCCTTGCTCCAGCTGGCGTGAGCATGAGTGGACATCCCAATGTGCTCAATCAGCTAGAGTTGGCGGGTGTGCTGCGCCCCGAGAAGAGCGATGGGTCGTTCTCGTTATGCGCGCCGAGTCCCGCCGGCGGTGTGCTTGCTATTGGCGGTCGGTATCCCAGAGAAGGACACCACCAGTGGATGTATGCCGCGCAGAGCACCGCAGATCGATATACCGTTGACATCCAAAGTATGCTCATCGAAAGCCCAAACATCACAACAGCTGCAGCAGCACGCGTCGACTACAACTTCACGATGGCGGCGGAGGCTGGTTTGGGTAACGAGGATTCTCTGCCGATTTTGGATTCTGGGACGAATTGGGCAACGTTCCCTACAAAGCTCATTAAAGCGCTAGAGCAACCGCTGGTGACGGCGATTTGCACCGAGAAGGAGAAGAGTCGGTGCATCAAATCTGTGGGCTTGCTGTTGAATTCCACGCGCGTGAACGTCTGCGGTTACTTCACAAACGACGAAATTGAAAGGTTTCCAGACATGACGTTGCTCCTTCGCGGCAAGCAGCAAAATTTGTTGTGGCTACGAGTTGGCAGTAGTGCGACTCCTGAAATTCCGTTCAAACTGCATCCCTTCGACTGGGCCATGTCGCCCGTTAGTGGGTGTCACAACGAGAAGAACAAGACCTACAATACTATTCCTCTTCAGATGGCGGTACTTGACGGTGGCGAGACGCTTGGCATCGACAAGGTGACACTCGGCGCATTTGCGCTCAGCCCGTACGCCGTTCACTTCGACCCCAGCCGACGTCGCATCGGGTTTCTGCCATCACGCGGAGCGTCAGTCGCTGGTGCGTGTGCGCCTCCCGAAGCTGAGGCGGGCGGCACACGGCACGCGGCTGAGGCGCTGGCGACGGCGCGCGTGGGAGCGAGCGCGTTGCTGCGTCGCGAGTGAGAGTAAGATTTGCATGGTGTTGATGGCAGAGGTGTTTAGGGGTTGGAGATTTCGCGAGATTCATTTCGTTTCGTCCTTGATTTTTCGCCCTCGCCCCACAGCCCCACGTTCCCGATAACAAACTCCCCTGAGAGCACCATGTCCTCCGATAAAGCTTTTGCGCGGCAGAAGAAGACGGCCTACGCACGAAGACCACTATGCGCGCGCGCGCGCGCCCAGTCTGACGTGTACGGGTGTACTCCAGCTTCGAGAGCGACATCCGTCCCTTCCGCGATCCCTTGCGCGCTGAAACGTGGCGTCGCGTCTCTGATTGCGAGCACAGTCATCGCGCTCACGCCGTGCCCACAGCCAGCCGCCGCTGTGACCGAGGAGCAGCTGTTATTCCTCGAGGCGTGGCGTGCCGTTGACAAGGCGTACGTCGACAAGTCGTTCGCGGGGAACAACTGGCTGAAAACCAAGGAGAAGTTCCTCAAGAGCGAGACGATGTTCGAGCGAGACGACACGTACGCGGCGATCCGCAAGATGCTCGCGCTGCTCAACGACCCGTTCACGCGGTTCCTGGAGCCAGATCGGATGCAGGCGATGCAGCGTGCGACGGCGGGAGCCTCAGCGGGTGGCGGCGCGGGCGTCGAGGTCACCGTCGGAGACGGCGACAAGCTCATCGTCGTCGCACCGTTGATTGGGGGACCGGCGGAGCGCGCGGGCGTGCAGCCCGGCGACGAGATTGTTGGCGTCAACGGCGACGACGTGCGTGGCCTGAGCGCGTACGAGCTCGCGGAAAAGCTGATTGGCGAGCCGGGAACGCCGCTCAAGCTGTCGGTGGTACGAACTGGAGGCGCGCGCGACGACGTGGAACTCGTGCGCGAGCCAATCAAGGTGGCGAAGGTTTCGAGCGGCACGTGCGCGATTCCGGCGACGGAGCAGCGTTCGGAACGAGCAATCGCGTACATTCGCATTCCAGCTTGGAGCAAGGATACGGCAAAGCAGCTGCTGGAGACACTCAAGGCGGTTGGCAAGGTGGACGGCATTGTCGTTGACCTGCGCAACAACTACGGCGGCTTTTTCCCGTCTGCCGTCGACGCTGCGTCTCTCTTCATGAACAAGGGCGTGGTGGTGTACACGGCTGATACGACGGGCCCGCTCGACGCTTACGACGTGAATGGAGACTACACCGTCTTTGCCGACACGAAGACGCCGTTGGCGCTTCTTGTGAACAAGGGAACGGCGAGTGCGAGCGAGGTGTTCAGCGGCGCACTGCGCGACAACAACCGCGCTCTTGTCGTTGGCAACGAGAATACGTTTGGAAAGGGGCTCATTCAAACGCTTCTTCCTCTTTCTGACGGCAGTGGTGTGACCATCACCGTTCGCGAGTACCGCACGCCGAACAATATCTCTATTAACAAGGTTGGCATCTCACCTGACCGTGCGTACGGCGACGCCGACATTCCCGATAGTGCGCGTGGGTTCTGCGACAGCGTCGTCGAGAATCCAAAGGTGCTGAAAACGTTCTTTCGATGACAAATAAAAGAGTGACATATACTGTAATGTTCGTTTTGAATCTGAGTCAAACGGCGTGGGTGTGGTTGTTGTTGACACCTTACTGCAGCGAGTTTTCGTATGCCGTTCGTGCCTCGTCAACGGCGTCTGCGTCGATGCCTTCGACGGTTGCGAACGCCGCAGCAATTTTGTCCGGCGTTTTACATCCGTAGAACATCTTTTCGTTGACTGAGATGTTCGGTCCCATAGCGCAGTCTCCGAAGCAGTCCTGTTCTTCGACTTGCACGTTGAGCGTTTCCGCGAGAGCGAGTGCACACTTTAAGGTTCTCCTCGCCCCTCTTTGTTTGCACTCCTTGTTTTGGCAGACGAGCACCACCTGCTTATCGGAGGATGAGGATGACGAGGAGGATGACGCACGCACGACAAGCGACGCACGACGCCCGCCAGTTGTCTTGTTCAAGGCTTGCCCTCTTAGAGTGGTATTGTGAATAGACAGAATGTGAGTCGCCATCGTAAGAGGGATGGCGATCGGATGGGGAAAAGCAAGATTTTGCGTCCGGTTCCATGATCTAGGTCCAAGGAGGGATCCCCGAGAAAAGCATCCATTGCAGTGTTGTGTCTTGAGCCTTTTCCGCCTTTTCGTTCCCCCCGGCCGCAAATCCTCTCTGCACAAGCTATCTTAGCTGGGGGAACGATGGATGCCGCACGGTCGGCAACGTTCCACCTTAACGACCTTCGCGACAACAAGAATGGCAATGTCCTCTGCTCCGACTCTCTTGCGCGCGCCGCCATCGCAGTCGTGCTCGCGCAGCAACCCTGGAAGACGGCGAATGCAGCGGAAGACGAACACGCCGAGTTGCTGCGCGAACGCCTCAACCGCTTGCGCAGCTTACTGGCAGAGAAGCCCGACTCCGCACCAACGAAACAGCTAGAACTGCACGCCGCGTTCATCGGAATGTGCCTCGCAAACATGGCCAGCAAGCGGCCAACTATACGCGCAATCGCCTCGCGCATTCGCAAATACGTCGGACTGCTTGAGGCGGTTCTACCCGAGCACCTCGATGGTCTACTCGTGCGCAAGGTGAAGATACAAATCCTCCTGCAGGCTTGCAAACTTGATTTGCCGCAAGTCGTGCGTGCTTGCATCAGTCACCTCGATATGCCAAAGCATTCCTGCGATAGGAAAAAACGCACAGCCTTGCACTATGCAGTTAGCAACTCGGCGTATATGGCGGTGCAGGCCGTGCTCACGTCGGAGAATCCAAGGGAGCCCTTCTTTATTTCCGCGGAGGAGAATGCTGCTGCGGCGAGCCTTTTCGCGCAAAGCGACGTCCGCAACAATGACATTCTCACGCTCACAATCAAGCGACGCGACTTCGACATGCTCTACGAGCTTTTAGGTGACGTATGGACTTCTGAACGTGATTCGGACGAGTCGGATTCCTACTTCCTGAAGTTGTCACGAAGTGTTCTGAGCGACCTGAAATCGCCGAGTACGCTCAAGCTCGGAAAACGGTATGCATGCGGTCAGGATATCTTTGTTGCAATGCAGCTTCAAATCAGCCGCGAAGAGCAAGCTGGATGGAAGTGGGCACAAAGCGCACGAGACTATCTCAACGAATGGAATCGCGCGAGGCACATGAAGCGAATTTTCGATCTGACCTTGCTCAATTTCGATGGAGCGGTGAGCGAGCTCGCTTTTCGACACGAGCACATGCTACCGAAAATTCCCGAATCATCACACGACTTGACGGAAGATGAGCGTGGCAGTCTCAACGGAGCACTTTTGTGCACATGCATCTCAAGAAAAGAGTCTCTTCAGGAACGAATTCCATTTCAGATTTTTCTCATCGAGAAATTCCATGCGAGCTTGCTTCTTGTCAACGGCAGGACGTGGGACAACCACGAAATCGCCATTGTCGATCGCTTAGCCGCGGGCTTTGATACACGCAGAGATTTATTTTTGTTCACAGGTGACGAGGGCTTTGATGACGAGAGTGATTCATCCAAATATCGCGAAGCCCGATCGAAGGTGGCACACGACTTGGTGCGTCGATCGCTTCAGCCTTTGGAAGGACTAAAAAATAGGAATTATAGGATATTTCAGGAGAAGTGCGATTGGTCAACTGTGGGTGAGCTCAAGACTTCAGTCAAGGATTGGATTGATTATGACAGCGACCGACGTTACGGCAATTCGGATGAAGTCAAGACCGTCTTGGACGGCGAGCTATCGCGTCTATCACATGATGAGGAAGCTGCGGACCGTATCGCGCACATGGAAGCCCTGGTTGAGCGCTTCGGCTACGTGGCAGTGCCTCGTGTCGACCTTCTCGTAGCCATGGGACGCACCGAGATCGTTCAAAGATTCATTGAACTCGACTGGCTCGATCTCAATCGTCGTCTGGACGAGAAGCGAGAGGGTGCCGTCCTCGACGAGGGTCAACATCCTTCAACAGAATGTGTCGTATGCAACGGCGAGGTGAGTGCCACGTGCAGCCTTGGTGGTGAGCCGTGCGATCACGCTGTTTGTGTCGATTGTGCATGGAACCTCTTTGGCATGACTCGAACGAACGAGCCTGACGAGCTCGAAGCAAGCTGCCCCGTCTGCCAATGTGTTTGGCGATCTCCGCGCAAACTGCCTCCCCATGATGCAGCACGCTCCGTCTTTGCGGGTAAGATTGTGGATTTATATGGTGCGCAAGAATGGCTGCCTGAGGTGTCTCAGGCTAGCACTCTGCTATGCGACGTGGCCATGCTTGCTCATGCCACAAGCACCAGTGCACTGCGCTCTGTGGAGTATCTTCGCGACGTTGGCGTCAACCTGCGCTCACGCTTAGCGCGAGGATGGACGATCATGCACATCGCCTGCCAATCGGCCAAGGGTGCGCTCGTGGTGCGCTGGCTACTTCAAAACGGGTTCGATGACATGGTCAACGTAACAACGGATGACGGCAGGCTGCCTCTTGATATTGCCATTGAGAACGATGTCGCCGTGTCAAAGGATGTGGCCAAAGTTGCGGCAATGCAACGTCTCGGTGAACTCCTTTGTGACGTGAACGCACCGCTCACCGCAATTCAGGAGATTGTGGAGAGTGCACCCTTTGAGCTGGAGAATCTAATGAAACCTCAATCTGCCATTGGACATCTTCTTTGCGACTTTGGCAAGGCACGTACTCGCCTTCTCGGCCCCGTTTTTGAAAGAGGCATCAATGAGGACGATCTGTTAGTGCATGGCGTTCTCAACTCCAACCACATTGAGCTTGTTGCACTTGCCGCATGCTTCAGTCGATTGGATGTCGTACAATGGCTTGAGGAGAGCAAAGATGCTGGTATAGGCAGTAATCTCGACACTCGTCGCATGCGGGATGAACCTCCTTTTGAGGATTTGCTTCACAAGCTCGGCACGCACAGCATATTCATTCCTCTCCTCGACGCCTTAAGGAAACGGCACGAGTCCAGAAGAGCGTCTGTGAGAGCTGTGAGAGCTCTTTACGCTCTCGAGCAAAAATTTGTGAAACTTCTCGAGGAAGGTGGTGCCGTTTCTGATCTGATGCGCTTGAGGGATGAGCACAAGCAAATAAAAGATGAGGCCAAAGCGTTGGGATGGCGTTCCGACACTGACTTGAAGACTTGTGCATTCGACTGCTACAATGATATACCGCGTAGAAAAGAGCAGACTGCATTTCTCGTCGCCGCATGCCAAGGGCATGTTCACATCGTTGAGCACTTGCTCAATAATGAGAGCGCGCACCCCGACGATGCCTCGCTCGTGCAGGTTGCCGCGAAGACACTCTTCAGAGTCATACACTATTATGACACTTGTCAAGGAAACGCGGTCGAGGTGGTTGACTTCCTGTGCAATTGGCTCGTTGAGAAGGGTGTTGATCTCACGTCCTTGGTTGAACCCGAAAAGGATGAGGGACAGAGAAATGAGGTGCTCTTCGTTCAGGCGCTCGAGGCTTGGCAAAGTAGCGCGGAAATGATACATCATGCGTATGAGATGTTTGATGAAACTGAGGTGAAGTACAGGGAACAGGCTAGGGACAGGCATGCTCGTCAGCTTGAGATCGTGCTTACCCTCGCATCGCGACGCGAGCCTGCGAGCCTCGTGACAGACTTCCATCACGTTTGTGATTCAAGATTCAACATTTTCGGATCTGCTTCCGTGAGTACGAGCGACAACGCCGCCATCAAGTCCATGGTGGATAACGCTTACCTTGACGTGGTGCAGGCAATTCACGCCGCAGGGGCCGACCCTCTCGAGCGCCCAGATGATATGTTTCAGGGATGCAATGTCGTCGAGAGACTCGCACGCTCGGGGATGGTGCGTGCGACGATGTGGTTGATCACGCACGGCGGCGTGAACCGTTCGTTGGTCAACTTGACTAGAGGCGTTTCCGACGAGATGACGGCGGCGCTCGCAGCGCTCGACGATACGACGTAGGATTTGAAAACGTAACTTACAAGTATATTATCAAGGCCAAACATCCAAAAGAGAAGCGTTCCGTACTTTAGCGAAAATAAAGTTCAGGATGGCCGTCTCGCGCTTTACAGTATAAGGTAGGTAGCACGTTGGTTTCCCACTACTTTCACCAAGCAAGGGGAGATGAGAAACTTGAGGAGGCACTGGCACGAGCTCGATCGACCTGAGGCACGGACTCAGGGGATGGTCAGAACTCAGAACTAACCTTAGCTAGCTTGAGACCATCCCACTTTCCTGCGAGGTGGGTGGTCTGGGACCGACTCGGCTCGTTTCCTCCCCCGTGAGCCCGTGGCAGGTGGGGTGAAGGCGTTGTTGTTAACCTGAGCTCCGATTCCAAGTCCTCCTCCCTCCCTCCTCGTCAACCTCCCCTCCCTCCCCTGACACCTGAACCTCGGCGTCGTGCGTCTCGGCAATCCACGTGTGCGCGCACTCACTCTCTGTTAAGCTTATTTGTGCATGTCGGCGCTCCCCGTCTCCGTCATCGCGCCTGGCGTCTCGCCGCTCGCGCCGCGCGCACCGCTGCACGACGCGGGACTATCCGAACACGTCTGCGCCATCCGAAGAACGTCGCTCGGGCCCATGCGGCCGCTCGACGACGTGCAAGGGATGGCGCTCGATACCCAACTCCACAACAGCAGGCCGGCGACGCGAACGACATCCACGGTCACGACGACGCGCAGAATCAAGGGCGCGCTCGGAGGCGCTACGACGCGTGCGGACCACCACGCGTACGCGGACGTCGCGTCGTACGGGCCGGAGTACACGCCCGTGCGAGGAAGACGAAGGCGGAGATTTCGGGAGGAGATGGGCGCGCCCACACCTGCGTCAAGAAGACACGCCGCAGCGCTTGCCATGCCGAGAGATGAGCGAGGCAGGTACATTGGCGCCGCGGCTATATGCGCAAGCTTGCAGAGATTCCGAGAGCAGGAGCGACTCGCGGGGTCCGTCGCGCACGCGACGATACGCGACTGGTACAAGCAGCCAGTCAAGGCTGGCGTGACGGAGGAGGAGGAGGCGAGCACGAGCGGGAGTAGAGGAGCACGGGCGGCGGCCGCGCTCCATGGCAACGGCAAGTTTCACGCGTGTGACGCGTGCTATCGCGTGGGCGGCGACCTCCAGCTAACACGTGCTGTGAAAACTGCGCCGGGTCACGTGCTCAACGATGCCGTTGCAAGGCTCGGGCCAGGTGCGCTGACGTGGGACGACGGAAGGTTTGGAGAACGCGGCGACGCGTCCGTGACTCAGTGCCGTATCACATACACGCTCTCGGCACTCGTTTAAAAAACATAAAAACGAAGTAATATGGATACATTTAAAGATCATAAGCTCTTTTTTGAGTCTTTGACTCTTTCTAACACCACTTTAGAGGCAAAAGGCTCCGGCGTGGTCGAAGACCTCGCTCGGATATATCGACTCGTCGAACGGACGCCTCTCATCGCAGCCCCACATCCACACCATCCTCTCCCACACTTGGACGCCATTGCCTGCAAACAACACTGGAACAACTCTGGTTTTGGTGTCACACATAGATAAATTTTACCACTAAAAAGTAAGAAGATACATTTAAGACGTGACGAAAGATACGAGTCTCTCATTCACCTCGTCGCTCGCGTCGTTCATCACCCAGTGCGTGGCGTCTGGAATCTTAACGACGGTGCAGTTAGGAACGAGGCGCGTCGGAGGATCGGCCATGTTCGTTGTGAGGTACGCATCATCTTCGCCCCACAAGACGAGTGTTGGCTTGTCGATTACGGAATACGCCGATTCGGTAAAGCCTGAGAAAAATCCACCTAGCTGTAACGCCGCGCGGTAGTAGTTCACAGTCGCTTCTGCAGCGCCGGGCGTGTTGAAAGCTTTGACGTATCGTTCCACCTCGTCCGATGTGTACGGAGGACGTGGCTCTGTGGTGTACAGGCGGCGCAGGATGAGGCTGTCTTGTGCTGTGAGTGCTGCTTCCGCGACTCCAGGAATCTGAAAAGCACCGATGTACCAGCTTTTGAGCAGTTGCGAAGGGTCGCTTTGGAGCGCTTGCTGAAACCGAAGTGGGTGAGGGAGGTTGAGCACGGCGAGTCGTTCGAACAAACCCGAAGTTTCGTTCGCAAGCGCAAAGGACCATGCGACGGCGCCTCCCCAGTCGTGCCCGACAACCGCGCGTGCATATCCACTCGGGCACAGCTGAGTAATGGCTGCGCGCACATCGTCGACGAGAAGCTCCATCTTATAGTTCTCAATTCCTTTTGGCTTTTCGCTCTGCGCGTATCCCCTCATATCCAAGGCGATCGTTCGTACGTTTGCGGCGTTGAGTGCTGGTACTTGCGTTCGCCAGTCCCTGTGAAATCCTGGAAAGCCGTGGAGCAGAATCACCGTCGGCGCGTCGCTCGGCCCGCTCACCTTGGCATGCAAGTTTACGCCTCGCGCGCCTTTGACGGTTACGGAGGAGCCCATCGAGGAGGAGGCATCGGATGCCGACGCCGACAAAGGTCGACGGCAACTTCTTCGACGAGCTCGAGCTGACACGGAGTGTCCGCGGCCACCTATTAAAGGCGCTGCTGTGGCACTTCGCTGCGCCACCGAAACAGCTTTCAGCATCAGAGACGCAGAGAACAGAAACGGTGCGGTGCGTCCGGCGACACAGATTGTTTGGCAAATTCCCGGACGATCCAACTGGACGATCCCTAAAGGGGTCGGGATTCGGTCAGGGGTTGGATCATTTTGTTTTTGGAAAAAATGGCGCCTGGTAGTTCGCCGCTGCTGCCCGTTGGTGCTACTCCACCGCGTCGTCATAATCGCGGGTCAAATGTATCCTTCCGCATGCACTGCTTCATGCCGCTCGTCACGCTCGTGCTCTTCGTCGCAATCGTACGACGCGTCGCGCAAACGTCGTCGTCCGACCATCGACAAACCCCGCGAATCAACGTAATGCAGCAGAGCCCGAGAAACGACAACGTCGTGCGATCGCCGCCGCCGCCGCCTTTGTCCATTCAAAGCAGCAGTGCGCATCACAGCATCACGCGGTACCTAGACGCGAGGGCGAGCGTATGCACACCGCCGAGCGATGGGTCCGTGCCTCTTCACAAAGTCAAGAACTGTGTGTCTGCTGCTATCGTCGCCGAGGAAGGAGAGGAGGAGGAACCTGAGCACATCGTCATCGCGACTGTTGCCAACGCGCATTACGAAGACTTCCTGCACTCCTGGTACGCACATCTGCTCAAACTCGGCATTGGCAAACATGCCATTGTTGGTGCTGTGGACACGACAATTGCGCGCGCGTGCCAATCAAGGAACATACACCACTATCCCATTGGCAAATCAAGAGCCAAGATCGACGAGGATGAGCTCGCGTGGGGATCTCGTGAATTCAAGCACGCGCAGCTCGCGAAGGTGCTCTTCGTCCGCGATCTCCTCGAACACGGCGTCTCAATATTGTTCGCTGACGGGGACGTCGCGTTCATTCGCAATCCTCTCACATATCTGCAAATCGCGCTGGCGGCAAACGCCAAGAAGAAGATCAAACCGGACATGATATTCTCCACAGATTCGCTCAACGACGATGGTGCACTTCTTGAGAGTAAGCGAGCGCTGAACGTTGGCGTGATGGTGGCGCGAGCGACGCGTCATTCGATAGCCTTCTGTCACAAGTGGGTCGACGCCCTGCAGAACGATCCAGACCGTGCGCATCTCTGGGATCAGTCAGTCGCGAACGAACTCGTGGGTGCAGAGCGTCCGCCCTATGATCATCGTGGTGTTGTTGCCGACAACAACAACAACGACAACAGCAGCAGCAGCAGCAGCAGTGGTGGTGGTGATTACTATGAGCCCATGCTGTTCAGGGGCGCACATCACACCGATTCGCCAATTGTGTTTGGCATTCTTCCAGCGAGACTATTCACCAACGGGCACACGTACTTCGTGCAGCAGCGCGATCGCGTGCGTGGCACGCCTTGGAATCGAGATGGCACCGGCATCGACGCTGATGCATCACCCGTGCTTCCCTGGTCGGATGTGATTGCGGTGCATGCCACGCACCAATTCAGCGGTGCAACAGGCAAGCGCACGCGCCTGAAGTACGCACGAGGAGGAAGTGGTGGCGGTGCCGTCGATGATGATGAGCGTGAGGAACCTCTGTTGTGGTATGACGATCCCTCTGTCGAACGTTTCGATTACAATTGGCCGTTCGGCTATCTGACATTCGTTCCACCGCGTTGGTGGCACACGGACGGCGACTACCGCAGTGGCATCTTTAATGGCACCACGAACACGACGTCGTCGTCGTCGTCGTCGACCACAATGTTGAACAAACACATGGCGCTCGTGCAAGCACAGTTTTCGTACATTCGCCACGCTCTCGGA
This sequence comes from Pycnococcus provasolii, assembly GCA_938743325.2. Lineage (NCBI taxonomy): Eukaryota > Viridiplantae > Chlorophyta > Pseudoscourfieldiophyceae > Pseudoscourfieldiales > Pycnococcaceae > Pycnococcus > Pycnococcus provasolii. The sequence continues at coordinate 918,799 of OW568868.1, forward strand.
CTCGCTGTCACACTTGGGCGCATCTTGATCCTGCCTGCTCCGACACTTTGTCTGCTCGACCGGTTCTGGGGAAATCTCGAAGTCGGAGATGATGGCGAACCTCGTATCCCAGGCGTGTCATCGAGAGTCTTTCCTCCTCCTCCGAATGGTAGGAGGAGGAGACCCACTCCCTTTCGAAATGAAACCGCATTTGCATGTCCTCTGGACCACATCCTCGAGCTATCCGCGGACGAGTGGCACGTGCTTTGGAATCTCGCGGCGGATGCCGTTGTTGCTATTGACAAACAGTCGCCACAATTCCTTCCATCCCAGCCACCGCATTTGGGCTCACATCTCAGTGCAAAGGCGGCAGCACAGCTTGCGAGCACTTGCTCGCAACTTCATCCTCAACATGCTAATGATCAAATATTGTTATCGTCCGTAAGTGGCGGTGAGCAGTACTGCCATCGGCATCGACTTGGCATGACGCACGACGATAACGTTGACCTGCTACGAAATCTCACAACATCGACAGCAAATCACTCGGACACGAATAACGATCGCATAGCTCGGCCAGCATACGCGCATCCGATCCGCCCTCACGGATTTCTTGCAAGGGCGATGCTAAACTGGTATGGCACGGATTTGCCCGAACCGCCTGAGGGTGACGTGACTTTTGTCACGCTGTCCTCACGCAAGGTTGGTGGCATCGACGACGTCGTACAGGGCGACAGCGAGTCGCCGACACGCGACGACGTCGTATCTCCATCGTCGTGGATTGTGCGCGCAGCTGGAGGAAATAAGCTCAACGACATCACGCCAAAATTCGTTCAGCTCGCACATGGCATCACTGACGTCGAGGCGATTGCCAAGCTTGTCGACGACGACGGCGTGCGGAAGGCACGCCTGCTCGTCGTCGGAGACGATAAACTTCGTCCCATGTCAGAACCATGGCACATCTTCGGCGGATTCGTGCATCGCAAGAGTGACGAGGAACGCAACATGCGGCAGACGTGGCGAGCGCAAGCATTTCGTGGCCTGACAGAAAAGATCACGCCCACATGGTGCTGCGAGAAGGAGATTGGTGCTGTGCCTTACGACCTTTGGTGGGAAGAGAGGCTCGATTGATTGATTGGATTGAGTTTTGCTACCATTGTGATGATAAATTTGCTTATGCCCGCATTCTTTTTATTTCCTCAATCACAACAACAACAACATAACGTCTTCATTCGTTTATGCTGGCGTCATCTTCTCCGCCTCGTCCTTGATGCTTTGGAAGAGCACACTCGACAGATATCGCTCTCCGAATGAGGGGAGCACGGTGACGATGAGCTTGCCGGCGTTCTCAGGTCGCTTTGCGAGCTCCACCGCGGCGAGCGTGGCGGCGCCGGACGAAATGCCGCAGAGCAGTCCCTCCTTCAGCGCGAGCTCCTTCGCCATGGCGACAGCGTCGTCGGAGCTGATCTGGATCACCTCGTCGTACACGCTCTGGTCGAGGATTCCGGGGATGAATCCCGCGCCGATGCCCTGAATCTTGTGCGGTCCAGGCTTTCCTCCGGAAAGCACGGCGGACTCGGTGGGCTCGACCGCCACCACCTTGACGTTCGGGTTCTGCGACTTGAGGAACCCTCCTGTGCCCGAGATGGTTCCACCCGTTCCGACGCCACTGACGAAGATGTCCACCTTGCCGTCGGTGTCCTCGTAGATCTCCGGGCCGGTGGTTTCGAAGTGCACCTTCGGGTTGGCGGGGTTCTCAAACTGCTGCAGCATGTACGCGTCAGGCGTGGACGCGGCGATCTCCTCCGCCTTGTTGACGGCACCCTTCATTCCCTTGGCGGGATCGGTGAGCACGAGCTGCGCTCCAAAGGCGCGCAGGAGGATTCGCCTTTCCAGGCTCATGGACGCGGGCATGGTGAGGATGAGCTGGTATCCCTTCGCGGCGGCGATGAAGGCGAGTCCGATGCCCGTGTTTCCCGACGTGGGCTCGACGAGCACCGTCTTTCCCGCGCTGATGCTTCCTTTGGATTCGGCGTCAGCGATCATGCTGTATCCGATGCGGTCTTTGACGGAGCAGCACGGCTCCATGAGTTCGAGCTTGGCTGCGACGGTTCCGACGCATCCTTCGGTGACTCTGTTGAGGTAGACCATGGGTGTTTTTCCGATGAGTTCTGTGACGTTGTCCGCGATGTTCACCGAAGTCGCACTTGGACTGGAGGTGGTGGCGGCCCTAGTGCGCATCGTGCGTGGGTGAGTGCGAGCTCCATGACTGCTGCGAAGGCGGAGGTGCGAGGTGGTCTTCATCATCATTACGCAGTTGTGAAGTTGCGAGGGGGCCAACAACAACAAGCCTCTCCTCCGCGCGTGTCGACAGCAGGGGAAAGAAAGAAAGCCCTAGCTTAATCGGATAGGGGATACCGGATGTGACGGTGACGTCATTGTTAAGTTAGGGGTGTGGGATAGGGTTTTCATTAGGGTTAGCGTTACCTGTTAGGGTTAGGGTTAGGGTTCCCTGTTCGGGTTAGGGTTCCTCCTCTCCTCCCCCCTTTGTTCCTCCCTTTCCTTTCCTTTCGTCCTCATCCTCATCTGCGTCCTCTGCTCCTGCTGAGGTCTCAAATCAATGGCGTCCTCGGAGTCACCCTCCTCCGCTGAAGACGCGTCGCTGAAGGCGCAGAGGGTGAAGTCGCTACTGAGCAGCTACTACGGGGCTGCTGAAGACCCTTCTTCCAACAACAACGGCCACGGCGACAATGGTGCTGCTGGTGCTGCTGGTGGTGGTCGCACCTCACACCTACGCCTGTCCCCCCCCTCGTCTTCCTCTTCGTCCTCGGTGTCGCTCAACGTCGACGCCGCGCACTTCGACAAAGATCGGTTCATGCGACAACTACTCAGAGGAACGCGACTTGACGGCTTGCTGAAAAAACACGCGGACATGTCGTCGGAAATCAGATCGCTAGACAGCGACATGCAAATGCTTGTGTACGAAAACTACAGCAAGTTCATCGCAGCCACGGATACCATTCGCACCATGAAGCACAACGTTGACACGATGACGTCCAACACAGACCAGCTCATGACGCTCATGGGAGGAGTCGCCGTGCGCTCTGACAGCGTCAACGATAAACTCGACAAGCAACGAAACAAAATCGAGGAACTCAGCCGCGTGCGAACGGTGCTCAAGAAGCTGCAGGTGCTCCTCGACCTGCCCGCGAGACTCAAGGCGTGCCTCGAGGCGGACGCGCTCACGCTCGCCGTCGGGTACGTCGCTGGGGCAAAGCCGCTTCTCAGCAGATATGCGGCACTCGCGGATATCAGGCCGAGCGTCGAGCAAGCTTCCGTGGAGCTGCGCAAACGCCTGTACGCAAGGCTCGGGCTTGCCGGCGAGGATGAGAATAACGGCGGCGAAGGCGAGGGGGGCCAGCAGCAGCAGCAGCAGCAAAAAAGAGCGACGACCACATCAGAGCAGGCGGAATGTATCGCCCTGCTCGGCAAACTCGGCGAGCCGACGGAGCGTCTGCAGGCGGATCTGCTCGGTGCTTGGTGCGCTGAACTTAAGGTGGCTCTAGCATCCGTCACCGCGAGTGAACAGGAGGAGGTGCGGGAAGCATCAGCCCCACCTCCTCCACCACCTCCTCCTCAGGAGGTTGTTCGACGCGTTTCGACGTCATTTCTGGGAGAGGTGGCGCGCTGTGCCAAGGTGTACGCCGAACTTTTCCCACCTGAGGGACGGGCGACGCTCGTCGCAAGCCTGTCTGAGCTGTTCAAGAAGTGCTTCGCGACACTCGAGGCATCACTTTCGTACCTCCCAGGAGACGACGACAGCGAAGAGGATGATGGTAGCGAGAGCCTCACGTCCGTGCGATCGCTCGTTGCGGGTGGAGGAAGCTCGTCGACGCGAGGTGCCGCGGCTCTAGCATCCGCGCTCGCGTCCGTTTGTGGTGACCTGGAAAGTCTCTCCCCACTGCTCCCCGAGCTGAAGCTTGCCGAGAGATCACAAAGCCTCATGGAGAATGTTCTCAGGGCGAGAGTTGCACGCATGCTTAGCCTTCTTGAGGCGAGGATCGAGAGGGAAATTGTGCGCAATGCCGCCGGCGACGGCGCGTCGACGACCACGCTGCAAGATGCCTACGGTGCTGCCGTATCCTGCCAGCGTGACGGCCTCGCCGCCTACCTCGGCGAGTGTCGTGTGATGATGGGTGGCATTGCCGGTGACGTTCGCCTCGTTCTTGTTGAGGTGTGCGGAGCCGGGGCGCTTCGCCTCGCCTCGTGTGCGTCCGACGCCGTGCAGCGTTGGTCGTGCGCACAGCTCGGCGCATACTTGGCGTGGGGTACCGCGAGTGATCCGCCACCTCAGGGTGGTCCACCGCCGTCGTCGCGGGCGCCTCCACCGCCCGGTGCGCTGCTGACGTGCGCGATGCTTCTCAAGCAGTATTCTGCCACCGCGGCGGCGAAGGAGGTGGAGTCTGCGCTTGGAGACGGCGTAACCGCGGCGGATGCCCTGCGATCCATGGGTCCAAGTTTTGTGGAGTCGAGCCAGCGTGCTCTGATGGCATACGCCGAGGCTGTGGGCAGAAGGCTTGCACTGACAGCGGGCACGAGCTTCGAGCTCGTTGCCTGGCGCACGATGAGTTCCGCCCCTCGCCGCGTCAGTGAGGGAATGAAGATGGTTCTCAGTCAGGTTGCGGATGTGGAGACGGAGACGAGACAGCTGCTTCCGTCGACGGGTGCCGCCGGCGAGAGTGCACAGCTCGTCGCGAGGGACGTTGAGCGCATGGTTGGCGGCTCGGGCGACGGCATCACGTACGCGGAGGAGTTGGTAGGTCGTGCGGTTGCGGTGATGCTCGGCGACCTGATTGCTCGCGTACGTGCATCCACATTTAGCGTTTGCGGGCTGCAGCAGCTGCAGCTTGACGTGCACGCTCTCAGAGGTTTGAGCCGCTTTAGCGCGGGTGACGCCGTGCCAGCATCCACGATGCTCGATAGAGTGCTTGCGGCTGCGGAAAGGAGGTGCTTGGAGACTCCTACTTTGTTGGAAAAGCCTATCCTGGAAAGGCTGAGTAGTGGCTGAGTAAAAGCCTGAGCCTTGTAACTGATTTAAAACTACGTTAAGAAAAATGTGAAGATTGGTTGGGACAACCTGGTTTTGGGCGTGATTGTTTTTTTTATTCCTTATTCTTAGTACTCTGTAGTCTATTTACAGCACAACAATTTGCAGTCAATCAATCAATCAGTCAATCAATGGTGGTTCAAAATTGCCACCCTATTGCGGAGCGCCAACAACGTTTCTCTTTCGTTTTCAAGTCACTACTTCCGTTTGCAGACGTGCGCGTAGATTCATCAACTCGTTCTCGAGCACCTCGAGTTTCCTTCCAGCTTCTATGAGCTCGTTATCGCGCTCCGCCAGGGTCGCTTCGAGCGTTGCTATGGTGTCTACGAGTTGACCGACGACGTGATCGTTGTTGTCGTCTTTGTTTTCTGCCACCATCGCTCTGCTCAGGCTGAATGGTGCCGAAGTCTGCTCGTGCTTCCGCTTGACGATTGCGCTGTCTATGTTTGAGACGAGCGCCTTGTACGACGCACTGAGCGCCTGGAACTCCTCGAGTATGGCCTCCGTTCCCTCGTCCGCCTCTTCCATCGCGTACGAGCAGACTTCGGATGCTGCTGCTGCCACCGTGATGCCTTGTGTTTGTCTTCGAATTCTCCCAAACCCAAACGCAAGGGTTGCTCGCCTCCTTATTGCGGTGCTTCTGGCCGGAACCCTGACAAGAAGCGTGGGAGAGAGGAGCATCACCCTGGTAGGAGTTGTGACAAGACGTGCTGCTGACGCCATGACTACTGATAGTATGATCGAGGTTTGTGTGATGGGGAAAGGCGCGTGCCGGGGAGGACTCCCTCACCCTGGGAAAGACCTCTTCTGGCATGTCTGGGAGGGGCCGGAAGGGGAAGGGAAGGGACGGAGGAGAAAAAAGTGCACAAGGGAAGTCCCCTTCCTCCATTCCTGGGAAATCTCGAATGCAGATTCTATGGGCACGGCTCGTGTGGCAAGCAAGACCCGGCTGCCCGGCCCGGCTGCCCGGGGAACCCCGAATGTTAGGGTTAGATATTTTTAGGGTTAGCAATTCGGGTTCGCTCAGAGTTCGCTCTCCTGTTCGGGTTTCCTCTCTCGCCCTTCCCCTTCCCCTCGTGAGTGACGTCCCTTGACCCCGGTCCCGCTTTGCTTTTTGCCTTCTGCCTTCTGCCGCTTTCCCTTCCGCTTGCCCCTCTCACCCGCGCTTTCCCTCCCGGCCATGTCACGCTCTCTCCCTCTCTCTCTCTCTCCACGCTTTCTTCACTTTCTCGCTCCTCCTCTTTTTTTTTACTTCACGCTTTCTTAGGAAGATGGACTTGTGCTCTTCCTCCATCTTACCTTTTCGGCTCATAATAATAATAAGCTCGCGTTATCGAGACCCTTAGATGACGCGCAAGCGCGTGTTCGTCGCGGACGCGGATGGCACGCCGTACGCCGTGACGGTCGACGTCGGCGACGACGACGACGACAGTGACACGCCGTCCGCCGTGCGAACGTGCTGCGTGTCCATGGGAAGGTACTTCGCGCGCATACTCTGCGCACTCATCGTACCGCCGTTGCGCGCAATCGCTATCATCCTGATGTGGCCCATTCAGCTGCTCGTCGCCACCTTCACGCCAAAGGTGGCGCGCGCACTTCCCGTCGAACTCAGCGACAGGTGGTGGTGGGGAAGTCGCGGCGGCGGGTGTGACGCCACGGGACTCAAGCAGGCGCGTGCCATCAAGGCGATAAGCTTCGTCGCCGTGCGCTGCCTTCCTCGGTGCTTTCAAGAATATCTTGACCGTCGCGCGGTGGCAAAGGCGATCGCAACTGGCAAGCCTGCGGGAAGCATGCTTTCGATGGTTGACGAGTACAACGCGTTGAGCAAGGCACCGACGATTGCCGCAGGGATGAAGGCTCTGGGCATGAAGCGTCTCGACGAGTGGTTCTGGCGTAAGTCTACTACTAACCACCAAAACACACACAAAAAAACAAAACAAACACTAACAACCAAACACACTAAATAAAACAGGACCTAACGAAATCTCACGTACACCGAACAGCAAACAGCTCACGCACCCTATGCTGCGCCCTGTGCAGTACGTGCCAATCCCCACGCATCCATTTACGGATCCGACGACATTTCCGTGGGTGGCGCGCATCGAGAGCCAGTACCTTGTCGTCAAGGAAGAGCTGCAGGCTGTACTACGATCGAATCGCGGTTGGGCGGAACCTCTGCTGCCCGATTTCATGGGAAACGCATTCCGGTCCGCTAAGAAGGGCAAGACGGTCGGAGCTTCCTCTTCTCCTCCTCCTCCCGCTGATGGTGCTGCAGCGGCTGCGCCTGCACCAGAACCCGCGGGAAGCGACAGCAACGGCGACGACGACGACGACGACGACGACGACGACGTGACGGTGGGTGATTGGCAACAGCTGATGTTCAACACACCACTTGGAACGTCGATTGACGAGAATAAGGAGGCGATGCCGAAGACCTGGGAGCTGCTTAAAAGCATTCCCGGCTTCGTCGACAACAACTTTGCCATGATCTCGTCGCTTCGTCCTGGTGGACGCATTGCACCGCACGTCGGCCACACGAATCTTGTCACACGTCTACATCTCGCGATCGACGTGCCCGAGCCAAGCAAGAGCGCGATTCGAGTCGGCAACGACGTGCGCACTTGGGAGGAGGGGAAGGTGCTGCTCCTAAACGACGCCTTTGATCACGAGGTGTGGACGTTTGGCACGAAGAACCGCACGGTGCTTTTTGCCGATATATGGAATCCTTCGCTGACTGCGGAGGACATTGCGGCTCTTAAGCCACACTGGGATGCGCAGAAAAATACGCTGGGTGTGATGGCGGCAAGCTACGAGCAGCACGCGAAGAAGCAGGGTCGTGAGGCGGGTGGGGGTGCGAACTGGTACGTTGCTTAAAAAGCGAAAAGAAAGGAGGGGGCTGAGATTTTGATTTTCAAACATAAACTTTTTTCAATGGGTTGGTACCCGTAACGTTCTCATTTTCGTTTACAGGAAAAGTCACGTAAAATAACACACCACAGACAGTACAGACTACAGTCCAAGGAAAAAGGATGTGAAGAAAGCGTGACAAAAACATGGACTTCATGGATGTTGCTTTTCTCGATTTAACCTCGTACGACGTTCCCGACCTGGAGGCTGGTCAGGAATCGCCATTCCGGACGTCGTCTTGGAATGGATCGGAACCGGAACAACGCCCTCTCCAAGAATTGGAATTGGAATTGGGGAGGGGACGATCCCACTGACGATTGCGATTGGTGGGTGAGACACGTTCTGGTTAGGGTTAGGGTTACGATTAGGGTTACGGTTAGGGCTCGTGGTGGCGCCGGTGCCTCTGGGTGTCCGTTCCGCCGCCGTGACAAGCAAGCCAGCGGATAATAAAACAAAGTCGATGATGCCCGCGCCTTCGACTTCTTCCAGCAAAACGATGGTGCGTCCACGCCATCATTCTCTGCCTCGTCTCAGTGCTTCAGCAGCAGTAAGTAGACCCTCCCGCTGGCGCCTCTCTTCGTCAAATCCGTCGCAGCCACAGTCACAGTCAACCGAATCAGCCTCCTCACAGTCGTCGTCGTCGTCGTCGTCGTCGTCGTCGTCCATCCTCGCGCTCGTCGACAAAGGGGGGGGTGACGACTCAGAATCCATTGACACACTGTTCGATGCGCTCGTCGAACAAGGACGAACAGCCTCGCCAATCCTTCAAACCGACTCCTTAGTGGGAAACTACGAAGTCGCGTGGGAGGCTCCCAGTGCCGCGCAGGGTAAGAGCCGACCGGCGGGGGGGAAGTTCACGAGCGGCGTGGGAGCGAAGCTATTCCCAAGCAGTGAAAAAAGACAGGACATCGCCGTCTCCGACGACGGCGAGCTGCTCGTGCGCAACTGGATCGCATTTGACCTACTCGGCATCTTGCCAGGTTCCGTCGAGCTGAAAGGGCGCGTAAGGGCTCTCATCAACCTCGACGACGTTCCTCCCGCGCCACCGCCAAAACCGGTAGACCCTGACGACGAGCCCATCATGGTCAGAGCACGCAAGCTCGCGGCGAGCTGGCAGCAGGTAAAGGTGGAACAAGCTGAAATAGACGGCAAGCCACCTCCACCTCCTCCGACGCAACTACAGGACAACAACGACGACTGGGAGCAGAGCGACCCCGGACTTGAGGCGCGCGCGCTCAAGACGCTCGAGGCACTCGGCGACAACGCGCCTAAGGTGCTCGGTGTGCCCACGCTTGGCACCGTCAGGGCTTCGACGCACGCTCTCGTCGCCTTCACTCGCCCATCCATCCGGCTGGGCTTCCTGCCTCCGTTCAACCTCGGACCTCCGAGTCGCGTTCTGCTGAGCGTTCCCTACCTGGACAAGCGCTTACGCCTTGGTCTTGGCGGACGAGGGAGTCGATTTGTCTTCCGTCGTGTTGGCGACGACGACGACGACGACGTTCAGGGTGCGGATCCCGAGCGCGACGCGCAGCGCGCCGCAAAGGGACGCGAGCGTGCAATGCGACGACTCAGCACAATCGCCTCAGCCGTCGCGTGCGCCGCCATCTTCGGAGGAAGCAAGTGGCTCGTTCTTGGCATCACAGCCGCCCTCGGATGGGGCATTCTGTTTGTTTTATGGAGGGGTGGACAGGTTAGTGTGGCGAGGAAGCGACGAGCTGAGAGGCGCATCGGAATGTCAGCTCCATGAGTTGAGTGATCAAAAGAAGAAAAAAAGGTAACACAGTATATGATTTTCTAAAAAAAACTTATTATTAGTTCGTTGCATCTTCGATTGCACGAATGCACTCGCCAACATCCTTCCCCTCGGACATCGCTGCCATCAACGCGGTGTACTCGCGCCTGTGCGTTCGAATCATCTTCGCACCCTGCATGGTTGCCCACCGCGTGATGTTGAGTTGACTCTGGTTGTCCACAGGTTCCTCCGCGCGATTTAGCAGCTGTTGAAGATCCACTAAATCAGCAGTTTGGCCTTGGCAGTCTTCGTAGTGAAGCCCCTCAGCCGCGACGCCAGCCATGGCGATCACCGAGAGCGCTGATAGCTCGTCCACGTTCAGGCGCCCTTGGAAGATGGGTCTGCCGATTCTTGCCGCCAATAAATCTGTGTGCGTCTCACCGATGGCAAGGCTATACCCCGTAACGGGCACTCCAAGTAAGTAGGCTGTCAAAAAGTGGCCCGCCTCGTGGCGCAGCGCACGTTCCTTGTAGTCAGGGTTGACGAGGTTCACACGGTCAATTGCAAACTGCAGGAGTCCGGGCGACGTACTCCCGATGGTCAATATGACAATCATAACCCCTCCGAGCAGATACGGAACGAAGAAACCCCAGTCTCCAGGTAGAACGTATCCCGCAATCGTCGCGGGAACGGCAGTTCCAAGGAATGAAGCCACCAAGAAGGTTGCCTCGTTGCGCGTGCTCGGCGTTCCTAGTGCCTCCGGGTCCTTGATGCCCGCCACCTTGAGCTCCTGCATCGTCGCGCGCATGTCTCGAATGGTGTCCACGTTCATGGAGTTTTTCGTCGCGGCATCGAACGCATTCGTGACGTTCGCGTCGCTCAGCTTCTGCAGCGCGGCGAGCACGCCGTTTCCCGCGGTTCCTCGCGACCTTTCGGACGGCGGCATGCCTCGCAGCGCCTCGATCTCCGCGTCGAGCTGTTTCCACATGGCTGCTGCTTCCTGCGGCGTGGCGGGTGGCAGCGCCGCCTCCAGCTTCTCGACGACGCTAGCCTCCTCCTCGACCTTTATCGTTGGCGGCGCCGGCTTCGGCTCCTCCTCCTTTGGCGGCGTAGGAGTCGCGGGTTCCGGCGTCCCCAGGAGAGCGTCGAGGGCGCTCATGGTATCCTTCTTGTCCCCGGCGCCTGCGTTGCTGTTTTCTGCCGAGCAGTTTGCACGCACGATTTTCCTCAGACACAGGGGACGAAGACGTGCCGGGCCAGAAGGGCGCAGAGGGCGTGCACATCGAGACGGCTTCATCGTCAACGAAGGGGCGAGCATCGTGCTTGAGAATGGAGGGTACGCGTCTGGTGTGCCCGAACCCAGCTGGCTGACTGACTGGGGTGGGGCGGAGAGGCGCTGGAACGTTGGAGGGCGAACGTGGACCACAGAGCGCAGATTTCCCACGAACCCTAGATTTCCATGGAAAACCCTAACGCTCTGCCAGCCACTCACTTGAACTTGTGCTCCTCCTCATCTCAATAATCTCCCCCTCTCCGAACTTTCCTTCCCCCTTGCGATTCCGGATGATGATGCCCGCCGCCTCTCTTGCTGCGCGCTCACCCGCCTCTGCACCCTCACGCGTTCCTTGTGAAACCACTCCCTCTAAAGTCTCCCATCCCAAACGACTTGTTCGACGCATCCAGGCGTCGACATCAACGTCAGCTTCAACATCAACGACTTCAGCGACTCCTCAGCAGCTCACAGACACGCACGAAACTCTGAACTTTCCCATCGAGCGTGTCATCTCAGACTGGCAGACGGGGTATGTGTCACTCCACGGTGAACGCTCGGATGTCAAGCTCGACGTCACGAGTGGAGCAATTCCGAACAGTTTAAAGGGTGGGGTGCTCATAAGGAATGGGCCAGGTGCGCTCGAAAGAGGGGGAGCGAAACTAAACCAGCCGTTCGACGGCGATGGGATGCTCGTGCGTCTGGCATTTGACACGGAAGGCGACTCGGTCAACTTCAGCAACGCCTACGTGAAAACCCAGGGATATGTCGACGAAGTGGCTGCGAACAAGTTCATCTACAAGAGCGCCTTCTCTACGGGAAATCCAGCAGGCGACTGGTTCTACAACCCGTTCGACTTCTCGACCAAAAATGTCGCGAACACGCACGTCGCCCTGCTCGGTGGACGTCTCCTCGCGCTGTGGGAAGGTGGCCTGCCACACGTCGTGGACCCGAAAACGCTTCAGACAACCGAAAAGGAGAGCCGGTGGGTTGACGGAAGTGTTGATGCGCCGTTCGCAGCTCACTACAAACGCGCAGCCGCACCACCAGGCCAAACGGGAAGGCGGCTCGTCAATTTTGGCGCCAAGGCGGGACCAGGGGAGGCAATCATCACCTTCTACGAATTCGAAGACTCCGCCGACGCGAACGGACGCTGCGTTAGCAAGCGTGTCTTCCAAGTGCCCGGTGCTGGATTTGGATTCTTTCACGACATGGTCGTGACACCGTCATACTACATTCTTTTTCAGAATCCTGTGGAGATTGATGGCCGTGCCCTACTAACGGAGTACACGTTCGGACAGCGCAGCCTTGCAGGATGTCTTCAGTACATCGGAGGACCGGAGCAGCCTTCGAGGGTGCTCGTCTTCCCACGAGGCGAGAAGCACGAGGCTCACGGGTACCAAAGCATCGAGTTGGACCCACACTTTGTGTTCCACCACGGGAATGCCTTCGAGCGCGAAGATGGAACTCTCGTCATTGACTCAGTGCACTGGCGCGAATTCGACTTCACTGCGACCGTAGATGTCATACCGTCGAGCATTTATGTCGGTGGCATGCGATCGGAGATGCACCGCGTCGAGATCAATCCAGCGAATCCGTCGGCACGCGGGAAGCGCCAACGCATCTCGAATCGGTGCTGCGAATTTCCTACCATCCATCCGCGGTGCGTAGGCTCGGAACATCGGTACATGTATGCCGCAGCCAGCCCCATCGATCATCCCGTTCTGTGGTCACCGAACCAGGGCGTGGTGAAGTTTGACATGGAGACGAACGCAACGCAGTACTGGCATGCGGGAGATCGCCGCTTTACGAGTGAGCCGATCTTTGTTCCTTCCAACGACGATCTCGACAATTTTGACGGCGATGAGGATGCGGGAAACATTTTAGTTCTCGTCCACGATGCTGAAGAGCCTGACGAGAGCAAGCGCACGTCGCTTGTTATTCTCGACGCTCAGAATATTGAGGACGGACCTGTGGCAACCGTGGCCATGCCAGAGACAATCCCCTTCGGACTTCATGGCGAATTTGTGAGTGCAAAGAAATGGGCCGCCCTCTAGCTAGGACTCTACTGAGACTATCGATGTAACAAACAATTTGTTTTCCCTTCTTCTTACCATGGTATTTGTGTTTTGAGGAGGGAGGGGCGTATCTATGGTTTCCTGCCTTCAGCAGCTCAGTACGACATCCCTGTCTTTCGGTAGTGCAAACTTGGCGTCGCCGAGTTGTCGAGTAGACCGCCAACGAGCACCTCGGCGTACATCACCGCGTGATCACCGCACTCCATCCTAGACTTCACGACGCAGCCACACCAACTCGCCGCCTCTTCGAGAACCGCGAATGCATCCTCATCATCCTGCGCTTCCTCCACGACGTCAAGCTCAGGATCCACATCGGGTGTCACATCAACATCCTCCGCCTTTTTCTTCGGAGGTGGCTTCTTCTTTTTCTTCTCATCCTCGTCGCCACGAAGCATCTTAATCCCGGAGTAGCCAGCAATGCGATCCACCCCCGGCTCGAAGCTCTTGAGGAAATACTTGAGCGCATCGCGCTCAGCACCCTCTGCCAGCACGCTCAATCCGAAGCGGTCACCAACCTGCAGAAGTGGCTCTCCCGCGCGGTCATCCTTCACCGCAATTGTCAAGCCTGGCGGTGCGAAAGATGCTTGGCTGACCCAGCTCGCGACGAGCGCGGCGGATGCGTCGCCGCGGCGGCACGTTACCACGCAGAGCGTGCCGATGACGCGTCCAACCGCCTGCGCGATGGGCGTGGTGAACGCGGGAGGTGCTGCGGACTCCTTGCCAGGCATCGCGCGTCCTCCTTTCTTTGCCTCCTCGCGTCGCTTCTCAAGCACCTGCCGTGCGAGCGCACGCCCAGACTCCTCGCACGTCATGAGCATCTTCGTCGTGGGACTGAACTTGCACCGAATGGGCTTGAATGCAGACTTGAAGCCGCCATCCATGAGCTTGTCGTTGAGAAGGTCCACCGCCTCGCCAGACCAGCCGAACGAGCCGAAAACGCCGCACGGCTTGTTCTTGTTGCCCGGCGTGGAAACTACACGACCGAGTGCCGTGGCAACTGGCGTGGGCATGTTCCCCGCGAGCGTTGGGCTGCCAATGGCGAATCCCTCGACGCGCTCCATCACCTCGTCAATCTGCGACGCAGACAAAATCTCGCAGTTGACCATTTCGATGCCAAGCCCCGAGCGCTGCACGCCACGTGCGATCGCCTGCGCAAGACTTGCGGTGTGGCCGTACGCGCTCGCGTACAGGATTCCGACGGAGCACGCCTTGCGCTGCTCCGCCGCCGCCGACGTGTACTTGCGGTACGTGTCAAGCAGCTGCGTGGTGTATCCGAAACTCGGGGGGCCGTGCAGAGGGGCGAACAGCGCCACGGGGCGCGCCGTCGCGGTGCGATAACCTCCGACGACACGAGGGCCTTCGTTGCTGGCTGCCGCCGCGGCGGCAGCGGTGCCGCCACCCTGCAGCGTGAGCTTGCGAACGAGCTGGTTGAAGTTGATCCCACCGCCTTGTTTGGAGGTTGCGGCTAATCCCTCGAGCGGCCAGTAGCCGCTGTCCGCGAGCGGTTTAGCGCCGAGTCGATTGAGCGCAGTTTCTGCGTGCGAGTCGACGGGAGCCAGCATGCACTCGAAGTAGTGGCGGTGCTCCGGCAGCGCATTCTCCCAGCTCACCTTGGCGTCACGGTCTGACTGAATTTCGACGTGGGTTGAGAAAAATTTCCCAGTGAAGGCGACGTTCGTGGTTGCGTCGTGGAATGCAGTTGCGTACGGCCACCGCGGCGTGGGCAAAGGCACGGTCGAAAGCATCCTGGTTCCATCCCCGAAGACGTCGACGGCATCGCCGAGCTTGACGACGACCGGTTCCACGCACTCCGCGGCGTTCGCCTTCTCCGCAGCCTCGGCGAGCGCGTCCGCAGCCGGCTTGGACGCGAACACGGGCAGTGGCTCACCGTCGCAGGTGTTGTAGTGCCTTCGCGCGACGCTGAATAGCGCGCGAGCCGCCTTGGGGTCGAAGCGCGTGAGCAGCACGCATGCGACGTCCGCCCGTCCTAGCGCGCGTTCAAAGTCGCCTGCAAACGCGTCGTCCGGCACGTCGACGAGCGCCACCTTTTCGTCCTTTTCGTCGTGCAGTATGTACGTGTTGTCTGACGTTCCCGCGCGTCGTCCGTACTCGACCTCGAACTTGAGTCTTTCTGCGGTGGACGACGCGAGCATGGACGTTTTGCGTGCGACGTGCGCCTTTGCGACGTGGACGTCCGGCGGCGTGGGCGCGAGCTTGGGAGCTGGAGGTGGCGCGGAGGTGGGCGCCACCGCAGTGGTTGCAGCCACAGCAGTGGGCAGCCACCGCGACCGCGAAGAGGACGGAGGGAGTCTGCAGGGGAGTCTGCTTTTGCCCGTGTGCGACGCCATCATCGTGGGTGGGTTAAGGGAAATGAAATGGGGAGGTGGTGACGAGGCGTTCGGTGTCGTTGGAGGGGGACTGGAGGGGGGCAACAAATCTTATCTGGCGGGCATTTGAGGCTTCCGTTCGCTTCCTTCCCCCTTCCCCTCCCCTTCTCCCCGTCCCTTCCCCGAACAGTGAACCCTACTTCCTAACCCTAGTTGGGGAAATATAATACCCTAACCAGAATCAATCCATGCGAGCTTCTTCTTCATTCACGGATTCCAGGGTTCAATGCGGGTGGTCAATGCGCGTCGACGATCCGTCTCTTCGATCGACGCGTACTTCTTTTCCACATCATCATTCTTCAGCATCATAGATCGTAACTGCACTTGGTCCAAGGTTGCGACGCTCTTGCACTTTGAGTGCCGCACGCAATCAGGATCTCCCTTGGCGTTTGTTGCAGCAACGCTTTCTTTGCAACGAGTTCGCCCACGCTCCAGTCGGCTTTCTCCCGTCGGGACTCGCGCGCCAGCCTCTTGGCCTTCTTCGGCTCAATCTCGTCTTGCCATGCACTAGTTGGCGCGCACTTACCTATGTGCGTGGTAAAAACCACTCACTGAGATACATTCGAGCTCGTCCATGATGTCTTCTTCGTCGAACAAGCGCAAGCGATGCCAAAGCATGCCGCAGCACATGTTGTGGTCGTTCTCGAGACCCATCCACCACCCGGGCAAAGAGAAGTTGTCGAGCTGACTGAAGACCAAGTGGAAGGCGTTGTTGTTATTAGGAGGAATGACAACTGTGGCTCTGTGCGTGCAAGTCAGATACCTTGGCGGCCAAGGTAGAGGGCTAGAGGCGGTGCGAGGCAAAGCGAGGCAGCTAAAGGCGTGCCATCTTTGCCACGGTGAGCAACTACCCGCTAGCTAGCGGGAAAGCCCTGAAGCACCGGCTGTGGGAGGCCGTGTTCGTCCTCTTCAATATCCTCACCATTGAGTTGTTGTCAAACCGACCGCCCGACCGGGATCCCGCAGGGGAATCGACAATCGACCGGAAAAATAGCCAGCGACGGGTCCCCTGATAGCAAAAAACCCGCCTAAAAACTTGGACTTCCCGCACCACCAAAGAAAAGACGAACTGCCGACGTCACATTATTCTTCTTTTCTGGTCATCGCACTCACTCGTGAATTCACTCCATCTGAGTTAGCTTGCCTCCGTCTCTCTCTCTCTCTCTTTCTCTCTTGACGATGACGACGACGATAATAAGCATGATGGCACGACGACGTGCTCTCATCAACGCCGTGACATTTTTGCTGCTGCTTACGACCAATATTTTTGTTGTAGCTGCTCGTGATGAGAAGAATGACGACGACAACAACAATGTCAATGTGGTCCAGAAAAAGTCTCGGGCGACGACGACGGTGGTGCTTCCGCTCGTGCGCCGCCGCCGACGTATCATACTACTACCTAATACTAGTACTAGTAGTAGGAGCCTTCGGCGGCAGCTCTTGTTGGAGGAGGAGGAGCAGGAGGGGCAGAAGAACAACGGCGCAGCAGCCCTAATGATGGAAAGGAGGAAGGTATCCGTCTTTGAGAAGTCACGGCGAGGTTACACAGGCGAGCTCTTTGTCACGCTAGCGACGGGACCTCTCGGAACGCAACAACAAAATCATGACGTACTGCTCGACACCGGGTCAAGTCCTCTCGCACTGCCACACGTCACGTGCACAACATGCGTGCAGCTGCACTCTGCATCACGCACAACAAACACCAAACCGCCGCTACAGATGTACATCCCAAGCATCGCAAGCTCGTCGATGAAATGTCCCGTACGTGCGCCACAGGGATCTTCTTCCATGGGTTTCATTCGTCTACCCCTTGCATCGCTCTGGACCGATGAACAGCAACACGAGGAAGACGTGTGGTGGCAGCAGTTCACACAAGAAGACCCTCCTGCTGCTCCTAAAGAAGAAACAGAAGGCGAACCGGCAGAACCGTCGACGAACGACGATGAAACATCGATGGTGCAGCAACAATGCACCAGCGACGTATCATTCATCGATGGTTCTGGTTACCAGGCAATGTTATTTAGAGAAACCGTCTCCATCGGCAAACTCGTCGCGCACAACGTGACTGTGGAAGGCATCACGCGCTGGAATGCCAATATGCCTCTGGGCGGCATCCTCGGGTTGGCACCGTCGTCGATGCACACACGCAGAAGATCGATCGCGCCGTCGGCAAAAGAATCAAATCTGTCGCTTCTCGACGCCTTGCTGCAGACTGGGACTCTACGGGAAAATGCATTCACCGTATGTCTGTCGCCGTCGAAGAACGGTACATTAATTCTAGGAGCAATGCCGACGTCACTGCTCAAATCAGCTTGGTTCGTCCCTTACGACGATCAATTCGGGCTGTACGAGGTGGACATCGCTCGTATCCGGATTGGCAACACGACCGTGTTCGTCAAGCAGCCATTGGAACCCCCACCACCCCCACCACCACCACCAAGATGGCCACGACGACAACTGGATAACACGAAGCCACCCGCTATCGTTGTCGGCGTGCTTGATTCTGGCAGCAACAGTATCGTAATGCCTCGCAACATAAAGAACGCCTTTGCGAAGGCGTTTCAACGGGAGGTGTGCCTTACATGGCCACGTCGCTGGCGGAGTGGGGGAGTGGCAACATTTGCATGCTCATCTGAGAGCAACTTGCAATTTCTATTTGATGGTTACGTCCTGAGTGGCAAGGCGTCGCAATACGTGGACGATCTGCCACCACTCACATTGGAACTCGAGGGTGGCAGGAACCTCCATGTGCCAGCTACCAGCTATCTTGTTGAGATGGACGACGAGGGAACGCAGAGGGCGCTCAGCATTGTTGACATCGAGAGCGCGGCGACGCGAGCGATGATCATCTTGGGCGCACCCATGATGGAGAACTACGCCGTGCTCTTCGAACGGCAAGAAAAACGAGTTGGATTCGTTTGGCAGCCAAACTGCCCATCTTCTTGAGAAAAAAAAAGGATTTTAGTTTACACAAACACACATATTTTCCATATCAACTTCTCACGCGCTTCGCTCCCCACTCTTTCGGGAGGCCAAACTTGCGCTCGAGCACCTCGTTGACACCGACAGTCTCCAGATACCGTTCGAAAGCCGTGTCGCTGAGGTGGTTCACAAGTGCGGGAATGCACTGCAGGTTGCCCAGCTTGATTGCGAGGGCGTTTTTCAGGAGCACCTGGATAACAGGACAGGTGTCCGCACCCTCTCCCGCGGTTGCCGCGGCAGCTGCAGAGTTGTCACCATCGAGCACTGCCGCGACACGCGCATCGAACGCCTCAACCTTCGCCAGAATTTCACCAAGGATCGCCGACTCGTCAGGCTCGCATGGAAGCATTGTGCTCTCCTGCAGAACAGCCCTGACGACAGGCATCGACGGGTACAGCGACGTGTCAGCATTGGTCGCCGCTGCTGCTGGTCCGTCGCCGCCATCGCTCAACTCACTTTTCTTCTTCTTCGTCTTCTTCCCCTTATCCTCCTCGGTGATAAACTCATCGTCGACGTGGTAGGCAGGGAAGCGCCTCTGCGACAACTGCTTGCACACATCGAACCCCGTGGGGTCGATCGAAGCAGCTGTGCACAAGGGACACACGTAAACGCCGTCGCCGATGGTTCGAACAGCCTTTGCATTCAGGCCAAGGCAGTCGACATGGTACCAGTCGCCACACAGGTCGCATCCAAGCATCGTGCCGCCATTGTAGAATCGACGGCAGATGCAGTACACGCCGGCGTGCTCATCATCGACACCGTGCTCTTCCATCTGCTGCCTGATGATGCGCTGCACATGCTCAGCATCGCGGCCGCCAGGATCGGTGTTCAGAAGCGCTTCGGACAGGGACGCCTGCGCAATCTCGAGAATGGCGACGAGCTTCTCCTCGTCTGGCGAGTGCACCAACCGTATCGCAGCATTTCGGCGCCAATCCTCCACCAAGGACATAGCCTTACGCACCTTCGTCAACGAGGGAAGGGAACAGCGCAGCTCCGACGCGGCAATCAGGTGGCGCATCACCACCTCCTGCTTCGGGCGCGTAATCTGCGAAGACGACAACGAAGGTGAGACGAGGAGCCGCCCCTCGTCATTCAGCCGCGAAAGCCAATCGCCGAGGCTTTCGTGTACAGCCTCGTTCCACGCCTCGCTCGCATCCACAGCTTGCTCCAATGCCAAGATGTCGTTCGACACGGTACACGGAAGACGTCGTGCTTCGACAAGAAGGTCGCGGTAGACTTCGATGGGAGCGTGCGACTCGAGCGCCGAGCGCGCCCGGATCGCCCACGCGTCGCCAACTTCAGCCAACTTGCCAAGGCGAACGAGCTGCTCATGCACCCCGCTCAGCTCGACGGCGTGCTCAGACCACTGCTCCTTCGGCTGATTATCGATTAGAAGCTTCACCTCCTCGAGCGTCGGACGCGCATCCTTCTCTGTCGCAGCGGCATGCGCGTCCACCACCGCTGCCTCCGCACATGCCATGGAAATGTCATTCCCGTGGCTAGGCTCCTCTTCCAAAGGCTTCGCCTTGCCAAGCATCGCCCCAGCCTTGCTCATCCACGCGACGCCGTCGCGACGCATCTGCAGCCGCCGGATCTCATCCATTTGGATGCTGATGCGATGTGCTTCGTCCAGCAAGCGCTCGAATTCTTCCATCGCCACGGGAGGTGGCGTTGCAAGGAAAGCGGACGTTTCCTTTCGCCAAGACGACGCCATCTCATGCTTCTCGTGCAGCAGCTCAACCTCGCGGTCCGCGACGCCAACAAGCGAAGGAACCTGCGCAAGCAGCTCTTCCACCTTGGCAAATGTGGGAAGCTTGATGTTGCCCCGGTCCGTCTGCCGTCGCGACGTGCGCTCTCGCAGGCAGTCCATGACGCCATCCAGCCACACCTTCGCAACGTCGACAACAGCCGTGATCTCCCGCAGAGACGGAAGCGCCACCCCGGACGTGCTCCCCTCTCTATGGTGGGCCATAAGCTCGTCGAGCGGCACTTGATTGCCGCGCCCTGCACAAGCCAAGATCTCGGCAGATCGAACCTCCCACTTCGTGGCAAAGTCGCAGCGCGCCTCCACGTTTTCGAGCAGCTCCGACATCGCCGGCGGCGGCCCCTCCGGCGGCTCCGGCGCATTCGCACCAGCCATCTTCGGCGCATGCCATGTTACCGCCGCCGCCATCAGCGCATTTTCGAATTTGTCCAGTAGCTCTGTGCCCGCATCGCGTGCCTTGGCGATGTCTTCCATCGCCTGCGCTGGCTTGTTGGTAAGCGCACGCTCGGCATCAAGCGACCACGTCGCAAGGTCCTGGATGCTTGACAGCAGCTCGCACTCGGGGCGAAGTCGAACCGGAAGGCTCTGCGCGCCAGCGATGAGCGTCTCCGCCTTCGATGCGCAGACAGCCGCAGCGTTTGCAGTTCCTCCGCCGCTACCAACGCTGCGTCCGCGCGCGCCGCGACCAGCCACCGAAAAGTCTAGGAGAGTTGCGCGGAACGACGCCTTCCATCGCACCAGCGCGTCGATCGAATGTACGGTCGAAGCCACCTCGCGCGTGCGAAGTCGCAGGGTTGCCGCCTCTGACGCAAGGCTCTCAAAGGCGACGGGAGATGCCCTCGATGCTTCGTTCGCATCGAGCACCGCGCTTGCCTTGCGTAGAAAGGCATCGCATGCCTCCACCGCATCCCTTAGAGTGGGCAGGTCCACGAGAGCTGCGCCGAGGCTGAGACCCCTGTTCAGAAGCGCACGACCATCCTCAATGCTTGGCAGACTATTTGCATCCTGCTCGATACCCAGATCAACCGCTCCCAGAACTCCGTTGTCGGCAGCACTGACCCGGCTCTCTCGGGCACGTGCCTTGTTGCCACCCTTCTTCTTCGAGCGCGATGCACCCACAGGCGCAATTGATGCCTCCGCCTCCGCCTCCGGCTCGGGTGCCTGCGCCAACCACTCGGTGTGCATGGCATCGCCATTGTCGTCGATCGAGCCTGGGGCGACGGCGCGTGACACGCCTGGGAAGAGGCGCGCCACCTCGGCACTCCAGTCGTTGCATTCAACCGCGCGCGCGCGAAGCGTGCTCTCGTCGTCAAGGCGTAAGGGCAGCGCGTCGCACTGCCTCGCGAGATTGTGGTACTCGCTTGGATCGGGTCGTTCCAGCAGATTTTGATTTTGTCCGCGCAATTTAAGATCGTGGAATTTGCGCGCGACCGTCTGGCAGCGAGGAAGTACATCGGCGAGGACTTTCGTTTCCGGGATGGGTGGCAGTACCATGGGATTCGGCCCACGCCCGGCGAGGAACGCCGGAGAAATGGGCTTGCGCTCTGCCGCCACGAGTCGCTCAGCCTGGCTTACCGTTGCATTTCCGCTCGTCGTCGAACCAACCTCTTCAGCATGCTTGCACAGCGCGCGTAGCGCGGACGCCAGGTCACGGCTGGCACGCGTCTCCGCGCCACCCCAGCAGAGCCTCTGCCGCTCCTCCATGAGATCGGCGAGCGCCTCCTGAGTACTTGCAAATCCCGGCTGCTTTTCCACATCCACAGGGGCTGACGAGGGTGGCGAAGCCATGTCCGCCGGATCGTAGCGACGCTTTTCCTTGCGTATCCGACCACCTCCCACCCTGTGCTTGCCATCCGTGTCAACAGCTGGCGGCAGTTTGACAGTCTTCAGCGGCGTCACGCGCTCGGCACCCGGCAACCCAAAAGCGGTCCACTGACCGCTTAGCGCCGCGCGCGCCTTCGCCTCCCACTCAGATGCCTCCTTGCGCCGCACTGCATTCACTGCTGGAACGGACTTCTGGCTGCCTTGCGCCTTGACGCTGCATGGTTGGCATCGTTTTGCCGTCGTCGTGCCCAAAACCGCGCCCGCCGGTAAACCTGCACTGGCGCACCGGGTCGCCTCGCTCGTGGCGGCATCGATAGCCTCGAGACTGTATCGCCACAGCAACGTGCGCTTCGATGGCGCACATTCGCACAGCTGATCCGCATGACGAAGGCAGGTGAGCCGCCCGGGTGTGCAGCTGCACTCGAGTGCCGACAGATGCAAGCGCTGTCTGCAGATGGAGCACTCGGGATCGCTCCCACGCCCACCACACCTTCCGAGCGGCGCGCTTTTCACCGTTCCACTCACAAACACATCCTCGCGCAGCGCACGTTCCTCCTCCGCAACCTTGGCAAGCTCGGGTGCAAGCCAGCAAGCCACGCCCGGCTCGAGGTTTCGTGTGCGGCGCGCAGCGGCGGCGGGCACGTTCGGTCCGCCGCACGCAAGCAGCTCCTCGCGCTCCTCGCAGAGCAGCTCGCCGCCATCGGTCAAATTCTCAGGCGGCGTATCTCTTAGTTCCTCCTTTCCTACATCGATGCCCACAGCCTCCTCAAGCACGAGCTCCTCGTGGCAGAGGCTCTGAGCGAGGCGATTCTCGCGATACCACGCCGACGCCTCACTTGAAAGCGGGAGCCAGTCAATCGGCGCCGCGGCAACGGACTCCATGCAGTTCATGCCCATATCGACGCGAGCAGTGACGGCGCCAGGGAACACGACGACAAATTGCCGCGGTCGCTGCACTGCCCGGAAGACAGGCACGCCATCAGCGACGAGCGTTCGCGGGTGTATCATATCCACGCCGCTAAGCGGCACTGATGTATTGAACGAGTCTGCTCGCCGGGCCGAGTCCAGGAAATCGTCCACCGCATCATTCGGCACGCTGTACCAGATCTTGTCGTGCCCCCAGTGGTGGTAGGTGATAGAATACAGGTTGTGCTCTTCTATTTTCCACTGTGTGCTGGAGAAGAGCATTCCCAGAGACAACGTGGGCGTCACCTTGCCAGGTGCGCGTCCCTCAAGGCACCGTAGTAGGCTTGGACACGTGCCACCGAGGTGCGCGACGTTGTTCAGATTCCACGCGGACTCTTCCACGTCGACGCAATCTCCGTGCATTGGCACGCTGAGCCCGAGGCCGCTACCACGACGTCGTCGATCGTCATCGATAACGCCGTCCTCATCTGTGACGACGACGCCGCGGCTTGATCCCTCACCGTCCTGCATCACCTCACGCTGCGCACGACGCCGCGGGAATCCGCTGCCATGCTTGGCGGAGTCAAGGTTCACCGCCGCCATCACTTCCACAGGCTCCACCGCGCTCTCGACGATGCGCCAGAACTCAGCCTCAAGCTCCTGCCACGCCGCTCCGAGAGCTCGCGACTCGCCGCCGAGGCGCTCATTCATGAATCCGTCCGCCAGCTGTCGAAAGGTCAGAAAGTCCATTTCGCCGCCATCCTCCAAGGGCGGTGTTGCGGAGTTGTCTCCCAACGCCGCGCAGCGCGGGCATATCCAGTCACCCTCAGGAATGTCCTCGAGCGGCGGCGACAGGCAGAACGTGTGGTAGCCGTCATCGCACCTGTCGCACAGAACCATCTTATCTTCATGGTGGCCTCCGTGGCACAGGGGGCAAATCTGGTCGAGGCGAATCGAGGCGTCCCACGCCAACTGAGGAGACTCGCCGCTCTCCGCTCCCGGGCTCATTTCTGCGTCATTTGGATCTGTCAGTGGGGGCGTCGTCTGCGAGTCCGTCATCTGGTCGTCGTCGGCATTGTGCAGATGCCCTGTGCAGCCGCCGCCGTCGCCGCCGTCGCCATCGTCATCCTCCTCGTTGGCGTGGCTGTGCCGTTGCTGCGCACCCTCCGCAAGGTAAGCGACAGCATCTCGCATTTCGTCCGTCGAGTCGTCGCCAAGATGCCGAGGTTCGTCCGCCACATTGTTGTTGTGATTCGTGCTTCTCGGCATGATCGTTGACCACGCTGACCCGTCCGCTGCCTTGGCACGCTTGCGTCTCTCCTGGTTTCCCTCGACGCTGCTGATCTGGTTGTGGTCGTTGTTGATGCTTTCTTCAATGTTTTTGTTGGAGTTTGGTGGTGCATGGCTGCTGCGCTCCAGTGCAAGCAAGCCGCTCACGCACTCGGCGCACGCGCTGTCGCCCTCCCCGAAAGCGGGGAACACCTTCCGTGGCAGCGGCCTCGTCGCGTCAATCTCGTCCACGTCAGGACCAATCTTTCTGGGGGTTCCCGGGACCGCCCCGCCTCTGGAACCCCGAATCGGGCTCCCCGGAGGCGACGCCGCAAGCGCGCCGAATCCGGGGCCCGCCGGGGCGGGAGCCGCTGCCGCCGTCGATGGCGCACCTTGGTTGTGCGCTCGGGCGCACGAGCGCACCTGGTCGTTCCGGTACACCTCGTACTTGCCAAGGTACTTGCCGTAGACGAGGCGAAGAGAATATGCCGCGTTGTTCATGTGCTGGCCCACCTGTGGTTTCGTCGGAACGAAAAGGGAGAACATTTGTTCCAGGGTTGCGTTTGTTTGCTGTTAGTCTCAAGGTTTCCCTAGCGCTTCAAGTTGTTTCTTTTAATTTTGTGCGAACGTACCATCATCAGCCTAGCGACGTCCTTCCACTTGCGTGTTTCACTCACTCTCTGAGCACCGCCCAGCTCTGTGACGATGCGAAAGAGCCGCGCGAGGTTTACGACGGCGCCGCCCACCGTGGGCGGCTTGTTCGGAACGCCCACCTGGGCGCCACGCCCACGCCCACCGTCGTTACGCTCCAGGAATGCGTCGTAGTCTTCCTGGAACGCCGCAGCACTGTCTGCGTTGTGCAGGCGCCGCTGCAGCTCCGCTAGGTGCTGAATCTGCATACGAAACTTGAGCGTGTCCTTGCGCAGGCTGAATCGCGGGTGCCACGAGCGCGGCGGGACAATGGTGGCGATTCCATACCTCTGCACCTCGTCGCGTATGGCTGCGATGTACGCGAGCGGGTTTGCGAACTCCGCGTCGGTGGGGTGGTAGACGGGCGCCGACCTGAGCGCCACCTTCTCCCCCGCCGATGTGAAGTGCGACGCGCTCTCGTCGCGCGGTCGCTGCGCCACGGAGTGTGCGCGCCGTTTGTCGCGAGGCATTGGCGGCGCGCGTGTGTGTTTGCGTTGCGTAGCACCACACTCACCAGCCAGCCTACCCTACCTACCCCCGGCGACTGACGCGCGTACACGAGCGGTAGCGCAGGAGCGCAGGACGCTGATGGCACGAGCGCCGGAGGAGGGAGCGAGGGAGGGAGGGAGGAGGCTCTCTCCGGGTCTCGGAAACCCTGCCCTGCCCTGCCCTCCGCTCTGCAAATTGGTGGAAAGGGGACCCGTCGTTGGACGACATGACGATGGCGTGTTCTGGGGATACCTGTTTCCCACTTCGACGTCACCCTCGTTTCGTTGCTCCCCCCCCTCCCTCCCTCCCCTCCAAAATACAGCTCGCAGAAGCACAGCCATGGCGCTGCGAGGGTTCGCCAACTCCGCGGTCGCACTCGTGCGCTCACGATGCACGAGCAGTGTGGCCACTACTGCCCCTGCGGCAGCATCCTTTAGGGTTGGGGGGCTAGGACTGCGCGCCTCGTCCAGCTCGTCCAGCGCATCCGAGGAAAAGACCGTCTTCGGAGGCCTCTCCGACGAAGACCGCATCTTCACAAACCTCTACGGCAAGCACGACCCCTTCATCAAGGGCGCGCTCGCGCGCGGCGACTGGTACAAGACCAAGGAGCTCGTGCAGATGGGACCGGAC
Source organism: Pycnococcus provasolii (assembly GCA_938743325.2). Classification (NCBI taxonomy): domain Eukaryota; kingdom Viridiplantae; phylum Chlorophyta; class Pseudoscourfieldiophyceae; order Pseudoscourfieldiales; family Pycnococcaceae; genus Pycnococcus; species Pycnococcus provasolii. The sequence continues at coordinate 944,811 of OW568868.1, forward strand.
TGGATTGTCGAGGAAATGAAGGCGTCCGGACTTCGCGGGCGCGGAGGCGCGGGATTCCCCAGCGGACTCAAGTGGTCATTCATGCCCAAGGTGAGCGACGGACGACCATCCTACCTCGTCGTCAACGCCGACGAGAGCGAGCCGGGAACATGTAAGGACAGGGAAATCATGCGGCAGGACCCTCACAAACTCATCGAAGGGTGCCTCATTGCGGGTACTGCCATGCGCGCAAGGGCGGGGTACATCTACATCCGCGGAGAGTACTACGCGGAGCGCAAGGCGCTTGAGCAGGCGCTGAAGGAGGCGTACGACAGGGGGTTCCTCGGGAAGAATGCGTGCGGCAGCGGCAAGGACTTTGACTTGGTGGTGCACTACGGAGCGGGCGCGTACATCTGCGGCGAGGAGACGGCTCTCATCGAGAGTCTCGAGGGCAAGACGGGAAAACCCAGGCTCAAGCCGCCGTTCCCCGCGGGCGTCGGCCTGTTTGGCTGCCCCACGACGGTAACGAACGTCGAGACGGTGGCCGTGGCGCCAACCATCCTACGCCGTGGCGCTGACTGGTTCGCGAGCTTCGGGCGACCGAACAACCGAGGCACAAAGCTGTTCTGCATCTCGGGACACGTTAACAAGCCCTGCACGGTTGAGGAGGAGATGTCCATTAGCCTGCGTGAACTCATCGAGAAGCACTGCGGTGGAGTGCGCGGCGGATGGGACAACCTGCTTGCCGTCATTCCAGGTGGCAGCAGTACGCCTCTGCTTCCCAAGTCGATTTGCGACGACGTGCTCATGGACTTCGATGCGCTCAAGTCATCGGGCAGCGGACTTGGAACCGCCGCGGTGATCGTGATGGACAAGAGCACGGACGTCGTCGACGCCATCGCGCGGCTCAGCTACTTCTATAAGCACGAGAGCTGCGGGCAGTGCACGCCGTGCCGCGAGGGTACTGGATGGCTGTACAAGATGATGCAGAGGATGCAGACCGGCGACGCGCGCGTGGAGGAAATTGACCAACTGTGGGAGCTCACGAAGCAAATTGAGGGGCACACCATCTGCGCGCTCGGCGACGCCGCGGCGTGGCCTGTCCAGGGCCTGATCCGTCACATGCGCCCAGAGCTCGAGAAGCGCATCAATGCGTACAGTGCAGATGCGGCAAATAAGGCGAAGGAGATTGCGAAGTGAAACCTAAAAACGCTCATTTAGTAATGGAATTGAAAATTTAAGTTCTCTAGTAGGTACATATTTACACATCCTGTTCGTCAATCTTAGCGTCCACCTCCGCCTCATCCACCTCCTCCTTGGGCTTGGCGCCTTGCATGGCACCTCCGCCTCCAACGCACAGTCCACTGTTCACCACAGCGCCCACGGTGCCGTCGGATCCCAGGAACGCCTTCACGCCAACAAAAATGAATACGAACATGCAAATCAAAATCAGTGCACCTAAGCACACCAAGAACGACCGACGGCCTGGGCTCAATCCCAGCTCGTTCATCGCCTCCTCTACGAGAACAGCCTGTATGTCCCCCCACGCCGTCTTGAATTCTTGGTACCCAATGCTGCCCGAGCCATCGGTGTCGGCGCTTGCGTACAGCTTCTGAATACGGTCCTCGGGAAGCGAAACATTCAGATCGTTGAAGATAGCACGGAATTCTGAGTACTCGATTTCCTCGTCAGCACCTGCGTACCTCTTGAAGGTCTTAAACAATGCTGCGTCACCACCGTCCGCGCCGGCTGATGCACCAGGGCCAAACCCGTTGCCACCACCACTACCGGTGCCAGCGAAAGCAGTTCCCATAGACGATACGCCCCGAGCATTCGAAAACGACTCCACAACAGGTCCGGCAGTAGAGCCAGGCTCCTGCTCAGTCATGGGAGCGGGTGCCGCGGCGGCTGACGAAGGTTCTTTGCCTGGCAACTCAGCACTGCGGCGTGGGGAATCGTCCGCCACATCCTCCTCTGGATCCATCGCTTCGGCATTCGCGTCGTTAATCTTCATCTCGAATTTCCGTGCATTCTTCTCCTGAATGTTGTCCGCATAACTCTGCGCCTTCTTCGCCAGCGCCTTTGCACTCGACGTCACGGATGTCACTAGCGTTCCGGCAGCGGCTATGTACGGCAAGAAGATGTTCGGGTTGATGATCACGCCTAGCACCACCCAGCAGAACGCGCTCACGATGTAAGCGCAAGTCAGCACAAACATAAGGCCAAGCACGGCATAAAAGAGGAGGCGGACGGATCGCGTGATAAAGTTCAGCCGCTCACCCATGATGTAGTAGTTCCCCAGCTCGAACGAGGCTACGACAATCCACGCAAGCACAGATAGCATGCCGTAGAGAAAGGTAGGCTGCACGCTCTTTTCAAATGCAAAGCCGTCGAAAGGCGAGTGCACTAAAGTCTTGAGATCTAACAAGTAAAATGTGCCAGTCTGCTGACCCGTTAGAGACTCGATATTCGCCACCGTGTTCTGAAGCGTGAGGAAGGCAAGCATCGCGGGAACTGGAACGAGCAAGACGAAAGTCACGTGAGTCAACACTTCGGACAGCTGTAGAAAGAACCAAGTCAGAACGTTCAGTTGAAGTACATCCGGGCCGCCCGAAGGCATCTCGAGCACGCCGTATAGATCCGTGTACTTCTCTCGCTTAGCGGGAATGCCCAGCAGCTTCTCCAGCTCGGCGCAGAACGAATTTTCGGTAATCTGCTTGGCAAGCGTCGTCAAACCTCGATGACGCAGATATGACTTATAGTCTTCGAGCAGCGGTTCCATGAGAACAGCATGGTCCGCTTTGTTGTTCGTCACCTCTACATCAGCCTCGCGCAAGAACGCGTCGAGCTGCGTGCGAGGCTCCGGCCGTTTACCATGCACGACATTGTATCTTTGCTTCGGATCCAGGCGGTGCTTGCCATTCAGGTGCCGCACGCCACGCAGGACGTAGGGAAAGCGATCGCGAACTTTGATGCGAAGCTTCCTCCACACCTTGTCATCCAATTGCACGGCATCCACGCCGCTCTTGCGGCAGAAGCGGAGATAGTTTGCACGGAACTTTCGGAGGGTTGTCCGGAACGCTAACTCCGCAGTATGCGCGTAGTACAGCGTGATGGAGCGCAACACGCCCTCGTCCTCGCAGCCGAGCATGTACGTGATGTTGCGCGAATTGTCTGCGCTACGCGGGGCGGCACGAAGCAGGAATGACGCCGCTTTCAATGGCTCATCACGAACATTTGCCTGGCTCTTCAAAATAGGCGCGCCGACGCGATAGCGGGGCCCGTCGAACGCGCGCATGGCACCGAGCACCAGTTGGTATGCTGGGTCTCCAACGCCACACACGCGACTGGCGATTGACTCGGCGCTCGTCTCTCGAACGGTGGTCCAGTACACCTTTGAATTAATTTCGCCACACGAAGGCACCACATGTGTACATATGAGAGGCAACCCACCGCTAATCTTCGAATACGCGCTGCGCAGCAGTAAGAAGAGAGCAGCGAATATGCGAAAGTTTTTAATATGCTCCGCCACAGTTTTCATGTAGTTTGGACTCGGAACGTTGACGGACACGTAGTCAAGCTCGCAAAGGCGTTGCGCGGCGAGAGACTGCGGGGTGACCATTAGCTCAACGCACGTCGTATTGGGGAAGTCGCCGGGAAGCACGATGCCGCTTGTGCCTCCGATGCCACCGGCGAGCTTGCCAAACGCGATATTTCGGTAGCATTTCAGGTTGACAAATTCTCTCAGCGAGTTGACGAGAAAGCCCTGAAGTCGCCTCACAATCACCTCGCTGATACGCTGGAAAACACTAGGTAGACTCGAGCGCACGCGTGTGGGTAGGACTGAACTTGCCAGACTCGCACCCTTGCTTTCAACGCTGGATATCGCCATTTCCAGCATACGCATGCAAGGAGCAAGCATGACAGGCCGCCTCTTTCGTATCAGCACCTGAATCTTGTCGACGACGTCCTTCAGGTGTGTGTCCTCCTGGCGTTCCACCTCCGCCAGAGCCGCAATAAAGGTTTCAAACTTAGCCTTCATAGACACCAAGAGGTTCTGGTGTGGGATGTGCATAGGCGACATGCCGTCCTGCGGATTGGTATTCGCCCCGAGTGCACCTGCCGTCTCACTGGCAATTTTAGAGAGCTCGCTTCCCATGCGAAAGGTGACCAATCGTGCGTGGGCAAGCATCACGTCGTTGAATGAATCCGTATATCCGAGCAGCGAAAAGAAGCCCCAGTACGCTTGTGCAACTCCGTACGATATCGTGGACTTGTACGAGGCAAACTTCATGTTCCGACCACGCTTCTCAAATTGCGCCTGCTTTGCAGCCACCTTCTCGAGAGCATCGCCACCAGAAGCGCCCAATCCAGCGCCAGCGCGCCGCCGGAACGATAACATCGACCGTGCCTCCTTGCGAAGCCCCCTCCACTTCGCTGCCGTTCCCTCTGGACTTAGGTCATCCACGACCGCATCCTCCTTCCAGCCGCTGCTCTGCAGGAATAGATTTCCCCACGGATTCCTAAGTTGCCTGGCAATCGGATCGAATGCCATGCCGCACTCTGCCCCGAACGCTTTCGTCTTTTCTGCAATGATATTCTTGTTGATTTGAAGCGCCCTGTAATCCTTGATTCGCTCGGTGCGATGCTTCTGAATAGCGCGATCTACCTTTGCACTTAGGAGAATGATCAGAACGAGCGCCGTCATGCCACCAATCAAGCTGCTCAGAGCAATTGTGATAACGATCATCGTGTTCTTCGCCCACACCGCTTGAATGAGCTTCGGCGCGGCAATGTGCGACTCATCAGCTACATACAGTGCCTCATTCGTGGAAAGCCGTCGCTTGCGCACGGTAAACTCCAAGCTCTCACCTTGTGATAGCCTCCGTCGACGGTACCAGGGGAATGTGAACCACTGCTTGGTTTGATCCACAAACTTTGTGCCTGGCTGAATGCCGAAGTAGAGACGCGTCATATTGGGAGCCGTCTCAGCAACTGCCGTGAGATTCGCTGCATTGTGCGCCCGGCGCAACCACAGTGTGCGCTGAAGCGGCTTGCCATCAACGACATTCGGCAGCTCAGTCATCAGCATCTCGAGCAGCGCGACATCACGCTGCTCTCGCAAGCTTGCACTCTGCGCATTGCTGCCAGCAGATGTAGATGTTGCATTATCGCTGCTGAGGAGGGTCACAGTGCTATTTCTATTCACCGCAACGGCGGCAGAGGCGGCGGCGGTGAATGGCACGTTCCATTCAAAATCATTCGTGTAGACGACCGCACCGGAAGACTTTTCGCAGAATCCCTGAGCGAGGTCAACTTCCATGGCGGAAATCTCAGGTTGAAGGACGCTGGCGGAGAGAAATGAGAGGATAGCTGGACCGAGCTCCATGTAAACTCTGCGTGACGCCCACGTCCACGCCGCGTGGTTTGGCACGCCGGGGCCAGCCAGACGCATGAACACGAGCGCGTCTTTGAATTTGCCGTCTTTTGTGTACGCAGCCTGCAGCTCCGCCATTGTCTTGTTTGCGTTCACGCTCGGGTGTAAGCCACCGGAGAAGCCCTTGTAGAATGCATCGAGGTCGTCAACGGTTTGCCCTGATGCCTGAACCTGAAAGTGTACCGATCCCTCCTGAACGGTGACGAAAAAGTGCGAAGTGTTGCTCCGTGCCGTGTAGCTCTGCAGCCACGCGGAGTCCAAGGGCGGCGATGAGGGAGTCGGCGTGGTGGTGGCATTCGTCTCAGATGAGTTATTAAGGGCCGGCGATGATTGTGGTGGTGCTGGCGCACCATTCTGCGAAGTCAGATTTGTCGAGAGCAATGCCACCTGAAAGCAGTTGGGAGCAAATAGATGATGATCTTCCCCTAAAATGGACTGCGATGTTGCAAGGCGATCGTTGAACGTATTGTACGGCAGCGTCTCAAGCAGTGCGGCGGGAGAGGTGGAGTTGCTATCACTATGAAAGAGGTGATTGATGAGCGCGTCGCGGCGCGATAGCTCAGCAGCTGTGACTGGAATTAATCCTAGCTTGATCAGTCCTTCATCTACCTCTTTCTGCGTGACGAGATTATCCTTCTTGTCGTCGAAGAAGGCTGCAGCGCCGTCAAACGTGCACGGCTCCAAGCGTGTGCTGCTGGAACCAGCTATGTTAATGGCCGAGGTGGCCACGCCAGGTTGCTCGAGATGCTTCCCCTGTAGGCACGCGCGCGACTTCGCTGTGCGATACAGCAGGTCTGCATCGCGTGCATGCGCAATCTCGACATAACCCTTGCCTATCATCACATCTGCCGCTCCGATTCGCGCGGCTGGTGTTGACTGCAAAACTCCACGCTGCGCGTGTATGCTTAGGCGGCCAATGGCCGAGGCGGCGAGCAGCTTTATCTGAACAGACTCCTCAGGTGAGCTCACCTTTAGCTCATCAAGGGCCAAGGCTTCGTGTGCAAGTACCACCTCGGCGCTGCCCGCAAGCTGTGAATCAGCTTCGGCAAGCTTTGGTAACGACATTGGATCGCTCGAATCAGTTGTATTTGTCACGTTAGTACCTTCTGCGTTGGTGGGAGAAGCCACAGGAAGTGCATCGACCGCACTCCCAATGTTGACATGCAGACTAAGAGGCCCGCTTGCCTTGCCACGGTACAGTGTAACGAAGCAGCTCCGATAGCACTCGGAATGGACGATACTTCCAGCGCAGCCTTTCTGATTTTTGATGGAAAGACGAGCGGTGCGATTCGCGTCCGCCAATTGAAGCACTTGCTTAGCCGTTGTGTTCGGAAACGAGGCATCCGAGGTACCGAGAGTGCGGTGAACGTAGATGCGATGTTGCGTCGCATTGTCCATCGTCGTGACGTGAAGATAGCACGCCGTGAGATTCAGCTCGAGTCGAGAGACGTTGCGCGGCACCGTGAGATAACCCGGCTCGTAGTCGTAGCCACCATTATCATGCAGCCAGAAGTTCACGCTGACGTCCGGCAAGACGAGCGCTAATATGAGAAAAGTGATCGTGACGCAGGCTGCGATGACTGTCTGTCCGATGCGCATTCCATCTTCGGACGTGTAGTGCTGCTGGCGAGTGAGCGACGCCATGAACGATCCAGCGCTACCGAAGCTAACGAGGCGATGATACAGGTACGTGGGCATCGCGAAGCCTGATCCGTCCATGTCCATCCTAGCACTCGCCTCGCCGTCGCTGGGTGCACCGTCATCGTCGTCGTCGTTCTTCTGCATTTCGGCCACAGCGCCGGGGGGAAAGCTCTGCAGCGCGCCGAGAACCTGCGCGCGTCCTGTCCTACGATCCGGCTCAGCACTCTGTAAGCCGAACAATCGAGACGCAAGCGGGCGGGGCAACCTTGTCATATTCATCGCGGCACTCTCTGCGTCTAGCGATTCGTTGGTAGCTGCTTCGTCGTGAAGTCCTAGTTCACCGACGTGGTACTCGCGCTCGACAGCGTCGTGCATGTACCTTCCGACGAGTAAAACCGCCGCCTTGTTCCGCGCGTCTGCGTCGTCCGCCTCGCCGCCGCCCATAGTCTCACTTCTCTGCATCGATTTGCTCGACATGCCGCTCTTGCCAGCATTTCCTAACGTCGCCGTCGGTTGCTGCTGCTGGTTCACGACGTACTGCTGCTGCAACGCGGGCTGAGGTGCGGCTGAATGTGCGAGCTGCTGCAAGTGGTGAGGCCGTGTCGTCGGCACAGCAGCATCTGCCGGCCCCTGTTGTGCATAGCTGTTGTTGGGCGGTGCTGTACCCACCTTAGCCGTTCCTGGCCTGGCCTGTATGGGAGGTAGGTGTCGTCGTGCCTGTCTCTGCGGTGGCGCGCTGAGCACCTCCTCGAGCGAGCGTCCCGCGGTGGCCGTTGCACTTGTTCCCTGAAGAGGCACCGCCGTCGCCGCCGCCCTCGCCGCGGCATCCGCGTCACCGTTCCTCCTCCTCCTCTCTTGCCTGTGCGCCGCCTTGGACTGGAAGATGGCGAGCGCGCCTCCTCCTCCTCCTCCTCCTCCTCCTCCTCCCGCGTTAAGGCGGCTTCTACCCGCGTGAGCCGAGGAGCTGGCGTTGGCGTTGTCCTCCCACGGCGCCACACGTCCGCCCATGAGTAGGTATCGTAGTGTGAGCTTAAGCCGTGCCGTCGTCGTCGCCGCGGGGCAGGGAAGGGGAGGGAAGGGAAGGGTTAGGGCGGGTCCAGCGGTTTGACCCGTTCAAAGAATAGTACGGGATCGCATGGGGTGTTCAAACTCTTGCAAGCAAGCTCGTGGGCTCAAGGGCTCTGCATTACGATAGTGCATGGCATTGCCTTCGGACTACTCCGGTCAACGTTGACGGGGCAAAACGGCTCAACGAGAACTATGTACTTTTTAGGCGGCGAACCCGGGCGGAATGCGTATCCCCTACACACACCCAATGCACGACGTGAGATCACGCTGCAAATGGGACTCCGTCTGTCCGTGGTGCCGTAGGCGAACGTTTCGGCAAGGGCGAAGGTGTGACTGCCATATCAAACGTGACGCCGCTCTTTCGTGCGATTGGAGATCACCTTAAGAACGGAAACATCGACGCAGCGAGGGCTTCATTGCTGTATTACACGTTTGTTTTTATAAATTTATCATGCGTTGGCTGGCGCACCGGCATCCTCGCTTGCACGCGGACTTCCCATCTGAATGGAGTCCGATTCCGCGCTGCCGCGCAAGACGTTCGTCAAAGGCGGCGGTGAAGGCAGTGCGCGCCCACCCGACCGCCGCACGAATGCCGCACGGTCGTCGTCATCCTCCTGCGGCTCGAACGGCGCACTTGGCCAACTTCTCCGCAGTGCGGTCTTGGGCCGCCGTGGCACCTCGCGCGACACCGTCACGCTTCGCGTGACGAGCACGTCGCGTTCCCACAACGGCGCGTCCACGCCGTAAGCGGTCCGAGGTCGCGGCGGCAGCGGCACGCCGGCGGCTGTCGCCTGAAAGTCCAGCCTTTCCGGGTACGGCATGGGCGCATCGTATCCAAGTCGCACGAGGTTCAGCGCACGCGCCGCGGCATCCGCGACGTGCACCGACCGGCCACGGCCGTATCCCATGTCAACGTGGCATCTCCTTGCGTCGACGCGCGTGAGCTTGCCAAGCGCGGAGACGAGGAGTCGGCAGTGCATGCCTGGCATGCGCTTAGGCCCACGCGTGATGGCCGTCGCGAATTTGTCATCCGTCTCGCAAGCGAGTATGAAGACGTCAAGTCCGACGGCGTTCGTGACGAGGCTTTCGCTGCGAAAGAGCTTGAGAAATCCCTCCGCCGCGCGCTGCGCGCAGCGGCAGAGCGGCCCTCTCGGACCTCGCTTCCTTTGAAATCGCGCGATGAGCGTCTGCGAGCCTGCGTACGCGACGAACCTGTGCGGTTCGTTTTCCTCCTCGCACCCTTCAACGAACAGCGGCAGCCAGAGTTTGATTTCATCGTCCGTGGGCGTTCGAGTCCAGTGTACGGAATTTCTGCCCTTGTGTTCGACTCTGAGCGGGAAGTCGCGCCTTTCGTACATGCGCCTCCACAGCGTGTGTTTGGATGGCGCGATGCCCCTCTCGAGTCGTTCAGCCGCGACTTCTTCGCCGCGTCCAATTTGCGTATCAGGCGTGGGCGTGGGCGTCGGGTTGTTGTGCAAGCCTGCCAAGGCCAGTTTATGCTTTTGGATTCCCCTCCCTCCTAGCCCTTGTTGTTTCTTTAAGAATCGGTCCGGTGCGGGCGGCGAGGTTGGGTGGTCGAACCCGCGCGCGCCTGCGTTGAGGAACGCGGCGGGCATGGCTTTGAACTGCGTGACTTCCGCCCCCCCCAGTTCCTGGAGCGTGGCCGGCCGCCTCTTCCTGGCTTGCATGAGGCGGTTGTCCGCCATGGCAAGGTGGTAAGCTGACGTCACGCCTATTGCAGTCGATGCGTCGTTGTTGACTTGGAGAGTCAAGTAAGGTTAGGAGCGGAGAGGAATGGCGGGGGGGGAACGAAGGCGGGGCGGTCAACAAGAGGGCTTTGCTCGAGGGAATACGGGTCAGGTGGGGATCCGTCGTTGCCCACTCATGCAAGTAGACAAGTTGTCTGATGGCACTTCCCTTTCGCAAGGGCACAACGCATTCACGGGTCCCCTTTCGGCCCCAGGCCCAGGGACCTCACAGATGACAGAGGCACAGGCAACAGGGTGGACCTTGGTTCTTGAATACAGGGAACCACCATTCGTGAATTTTCGCCTGGCTGCCTGGTACAACAGACTAATAACAGGTCGGCGCCTTCCGACCTACTGTAATTAATAACCCGTCTCGCATACATTAGTGTCCATCTGAAGGTAAGAAACCACACGCAGATACCTTAGGCCGTCCTGTATTGATACCTTTACCGGTTCCGTGCACCGCACCTGTCACCTGTGCCTGTGCCTGTAGTACTACTGTAAGTACCGGTGGCATGCAAGGCTGAATTCAGGGGATTGATTGGTCGATGAGAGGGTGCGCATCCCTCCCTCCTGTCCTGTCGTGTCCGTCTGGTTTCCCTGGTAGAGTGCACTGCAGGTCGTACTAACCTTACTGTAGGCTTCCTACCCGGTACTTACTAGTCTAGGGAGGCGTCCTCTGGTGTGCGTGTTTCGCATCACCAATCACCTCTCGGGACCCGTCTTGTCCCTTCCTCGTGCCGAACGTCCGTGATGGCCGACGAAGAGCCGGCACCCGAACAACAACCAGACGCTGAGGCGGAGGCGGAGGCGGGGGCTCCCGCCGCAGAGCCGGAACCCGCGCCCGAGCCTGATGCGCCCGCAGAGCCGGAAGCGGAGGCTGACGCAACGGCGGAGCTCTCGCCGACGGCGACGAGAGCAGAGGAACAAACAGGGGCGACGGCCAACTCCTACCTGGCTGTCGAGGTGACAGCGCGCGAAATTCGCGCGTTCCGAACGTCGCAGGCGGCAAGGCGTTTCCCGGCGTTGCGCACAATGTCAGACGAGGACGTTGCGGCTCTCATCGTCGCGGACCGCGCGTCGAAGGCGGCACGAGGGGTGCGCCAGAAGGTGACCCCCAGGCCGGTGGTGGAGGCGCCGTACCGCCCGAGCCTTCGCCCTCCTGTGCAGAACGAGGGTGGCGTCGCCGAGAAGCGACCTAACTTCAGCCCGGTCAACCCGCACGCAGCAAGGCGCACCGTCGAGCGCAAGGGTCCGGACAGCTTCGCCATCTGCGAGGCGCCGTACGATGAGGCGAAGGATGAGTACCTTAACTCGCTCTTCAACGACCAGCGCAACCGCATCGGGCTCGGGTTCACGTACAACAACCCCAGCGAAGCGAAGTCGACCATCGCCGTGAACTATTACCTCAACTCGCCAGACGCTGAGACGCTCGCGATGGAGAAGGAGGAGACGCTTCGTCGCTCTATCGCCAACAAGGAGTCGTTCATTATGTCGTACAACGCCATGAGGGAAAGGCGCATGCAAGCCGAGTAGTGAGCTTGGGAAAACAGAGCAAGTGGAACAAGCGCTTGTAAACAAGCCCGGTTTTTGTTAAAAATTCATCCACCGAGTTTCGCCTCCAACGCGGCGATTTTGGCGAGAAGTTCCTCCTCGCGTGCCTTGTACAGCGCGCTCAGCTCCTTCTTAACCTCCTCGACGCGCTTCTCCGCCGAGAAGTCCACCGCCTCGTCGACGTTCTGCGGCTCCTTCTTTTCGGCAGCCGCCGCCTCCGCGGCTGCCGCCTCCTCCGCCTCCTTTCGAAGGCGCTCCTCCTCCTCGGCCGCAGCCTTTGCGGCCGCCGCCTCCTCCGCGAGCCTCTCCTCCTCCGCAAGCCTAGCCTCCTCGAGCGCGGCGTTGTGTGCGTCGAGCTCCTCCTGCGTGCGGCTCAGTAGCAGAGGCTGGGGCACAGCCGGCTCCTCGACAATGCGGTGTGTATTCCTCGCCTCGAGCTCCTGCTCTTGCGTGAACATGTACTTATACAGGTTAAAGTGCCTCACGATTCCATCCGCGAAGTACTTGGCGACAGTCGGCGCGTCCGCAGGCACGAGGCACGGCTGTCCCAACACCGCCCTCGGCTTAGCGATGGCAACAAGCTTGCTCTGCACCGCCGCCTGCACCTCCTGTGCGGCTGCCCCGTTTCCAATTTCGTCTACAGCCTCGCAGGCTATGCTAAGCATCGCCGCGGTTGTCTCAGGCGTCTGCCCCGAACTCCTCGCCATATCGAGCGTGTACGTGACGAGGTCCACCTTGACGGCAGACCTGGCGTGTCCCGTGTGGTCTTCGAGCTTGAGGCACTGCGCGACGAAGGCTGCCCTTTCGTCGACATCCTCGTACTCGTAGAAGGCGGCCTGCTCCTCCGCGAGCAGGACGATGAAGGGCGGTTCGCGCGGCGCCTCCGCCTCCTCCTCCGGCGGCGCCTCCCCCTCGCCTTCCCCCTCTCCCTCGGCCGGCTGCTCTGCGTCCTTGTCGTCTGCCATACGTGCCACACACACTAAGCGCCCGCCGTTCGTTCGTTCGGTTGGTGGCGTGAGGGGAGGCGGGGCCCCCGTGAGGGCGGAGTTGGGGACGGAGGGGGGAGGGTGTGATTCAGGACTGCGACTGCCCCCTCCTCTTAGACGAGGAAGGAGGAGTTGCGTTGAGTTGCGGAACCCACCGACCGACGAAACCAGGGAAAACCAAGGTTCCTGTGAGAGTGTGAGGCCACCTAAGGTAGTCTAGGAAGCACCGTACCTGCCCTGCCCTGCGTCTTGTCTTGTTGACGAGCGTTGAGCAATCAGACAACGCAGTATTAGTTCTTATACTGCAGTGGTGTCGTCGGGTGAGCTCATGTATGTCAGTCTGCTTGCTGCCCCGACACAAAACACGACACGAAGAACGGAAGAAGCAGGCAGGCAGGGAAAGAAAGTAGACTTCTTTCGGCTCTCCTCTCTCCTCTCCTGCTGGTTCCGCCTCGCCTCGTGCAATCACAGGGTACGGGTAGGCTACCTCTCAGTTTTAGCGAGGAGAAGGCCGTTCAACCGGTCCATATGCCGGTAATTTCGTGGGACCATTCTCCAAAGTCCAAACCCAGATAGATTAGGGTTTTGTTGGTGTGGACCCCAGAATAGTACTAGGCAAGAGTAGTACACGCGGGACGACTTCGCTCATGGCGCCGCCGCATCCACCTCAGGCTGCGAACAGGAGAGGCGCGCCGTCGTGGCACATGTTCGCGCCACTCGTATATGCCACGGTCATCCCGTCCATCAGGCACATCGGAAAGCGGGTGGGAGCGTCGAAGCAAACGACGCACCTCGTGTTCGGCGCGAGCGTTCTGACTGCGCTCGCTCATGCAGGGTATATGATGAGCCAGGAGTCGTCGGTTCTCGGATGAGTAGACGACGCCCACAGCTCACACAGATTTATGAAACTAAATTTGAGAGCGTTTTCGATTATGTAACAAAAAAAACTTGTTGTACGAGGAACACTACTACTGTACATGATAGTAATACGTGGGTGGTTGGAGTTGGGATTCGCCTATGTTGACGTTGGCGGCGGTGCTTGAGCCAACGCGACGTCGAACGAGCTCTCGAGCGCGTCACACACGTCGACGAGCTGGTTTCCCGCGTCTATGAGCGCCTGCTTCGCTGATATTTCTCCCGTCGTCTGCACGCGCACGTGAACGACGTGGTCCGACGGGTGCGGCACGGAGTACCCGCAGAAGTCCACGTTGTTATTTCCGTTGAGCAGGAACCTGACTGCGTTTCCGAGCGTGTGCGTTTCGTCGAGCAGTGCGAAAGTGGCCATGCTATCGTCGCCGGCGTCTCCGACGACATCCGCCTTCTCCTCGGGCATTTGTTCTTTGCTCTAAGGGAGGGGGGGAAGGAAGTGCGCCGCCACGGACAGACGGAGCCACTTGTTTACGTTCTCTCCCCGGCTGCCCGGAGGCCGGAGAAGGGCCGGAGACGGCAACGGGACGGGGGGGGTTCAGGGAAGGTTCAGGGAAGGGGGGGAACAAGGGGGCAACCATTGGCCACGGTCCAACGGTGAATCCCGATTAAAGTAAAACAAAGGCGAGACTCCTGGAAATCTGGGCATCGCTCGGGATGTGTTCTGTTTCCCGCCCACTGAAACTTCCCCAAATTCCCCCCCCGAGGGCAGACAGGTGAGGGAAGGGGAGACTGAAGGAAGTGGTCTGGTCTTGTTCTTTCCCGGTCCCGCCTTTTTCCCCCGCCCCATCAATCACGTCGCGCCCATCACATCACAACTCCATCACTCGCTACCATGTCCTCGAACGGTGAAGACTTGGCCATGGGCGCGCCATCCGCATCCTCGCCCATTGCGCTTGAGCCTTCCGCGCAGACGGGTGGGGCGGCCGCGGCGGCGGCGGCTGGTAACGCAGGTGCACAGCGCACAACGCCTGGCTCCAGCCAGCCAGCGTCGTCGTCGGGGGGACGCATGGCGAACAACAACAACAACAACAACAACAACTCCGAGTACAGGCGGGCAGCCTCGCCGTTCTCAAGCAGCCACGGCGTCGGCGCACGGGGAGCGGGGCGAAGCAACATGACAATGTCGCCGCTGCACTCGCCGTTCACACCCACGGAGGTGGGACCGACGCCGAGGCGGAACGACGTGCAGCCGACGCGCCGAATCAGCAGACGCACGCCGCGCACGCCCACGTCCGACGCCGCGCGCTCGGACGACGTCTCCATGAGCAGCGACGTCGAGACGACGTACGTCTGGGGAACCAACGTCAACATCGCAAACACCAAGGAGCGTTTCCGAAGGTTCATCCACGGCTTCGAGGATCCCATCACGGGGCAGCCAAAGTACCCGACGCTGCTCAAGGAGATGGTGCGCAAGGGAGATCGGAGTCTCAACTTGGACTGCACGAACTTGCACGTGTACGATGCCGAGCTGTACCGCCAGCTCGTCGCATACCCCAGCGAGGTGATTCCTCTCATGGACTTGAGCGTACACGAGATCGCAAAAGACCTGCACAAGGAAGACCTCGCGAACGTCGACGGTGCGCTCGACGACCTGCACGTCGCCGAGATGGAGGAGACGCTGCGCTGCCTGCAGATCAAGACGTTTAACCTGCACAAGGACCAGAAGAAGAACATGCGTGACCTCAACCCCACGGACATTGACCAGCTCGTGTGCATTCGCGGCATGGTGACGCGCACGACGAACGTCATCCCCGACCTCAAGGCTGCCTTCTTCCGCTGCTCTCTGTGCGGATACACGCCGGAGCCCACGACGATCGATCGAAACCGCATCCAGGAACCGACGCTGTGCGGAAATCCTGAGTGCGCCGCCAAGATGAGCTTCCAGCTCGTGCACAACCGCTGCACATTCAGCGACAAGCAGCAGGTGCGCATGCAGGAGACTCCGGATGCCATCCCCGAGGGCGAGACGCCGCACTCCGTCACCCTGTGCACGTTTGACGACCTTGTCGACGTCACCAAGCCTGGCGACCGCATTGAGGTCACGGGCGTGTACCGCGCCGTGCCCGTGCGCGTGTCCACCGCGCAGCGCGGATACAAGTCCATCTACAAGACGTACATCGACGTCATCCACGTTCGCAAGGACAAGCCGAATCGCATGCGCAACGACACGGAGAGCGGCATGGGGGAGCACGAGCACAACGTGTCGTACAAGGAGGGCGACGCGACGGTGGTGCAGCAGGAAACGATGCAGCAGAGGATTGAGGCTCTCGCGCAGAGTCCGGACATCTACGAGCGGCTCACCGCGAGCGTCGCGCCGTCCATCTGGGAGCTCGACGACATCAAGAAGGGCATCCTCTGCCTCCTGTTTGGGGGCACGAACAAGGAGGTGGGAACGGGGCCCACGCAGCAGCGCTGCCGCGGCGAGGTGAACGTCCTGCTTGTCGGCGACCCTGGCACGTCGAAGAGCCAGCTTTTGGGATACGTGCACAAGCTCGCGCCGCGAGGCATCTACACGTCCGGCCGCGGCTCTTCCGCGGTGGGACTTACGGCGTACGTCACGCGCGACCCGGAGACGAAGGAGATGGTGCTGGAGAGCGGCGCGCTCGTGCTGAGCGATCGGGGCGTGTGCTGCATCGACGAGTTTGACAAGATGTCCGACTCCGCGCGCGCGATGCTGCACGAGGTGATGGAGCAGCAGACGGTGAGCGTGGCCAAGGCTGGCATCATTTGCACGCTCAACGCGCGCACGTCTGTGCTGGCGAGCGCCAACCCGGTCGGAAGCCGGTACAACCCGCGCATGAGCGTGGTGGAGAACATTCAGCTGCCACCCACGCTGCTAAGCCGCTTCGACCTCATCTACCTGATGCTCGACAAGGCTGACGAGGCGACGGACAGGAGGCTCGCGCGCCACCTCGTCAACCTGCACGGCCCGCACGCAAATACGAGCATCCAGTCGGCGGACGTGATCGAGCCGAACTTGCTTGGCGCTTACATCAGCCACGCACGCACGAAGGTGCACCCGTGCATCAGCGAGGAGGCTGAGGAGGAGCTGGTGAACGCGTACGTGGAGATGCGCCAGCTCGGCCTGAACCGCAAGGTGGTGACCGCCACACCGCGGCAGCTCGAGGCTCTCATCCGACTCAGTGAGTCTCTGGCGCGCATGCGCCTCAGCGGGACGGTGGAGCGGTCTGACGTGCAGGAGGCGAGGCGGCTTATGCAGGTGGCTCTGCAGCAAAGTGCGACAGACCCTCGCACGGGAACGATCGACATGGATTTGATCCAGACGGGTGTGAGTGCCGCGGCGCGCAAGCAGCAGCAGGAGATTGCGAGCACAATCCGCAGCCTTCTCGGCGGCGTTGGTGTGGGCGTGACGGTTCGGCAGCTGCTCGAGCAGCTGAATGCCGCACGCCGTGCGGACGACCCTGGCGCGGCGGATCTCAGCGTGCAGGAGGTGCGCGAGGCGATCAACCAGCTGCAGGATGCTGACTTTCTGCTTCCGGTGGTTGGCGATGTCGTTCGCGTGCGCACAGCAGCTGCTTGAGCGAAGGATATAGTGTGGGAAGATACCAAAGATTTGAAAAAGAAGAAGAAGAAGAAGAAAGCAGTTGGTTGAGGCGGTTGAGGGAGACCAAAAACAATGAATTCAGATGTGGTGTAATACATTTGAAAAATGGTCGATTCAGAGAAAAAGAGGAAAACAAAAACGAACACGTTGCACGTTACATGTCAAGCAGTTCGCTCACCAACGCAACGATAATGTCGAATGGGTGGCGCCTCCTCGCGGCTGCACTTCCTGTTGAGCGTCGCACGCCACAGAAGTCTTCCTTCTTCATCAAAAAACATCACCTTGAACAACCCGTCGTCTCCAACGCCATAAATGGCAAAGCCACCATCCCCGTCGTCGAGGTCCGCTGCATACACGTAGCTCTCGTGCTCAGGATCGATGTTGAGAGCAGAGCGCTGGCTGGCGCCGTAGCCCGCCGCGCCGCTGATGATTGTCGTGAATCCGCTTTTCTGTGACTCGAGATGCTGCAAGCTGTGGTCGTGGCCAGCTAGCATCACATCCACCCCTGCGTCGACGAGTGCGTCGTGCAATCGTCCGTTGACAAGCACCGCCTCAGCATACCACATTCGCCCGCCAAGTTCGCGCGTCGCACCGTCTCCGCGCCACTGCCGATTAGCGGCGGTGATGGCTGGCTTATGGCCCACGGCGACGATCCACTCAGCACCATTGCGCCTTGCTTCGGACGCCTGAGACTTGATCCAAGCGAGCTGGCGCGCACCCGCCTCCTTGCTAGTGACCTGCTTGTCCATCTTGTACTGGAAGCGTCGATTTTCGATATCCTGATCCTCCGGAGCGAAATACGCCTCGAGGCTTGACGTCTCGATGATCAGCAGCGCCACGACGACCTTCCCTCCTTTTCCCGCCTGCAGCGTTCGCATGTAGTATGGCGCGGGCATGTCCCACCGTTCGCTGTTTTTGCTGTAGTCAATCTGCGCCTGAACGTTCCCGCACACGTCGTGATCGCCGAGCGACGGCCACCACGGCACGAAGAGCGCGTCCGTGTCGCTGTACTGCTCCTCAAAGCACGCACGAAAGCGAGGGTCGCGCAGAGAAGCAACGCCGTCAGGGTAGAAGTTGTCGCCTCCCGTGACGACGGCGGAGATGTTGTAGTGGTGTGCCGCCGCGCCGAGCACCTTGGCGACTTTGCGTTGATTTCGATTGTTGACGCCAAAGTCAGATATGTGCGCAAAGTATACGTCATTTTCACCTTTCGCTGGCCAAGAGGATGCGCCCGCTGGCTTGGGTGGCGGCACCGCGCGTCCGGCGCTCCTGCTGTTGATGTCTGTAGATGATGTGTCGCGTCCCCAACCCTGGAAGAACGCGTCAGCCACGCCCACGTGAGGAGAGGTAGCATGCATCATCATCATCATCATCAGAAGAAGATTCGTCGTCATCATCATCACGAACTTGGTCATCGTCGAAGTCACAACAAAGATGAAAGTGAGGAAGTGAAGTGATGAAAGTGGAAGTCTACGTGTGACTGTCGACAAATAAATGTGACTCTCGGAAGCTACAACGTTTGTTTGGCTTCCTCCCAACCCAGGGTCAGGGCAGGGGAGTCTCGAGTTGGGGGTTTGTTTGCGCCAACACGATGAAAGCTTGTTCAGTGTTCACCCCGAACCCATCGTCGCATAACCCACGAATATACGAATGCGCACACAACTGCTACTAGTGCTCTTCACGCGTAAACACGTCATGCGACCGAAAGCGAATCCTGGCACTGACGGTGGTGGTGGTGGTGGTCGTCATCGTCGCCCGCGTAGGACAGCCTGGTGTGCGTCGATCCTTCTCGTCGTCACCACGCTCGTCGCGATCAACACTGTCGGCGGGATTCTGAGAAGTGCCCCGGAAAGGGAGACGACGGATCATACGAATCGTCGTGACGCACCGGTGCTCACCAGTCACCAACTCCCACCACTCCGACGAATTGGCGACGACCCATCGACTCACGACAAACGACGATCGTGTGCTTTCATTGCAAATCTCAAACATCGCGATCAGCAACAACAACAGCAACAACAACATGGTTATATCAAACATCGCGACCAACAACAACAACAACAGCAACAACAACATGGATATATGCCATAACCATACGTGGAATGGAAACTTTGGAAACTTTCCCAATACCAAATACCAACTTGGTGATATCATCAAGTTCTACAAAGGAGAGCTAGAAGAAAAGTATCAATTGAAGAATGGAATCAGGCCTTGTCGTCTTTTCAATAACAGCATCGCTTGCTCGTACATACGCTCGTATCGAGAGAACGGCCAACATCCCAACATCGATGTGCTGAATGAAGTTACCCCGATGGTTGAGCCACGACCGGAAGCGGTGATGCACTTGCGGCTCGGTGACGCGGCACGATTTGGCGACTGCTGGGTGCATCCTTGCCGTAAAGGGGGAAGATTATACCAGTTCACGAAAGATGATTACGACACCGTCCGCGATGAACTAAAAAACCTTACTACTACAATTACCATCGTGGCGAATCCGGGTCATAAAGCCGGTGACGTCGCAAGACAATATTCAGCGAATTACCTCGAAAACGTTATGGGATACTTGAGAAGCCTCGGCGTGTGTCCAGAGTACCGCGGCATCAGGAATGCGGACGACGATTTCGCCTTTGCCGCCAGTGCCAAGGTGTTTGTGCGAGGAGGAGGAGGTTACTCTAAATTCATGGCAGAACTTGTGAGAAAGCGAGGTGGCAAGGTGCTCACGCCTAACTTGCGGTTTAACTGACTGGGGTTTAACAAAACAAAAAAACTTTCCTGCTTGTGAAAAATACAAAGGTTTAACTACACTAATCGCACGCAATACATCGTCTCACCAGCGCACACGAAGTGCGTATCGCTTGAAGCGCCACAGGGCACCACGCCACTGACGCAAGCGCTGAAGAAGTGCGGCTAAGATTTTGTGAAACCATCCAACCTTGCGCGCCGCAGACAGTCTGGAATCGCGCATGCGCACAAAGTTGCTCCACTCTTGTGCTAACTTGAAGGTCGTGATGTTCATCTTGGCACACAGTCCTCTGAGAAGAACGCTTGCACGGCCAAGAAAAACGAGACTCTGCGGGAAGCTTTTCACCTGCGCCACAGGACTGTACTTGCTGAGCTCACCGCTCTCAAAGTCGAAATCCTCACCACTCGGTAATTTTTCCGCCGACGCATCGAAGAGCCAGGTGGCCAAGGCTGCTGCCGTTTGCTTTGGTGCCGTGGGAAAAAAGCGTACGCCTAGCCCACCGACCAACGACGCCATCTGCAAATCCACCTCCGCTTGCTCGTCAGCTGTGCTTGCATCGCGCGTGAGAAGAAGCTGCACGATCTGCTCCACTCTAGCGACGTCCTCGGATGGCAGAACTTTGCACTGCCCCCAGTCAATCAGTGCGACGCGAGGGGGCATCTTCTCCAAGTCAATCAAGATGTTTCCGGGGTGGGGATCGCCGTGAAATAGCGCACCTACTGGCGCTGCTCCCTTGGAGGCTGTGTCCGGCACGTACTCAGGTTGCATTTCAGAAGGCGACTTGCCAAATAGCATCGCTGCGTAGCCTCGCGCGAGAGCCTGCGCGATGGCCATGCCAACCACCTTCTCGGCAGCACCCGCGAGTGGGCCTTTGTCGACACCGCCACTATCTTTCTCAGCTTTCTGAGCTTTTGCGGCGAGTGCTGACAGCGACTGTCCATTCATTAGATCCATCACGAGAACGGTTCGAGACGTGAGATGCATGAACGGTTGTGGAACGTCGATCGGCCAATCGCCAGTCAGTCCTGAGTTGCGAGAGAGGACGCGTCGCAGAGCACGAATTAGTTTCAGCAGCACATGTCCACCTCGTCCTGCGTCGCCTTTTTGTGATCCGTACGCTTTCGTGAGGGCTGCTCGAACGACGTTCATGTTCGCCGCCTCACGGCGGAAGTCAAATTCATTCTCCATCGCGTCCGCAATTTCCTGGAACACAACAGAATAGTCGACAGGAAGCCTATCCCTCAGGGCACCTGCGACGAGAAGAACGTTCGTGACGTCGCCGCGCATGACATCCTCGACGTTCGGTCGCTGCACCTTGACAGCCACCTCCGTATCCTTTCCTGACTTGCTCCATCTCGCTCGCACGACGGCGCGGTGAACTTGAGCGATGGATGCGCTTCCGATGGGATTTTCGTCGAATTGCGCGAACACGTCATCAATCTTCGCTCCGTTGAGGTTGCGAGTTAGCGAGTCTTGCACAACCTTCCTTACGACGTCGATGGGCATGGGATCCATGCCGTCTTGGAGTGCGCGAAGCTCCGTGCAGTACTGCTGCGGGAAGAGGTCAGGCCTACTTCCGATGATTTGCCCTGGATTTGATGCGTGTGGTGGTGGTAGACTGTTAGTGCATGTTGTTTTGTGCGCCGTGGCTATTTTGAGGTATGAAGGTAGACTTACCGCTCTTGACGTAAAAACCCTTGAGTCGATATGTGGCGTCTGCCACCTGTTGCGCCCCCCAGTCGTGACATTTTTCCCATTCGTCCTGTGCCGGAGGCGGTAGCATTTTCAATGTCTTCGCAATGTCTTCCCAAAGCCCGAGTCTCGCGCAGTTGAGCAGGACAGGCCCGACCTGTTTCCAGAACTCTGCGGACCTCTGCGCGCGTTCGAGCGGCGTGTTCGGCTTAGGCGCTGTCCCGTTTCCGTCTCCATCGATGTTGGCCAGAGCCGCCGCTGTTGAGACTGACGACGCCGCGGCGTATTTTTGCGCCACACGAACTTGCCCAGTGCAGTATTTTTTTCTCGCGCATGGCCCACCAGTTCTCCAGTCGCGAGAACGCCCCGTTGAAGTTGTGCGTTTTGCTTTGGCGCCGTTGGAGTGCGTACCCACACACAGTTGAGTGGCGGGCATGGCTCCAAGCCGGGTACCCGTGTTGCTACGAAATATGTGGTATGGGGCGAACATAGGGGGATTAGATTTGGGATCTCCATCCCGGACGAGAGGGAAAGGGAAGGGAGGGGGACCAGTTAGGGTTAGGGTTAGGAAGGAGGGGAAACCCTAACTCCCTCTTCGATCGCAGGTCGGGAGAAGGAGAGGGAGAGGAGAGGAGTTCCGAGTTCCCTTCCCCGTGTGCCCGTTCCCGTTCCCGTTCCCTTCCCCTGTTCAGTTCTTCTCCTCCCCAACTCCAGTCCCCCTCCCTCGTCCTCCCTCCCCCCTCGTTCTCGGAGCACGCGAAAGCAGCTCTAAACAACAACAAGGTTCCAGCCATGGCCACGGAAGAAGGGCACGCGCTGGCACTGCCAACGCCACTGCCCAACCCCTTCCCGCTCGGCACTACCAAGCAGGCGGCGTACGAGGTGCTCAGGGTGGCGACCGAAGAAGAAAGACGAACGGGACTGCCGCTCGAGGAGTTTGTCACGCGCATACGGGCCATGAGAAAGGCTGACAGGGGCATGTGGCCTGCAAACACAAAGACGCCGGACGGTACGCTGACTGCCGCGATGGGAGGAGACGTGTGCTTCCTCAAGACGATGAAGAGAACGTTCACACTGTCAGGCGCAGCGCCGGGTAAGGTGGACGGATACGGCGTTCGGGCGCACCTGCTGCAGCCGCCTGCGGCGAGAGAGAGGGAACACGTGGACGACGACGACCCGAACGCGCCGAAAACGTCAACCGGCAGGCGCATCTCCGTCAAAAAGCGCACGTACGAGGACATCATGGAGGCGGAACACGAGGCGCGCGTGGAGCAGGCGAAGGTGAGAGCTGCGGCGAAGGCGAAGGAGGAGGCTGCGAGGAAGGCGAGGGCTAAGGAGGAGGAGAAAGCTCGGCGCATACACGCGGCTCAAAAGGAGCAGGAGGCGAAAGCTCGTCGAAAGCAGGTGGAGCTCGCAAGGGCGAAGTTGAAGGCACAGCGGCTTGCCAGCTCGCCGACGGTGAAGGTGAAGGTGAAGGCGCCGAAAAAGCCGGCGTCGGCAAGGGGGTCCAAGAAAGCCGCCGCCGACAGCGACGACGACGAAACGGAGGAGGATGAGGAGAAGGAGGAGGCTGCGCCCACACCATCTCGAGGCAAGGCGGGTGCGGGTTCAAAGACGCCTAAGGTGCCGACTGTCTTCGACATGTTCCCGTACACGTCGAAGACGGAGGTGCTCAGTGGCCTCGATTCCCCGTTGCAGGCAATTGACATCTCCGACGTGGTAAATGCGGACACGCTCGCGTCGCTCGACGAAGAGAGCCGCAACATGCTCGCTACTTTGGCATCGGACGTCGACGTCAACGGACGGCTGTTCAACTCACCGAGCTGGAAGGAGACGCTCACGTTGTACCAGGAACTGCTGGCGATGGGACTCTTCGACACGAAGAGCGGGCAGCCTCGTCGTATCGTGGAGATGTACCAGGAGCTGCGCAAGGACAAAAATGCGCTGAGGAACGAGTGGTGCTCGCGACTCTACGCAAACCGTCGAGCGTCCGGACGTCATAGCGCGGTGAGCAGTGACCTACTGTCGCAGTGGGAGGGCGTGGATGAAGCATTCAGAGAGGCGATGAACGCCGCGACGAAGAGGAGACGCGAGGAGGAGATGCGGCAGTCTTCAGCTCTGGCTGCAAGCGCTGCTGCCGCCGCCGCTGCCGCGGTGAAAGCCACAGTCTTAGCTTCGTCGCCACCGATGTAAAAGAATAAATTGATGACCACTACTCACACCCCACTTTAAGAAGTAGAACAGGAAAGAGAAAAAAGGGTGGGATGGATAGTCGAACTTATTTGGGGAGTCGGGGATTCCCCGACCAAGACGGGCGTTATTTGCACTGGTCACAACTGCGTCGAAAACATGGTCGACGGCATCGATACAACTGCGAACGACATAAGAATATACAAGCACGGTCCTGTCGTAGCTGGCGTGCTCACTGCCGGAAAAGACAACGATCCTGTCGCAGCGGCGCGATGCGCTTCAGATGCCGTGCGCCAAACCCTGCTGCTATCGTATGCAGCAGTCGATGATGATGATGATGGGGACAACATCTTCATTGCCGTGCGTTCACCGATGCTGCACGTCCTGTCCAGCCCCGCCGCCGTAGCAGCAGGAGATGGTGGTGGTGGTGGCGAATCGTTCTACTGCATAATGGAGGACAAGCAGCTGCAACCCGCATCAACTGTGGAAGCGCGACCACGCGGTCAGTCATGGAGTACACGCATCATTCCAATCATCAAAGGGCTCGACGACTTCCCGCTGATTGGAGATGTCAGCGCGATTGCGTGCACAGCCGCTCAACTTGCGTGGCTGTCATCACCATCCTCTTCTGTCTCGTCAGCATTGGCACGCGGGTGGGCACTTTGGCGCACACTTCTCTGGGCATTTGTGCTTGCGATTCAAAGCATACTACTGCGCAATCATCGCAAACTGGTGGTCATCGCACTCGGCGCCAGCGCAGATGCTCGAGACAGCAAACCTTTCAACTCCTCCCACATCGCTTCTCTGTGGAGTCGACTGGAGGCGCTACGTGAATTTGTCGGCATGACGCCGATGCCGGCTGATGAGCAAGCAGATTGGAATCATCGACGAGGAGGACGAGGAGGAGCCGACGACGGCGACGACGACGAAAGCAGCAAGGCGGCTACTACTACGGCTCAGCTGCTCAGTGCGTGCCTAGCTGAGACGGAGGTGTTCATCGGCATTCCTCCACCGCCTGAGCTAACACCTAGCAGCTACCACCACAGTACTACGAGCTTCGTGCACAGCCTCGGCCGGCGCATCCGCAACGCGGAACAGTTCGTGTGCGGCGACCAAAAAATAAACTAGAGAGTAACCCTAACCCTAAAGCCCTTCCCCGGGCACCACCAATAGGGGACTTATCCCTCTGGCTTATCCACATTTTCCATCCTTTCCCGATGTTGTTGTTGCTGTCGTCGTCGTCGTCGTCGTCGTCGCGAGTAGTCCGCGCCGTGCCCGTGCGAACGAAGCAGCAGCGCTGGACTACGCACACGCACGCACACGCACACATGCACACGCACGCACAGCAGAAGCAGAAGCAGAAGCAGAACCGCCGCTGCAAAGGACAACACACGACGACGACGCGCATACATTGCTCGCCAACGCCGACGCCGACGCCCGAGGAGAAGGATAAGGACAACGACTATTATGCGGGATTTATCAAGGCACCTCTCGATGGAAGCGACTTGCAAGAGCGAGACAACCTCACTCCATCGCTCAAGCTCATGGGACAAAGCGCAGTCGTCATCGCGGTGCTATTCCTTGGGTTCCTCATCTCCAACGACCTCATCTAGTTTTGTTTGTTTCATTTTTTTTAATAATATCATTTTTGTTGTTTCACATCCACCAACTCCAAAACTGACGCGTACGCGCATCGCACACGCGTACGCACACCCACCCATCCACACCAACTCTCTGGTTCTCTCACGGACAGCCTACATCAACCCAATGGCCTTCCACCAAAACGCACCCACGCCGAACATCACCCCGTACTGGAACAGTGCCATAATACCGCCAACCTTCCACCACGTGGGTAAGTCGATGTATCCAGCTCCGTAATATACCACACCCTGCGCAGATGCGTAGTGCGTGATGGCGCCAAACAGATTCGTGCTGAACGACAGCGTGAGCGCCGCAATCAGCACCGGAACGCCAGATCCAACCATCATCGCCAGGAAGGCTGCGTAAAGAGCACCAACGTGAGCAGTCTGGCTCGCGAATAGATAGTGGATCGCGAAGTACGCAACGTGAAGCACGGTGAACGCCATCGGCCAGGACATGGACGCACCCGCGAGCATGGTAGAGACGTTGTTCGCCAACCACGAGATAATTCCGAACGTCTCGAGCTGCGCGGACATGCCAACGAGCGCGGAGAACCACAGGAGCGTGTCCCACGCACCCTTTTCCTGCAGGCAGTCCTGCCAAGAGATGACGCCGGAGCACAGCAACGCGCTCAGGCCGAGCAGCGCGGTGACGGGAGCGCTCACACCAAGCAAACCTGGCCCGAAGATCCACAGGAAGAGCAGGCTAGCGACGACGCCGAGCGTAATCTTCTCGCCGCTCGTCGCAGGTCCCATCTCCTCAAGCTTCGCAGCCGCCATCGTGGGTGCGTCCGGCGTCTCCGTCACCTCCGGCGGGTAAATCTTGAAGAGCACGTACGGCGTGAGGACGAGCGCAAGGAAACCGGGAACGCACGACGCCAAGAGCCAGGATCCGAAGGTGATTCCGACGGCGCCCGCCGCCTCGGCGAGGCGTGCGCACAGCAGGTTCTGCGCGGCACCCGTCAGGAAGATTCCAGACGTGAGGTTGCAGCACTGAAGCGAGTTCTGGATCAGGTAGGCACCCATCTTCTTCTCCGTGCCTTTCGCAGGATCGCTGCCGCAAGCTTTCGAAAGGCTAAGAATCACGGGAAGCATCACACCGCCGTGTCTGGCAGCCGTGCTCGGCAAGCCGGGTGCGACGATAGCCTCCGCGGCAGTGAGCGCATAGCCCAGCCCGAGCGTCGTCTTGCCGAAGAATCGCGCGAACATGAATCCCACACGATTGCCCAGCCCCGTCTTCACGAACGCGCGCGCGATGAAGAAGACGCTCACAATGAGCCAGACGACGTCGAGCGTGAATGCGGAGAACGCTTGCTGGAACGTGAGGGTCTTCGTCACGAGCGCGAGTGTGACGCTGCACATGGACCACGCTCCGACGGGAAGTGGGTTGAGAACGATGCCAGCGATGGTTCCGACGAAGATGGAGAGCAGCGACCACGCCTGCCCGGTGACTCCAGCGGGGATGGGCAAGAGGAACCGTATCGCCAGCCCGAGCGCGATGGAAGCCGCCGCGGGCACCAACTTGATTGGTGTGAGCGAGGGCTTCTCCGCCGCCGCCGCAGCAACGACCGCATGCTTCGACGCCGACAGCGCCGTGCTGGACGCGGGCACACCGCCTTGGTCGTTTTGCTGCCGCTTCGCCGCCCGTCTGTCCCGGGTGTGCGCGTGTGGCGTCGTCTCCCCGTTCGCCGCGAGATGTGTCGTCAGCGTGCGAGGCGGAGGCGTCGTCGTCGAGCGCGGGGCTAGCCGTGCGCGCGACGCGGTGGTTGCTCGCGCCTGCTTTGGAGCGCGAGACGGCAGCTTACACGTGGCGGCGAGCATCGAGAGAGAGAGATACGAGAGGGAGCAAAAGGACGGGGAGAAAAGAGAGAGAGAAATATTCAAAGAAAGATACAACCTTATCTGAAAGCAATTAGGGGTTTGAAAATCTTTTTTGCAAGGTGATGCTCCCCCCGGCCCTGTTCCCCGGCCCGGACGCCAGGCGTATTCACGCTCTCATGTGCGGTCGCGGCGTCGTCCACGCGTCTGGCGCGCACGTCAACCGCGTCTCCAAGGCGGCGTCCGGGAAAAACGCCACGTGCGGAGGAACGGCGGTGCTCGACGACGAGCAGGTCTGCGCGCACAACTACAACTACCACCCGGGGCAGACGTGCCCAGTGCTCGTGCTGAAGACGCACCACGACGGAACGACACGTGTCTGCGAGCTGCAGAACAAGCAGTGGGGTCTCGTCCCTCGATTCACGCGGCTGGATGAAGATGAAAAGCCGAACTTCTTCAAAATGTTCAACGCGCGTTCAGAGTCCGTCGACTCGAAACCGTCGTTCAAACAGCTCGTCAACACACACCGGGGCGTGGTGCTGTTTAGCGGGTACTACGAGTGGATGACGCCGCCAGGGTCAAGTCAGAAGCATAAGCAGCCTTACTACGTCCATCGCACGTCCGACGAACCTCTCGCTCTAGCCGCGATTTACGACCAATGTGGCGAGCTGGCAACCTTTACCGTATGTCTGAAGAACATCTCGCTAAACAATAGTGGAATAACATTCATTGACTAACCTTAGCAAACTTTTTACCGAACAGATTCTGACGACAGACTCCACGCGCAGTGCGGTATCATGGTTGCACGACCGCATGCCAGTTATACTTCGAGACGAGGAATCGATTCGAAAATGGATGGACGTCTCACAACCACTGCCTTACGAATTGCTTGGACCATACACCGAAAAGGACCTCGAAGCGTTCAAGGTGACTTCAGACGTGGGAAACATGAAGCTCAATCACCCACGATGCTGCGAACCACTGAAGACCAAGGCGGTGAGTGAGAGCGCCATAGCGAAGCTCTTCGCGAAGAAGAAGGTGGCATCGCCTACGGCGAAGAGGGAGCGCGACGACGACGACGATGAAGGTGCTGCTGCTGCTGCTCCAGAGTCCGCGAAAGTGAAACGTGAAAAAGTGGATTAATATGTTGCAATTTGTAGAATAAAAAACCCAATTGTGAACTAAATCATGGCGCCACGCATATCTCTAATGTTAGCGGCGATCTGTGCAAGCTCCTTCGTGATGGACTCAATTTCCGCCGCATTCTTCTCCTTCACGCTATCCGGCACACTCGTGTCGTATCCAGCGCGATTCACAGCCTGCATCTTCTTCTCAAGCGCAGCCTTGCGGTCAGCCTCCTTCTTCTCCAGCTTCGCGAGCTCCGCCTTGGGGTCCACCATGCCCGCTAACATCATGTACATGCTCAATGACTCGTTCACCACGCTCACGCCGCAGCCCTTGGGAACCTCCGCGGGGGAGGCGAGCGACTTGATGGAGCCCGCGGCGGATAGCGCGCAGATATCCGTCGCCTGCCGCATGATGACGTCGCGGTGCATCGACGAGTCGCTTAATGCGTAAACCTCGGGCTTTTGCTTGTTTGTCATGCCGTAGCTCATCTTCTGCGCGCGGATCGTGCGCACGGCGGTCATCACGATATCCATCTCCTCCTCCACCTTTCCGTCGTGCATGAAATTCGTCTGCGATGCTTGTGGATATTCCGCAAGCATCACAGACTCACATGTGTTGCCCTTAGCCTTGGGCAGACGCTGCCAAAGCTCCTCCGTCACGAATGGCATGAACGGATGCAGAAGGCGCAGTCCCACGTCGAGGCAAATGCACAGCGTAATGCGGTACGCAAGCTTCACGCTATCGTCGTCGCCGGCAAGCGGTCCCTTGCAAGCTTCGATGAAGACGTCGCAAATCTCCGACTGCCAGAAGTTGTAGATCACCTGCGTGCTGCCGGAAAATTCGTAGTTCTCCATGCACTTGTTCGTCTCCGCCACCGCGGCGTGCAGCCTGCTGAGGATCCAGCGGCAGTAGAAGGGATACGAAGAGAGGCGGAAGTGAGGCTGCGGTGCGGAGCCCCCAACGTACTCTGCAAACGACATGGACGGAACCTGCGCCTCCGTGAGATTGCTGCGCCCCTTCTCACCCACGTGCCCGATGGCAAACTTCAGCGCGTTCCACAGCTTGTTGCACCAGTGCCGGTACGAAACGACGCGATTCACGTCGAGGTTGATGTCGCGAGCTTGCGCGGTGTAGTTGGCCAACCCAAAGCGAAGCGCGTCCGTGCCGCACTGCGGGATGCCACTCGGGAAGTCCTGCGTCTGTCCCTTCTGCGCCTTTTCCACCTCCTTCGGGTCGAGGTTGCCACCCACCAGCGTCTCGTGCAGACCCTCCAGCGAAATGCCCTCAATCACGTGCAGCGGATCAACGACGTTGCCGAGTGACTTTGACATTTTTCGACCGTGCGCGTCACGCACCATCGCGTGTAGATAAATCTGCTTGAAAGGAATCTTCCCCGTCAGCTTCATGCCCATCATCACCATGCGAGCAACCCAGAAGAAGAGAATGTCGTGGCCCGTCTCGAGCATCGCCGTGGGGTAGAACTTCTCGAGGTCCTGCGTCTGATTTGGCCACCCAAATACGCTGAACGGGAAGAGGCCGGAAGAGAACCACGTGTCGAGCACGTCGTCATCCTGAACCAACGTAATCTTCTTGTCTCCGCGAGGGTTGAACTTCTGCTGAGCGCGGCGCTCCGCATCCTCAGGCGTGCGGCCACATACCCACCTTTCGAGGTTCTCCGACGGTGCGCCCGGCTTGCCGGAGTTGTCATCTCCCTCGATGCTGACGTAGTATGCGGGAATTCGGTGACCCCACCACAGCTGCCGAGAAATGCACCAGTCGCGGATGTTCTCCAGCCACCGGAACCACGTCGTCTCGAACGACTTGGGCAAGATCTCGAGTTCCCCGCTGCGCACAGCCTTGCATGCATTATCTGCCATCTCCTTGCAGCTCACCCACCACTGCGGCTTGAGCAGAGGCTCGATGACGTCCTTTGATCGGCTGCAGATGGGAATCTTCATTGCATTGTCCTTCTTGCCGCGGAACAGTCCCTTCTCCTCCAAAGCCTTGACGACGCTAACGCGCGCTTCGAAGCGCCTCTGACCCTTGAACTCCGCATTTGCCGGATGAGAGCTGAGCTTTCCGTCGTCGGTGTAGATGTTGATGAAGTCCAGGTTGTGACGCTTTCCCGTCTGAAAGTCGTTCGGGTCGTGCGCGGGCGTGATCTTCACTGCGCCGGTACCAAACGTCATGTCGACAAGCTCGGCGTCAGTGATGATGGGAATCTTGCGGCCGTTGAACGGGTGAATGGCGTGCTTGCCGTGCAGGTGCGTGTAGCGCGGATCTTCGGGGTGCACGGCAACCGCCGTATCGCCAAGCATCGTCTCAGGACGCGTGGTGGCAACCACAATCTCGCCCGCGCCGCCCTCAAGCGGGTAAGCAAACTCCGTGAGTACACCAAACTCCACCGGCTTGTCGTATCCCGGCACGGGCATCATTTTGCGTCCAGTCAGCTCCTCGTAATCCACCTCGATGTCAGAGATTGCTGACTTGAGCGTGCAGCTCCAGTTAACAAGGCGGTTGTCGCGGTAGATGCACCCTTCGTCGTGCATACGCACGAACGCCTCCTTCACCGCCTCGGACAGCTTGTCGTCCATCGTGAACGCCTCGCGCGACCAGTCGAGCGACGACCCGAGGCGGCGCAGCTGCGTGGTGATGCGATTTCCATATTCCTCCTTCCACTTCCACACCTCCTTGACAAACGGCTCGCGTCCTAGATCGTGCCTCGTCTGTCCCCGCTCCTTCTTGAGCTTCTTCTCCACGACCGTCTGCGTTGCGATGCCCGCGTGATCCGTGCCTGGGATCCACAGAGCCTCGAATCCGCACATGCGCTTGTACCGGATGACTGTGTCCTGGATCGAGTTGGTAAGAGCGTGGCCGAGGTGAAGGCTGCCAGTCACGTTCGGCGGGGGAATGACGATGACGTACGGCTTGCGCTTCGTCTTGTTGTCACCCCTGAAGAAGCCTTTCTTCTCCCACCAGCTATACCACGTCGCCTCAACAATGTTTGGGTTGTACCCCTTTAGCATTGGCCGAGTCGTGTCCTTGCGCTCGCCCACAGGGACAGCCATCAGCACATCGAGCTCTTCCTTCTCCGCCGCCGCCTCCTCGCCTGCCGCCGCCGCCTTTTCCGCCGCCATCGCCGCCTTCTTCGCCGCACGCGAGGAGTTGCCGCCGCCTGCCGCGTTGGCTGCCGCCTTCTCCTTCGCCGCCGCCTCCTTAGCCTTCTGCCTCGCCTCGAATTCCGCCTGCTTCTTCGCCTTCTCAGCCTCCTTCCGAGCCTTCTTCGCAGCCGCCTTGGCTGCGGGGTCGTCGGGCAAGGCGGAGTCCGCCGGCGGCGCTGCCGCCGGCGGTGCTGCCTTCTTGGCCTTGCTCTCGTCGCCAGCTTTCGAAGGGGCCGAAGGTGAAGCGCCCGAAGAGGCGACGACCGGCGCAGGCTTGCATCCACCCTTGGGGATGGTCCAACTTGTCGACGACGCCTTGGACGAGCCAAGCCCGCTCGCGCCACCCACCGCTTGCAGGAACGGCGACTGGTGTACGACCGTATCAAGCCACCTGAACGTGCACGGATACGCCGACCGTTCCGCCGCGCCCAGTATGCCATTGCGCGCAAGCAGGTGCAACGACGCAGCGTACGCCAAGTCTGCGAGTGTCATTCTGTGGTTGTTGCCGAGGAATGTCTGCAGCAGAAGTGCTTTTTCTAGCACCGCAAGACTCTCCTCCACGCACGCCTTCGCCGCCTGAGCCTCAGGCGCGTCGGCACCGTCCTTCGCGAAGAGCCATCGCTGCGCGGCAGCATCCAGCCTCGTCGACGAGTCGAGCCACGCGTCAATCTGCGACTTCTCGAGGGCTTCCCCACTGTACACCGCGCTCGATCCGTTGATGGAGGCGATGTAACGCAGTGTGGCGTGTCCCCCGCGCACCACCCTTCCCTCCGCGGTGGTTGCCGTGAGCTCGCCAGCGTGCTTGTCAGAGAGCTGTGCGGATACTTCGGTGTTGCACGCCGCGGCTGCGACGCACACCTTCAAGGCGTTTGCGTCGAGCGTGTGCGCGCTGATCTGCGTCGCCATTTCGCGTCGCTTGGTATGCGGACGTCAGGCTGGTATTGGTAGCTGCGCCGCCGGGACGAGGGAGAACAAGCAGAGGAGAGGCTGAGGCTGAGAGGAGAGCGACCCGGCGCAAAACCGGTGTCCCCGCCTTCCCCCTCCCGTCCCCCCTCCCTCCCCGTCCCGCCCCCCGCAGCCACCTCAACAAGCACGATGCGAAGATGAGAATGAACTACTGCTACTACTACTACGCCATCACCACGGGCGCGCGCGCACTCAACAAACTCGCGTGGACGGCCGCATTCTCGGCCGCACCGGCGTTGCCGCGCGTGAAGAAGAGAGACGCGCCTCGGCGGGCGTCCAAGCCGTTCGTCGACGCCGCCTCGGCGTTGGTGCAGGGCGGGGATGGCGGACGTGGCTCGCTCGCGCTCGCGAAGAGAGGAGGGAGCGGCATGTCTCCGCCGGATGGCGGGAACGGAGGAAAAGGCGGCGGGGCGTACGTCGAAGCTGCGGCGGGTGTGCGCGACTTGAGCGGCATAACTGCGCTGTACCGTGCAGAAAAGGGAGGACACGGAGGCGGCGACGGCATGTATGGCAGGAGAGCGAAAGACGTCGTCATTCAAGTTCCGCTCGGAACGTGGGCGGAGGTGTACCGCGTCGACGACGACGGGGACAAGTCTTGGGACGACGCTGGCGGCGACGTGGACTTCGAAGTTAGCCAAAGTGCGCACGCGACGTTCGAGGTTCCGGTGCTTACGCTCGACCTGTCCACCGCCGGGGAACGCCACCTCGTCGCCGCGGGTGGCGTGGGTGGCCTGGGCAGCCGATCAAAAGGCTCACGGCACCGCAGTCGCATTGCGCTAAACACCATGCCCGGTTTTCTTCGTGATAAGCAGCTTGACCCTGAGGACTCGGTGCGCCAAGCCGCCATGGGAGGCGCGGGTGAGTCGGTGCGTCTCAGCCTGCGTCTGAAAACATTGGCAGATATTGGCCTTGTTGGTGCGCCGAATGCTGGCAAGTCGAGTCTGCTGCGTGCCATATCGACCGCCCGCCCGGCAGTTGCGGATTATCCGTTCACGACAATCTCGCCGATGGTCGGAAGTGTCGTGTGCCCTCCCGACGGCGCCATGCTGAGCGTCGCGGACGTTCCCGGCCTGCTGCGAGGTGCAAGCATGGGCAAGGGTATGGGAATTGATTTCCTCAGGCATGTCGAGAGGGCGCCGTTTCTCGCGTTTGTCGTCGACGTTTGCGCGGATCCGCACGAGGTGGTCGAGTGGCTGCTGACGGAGTTGGCGGCGTACGACGAAAGCCTCGTATCACGCCCGAGGTTGGTGGTGGCAAACAAGGTGGATCTTCCCGAGGGTCGCGAACGTGCGCGTGTGCTGCGCGAAGGTCTTCCGTCTGAGGAAGTTATTGCCGTGAGCGCACTCACGGGCGAGGGCATGGGCGAACTTATCAGGACCATGAGACGAATGCTCGAAAGTCAAGTTGTTGACTGGAAGGCGAGGGACTACGACCCTGTTGCGCTTGCGAAGAAGAAGTTGATGTAATTTTATTGTATTATATTTTACTTTATGTCTTTAACTACTAACTACTAATCTATTTGGAAAGCTTTCCTAGTAATTCATGTTCTCACGAGGACTTGGGCTTGGGCTTCAAGAGAGCTTGCACGCCCTCTTTCACGCCTGTAGCCACCTCGACGAACCACATAAGCTGAAGGGCGTAGAAGACGAGTGAAATGGCAAACACAGCCTGGCCACGCCAGGCATCGGTCCACAGGTGCACCGTGGAGTACTGCCGGATTATCATGTACATCGGGAGAAGAACACGTGTGGCGGTGAAGCACAGTGCGAAGAGAGCGCTCGTGATGAGAAATCCAAGAGCCTCTGGTCGTTTCGTGCGCTCGTAGAACCAGCGGATGTGCAGAAACACGGTGCTCAGCTCAGACAGATGAACGTACGTGCCAAACTCGCCTCCCTGCTTGCCGCCAAGGACGATGAGATAGCTGATGATCCCAAGCCAGTGGTGCACGCTGTATCCGACGAACATCGGAAATGTTATGGTTCCGTGCAGGTACGTAACGATGACCAGAATCGTGTCGTATGTG
Source organism: Pycnococcus provasolii (assembly GCA_938743325.2). NCBI lineage: Eukaryota > Viridiplantae > Chlorophyta > Pseudoscourfieldiophyceae > Pseudoscourfieldiales > Pycnococcaceae > Pycnococcus > Pycnococcus provasolii. The sequence continues at coordinate 979,080 of OW568868.1, forward strand.
AGGTACGCGAGCATGAGCGCAAAGCAAGCCTCCTGGAACGGCGAATTAGATGTCCAAAGGCGACACGAGAAGTCGCCGTCGCTGAAGTCGATCACCGCGGTGGTGAAAAAAGTTGCCGCGTGCACCATCGACGTGGCGATGTTGCGCCAAACGAGCCTCTGCTTTAGGTCGCGCGCTTCTTTTCTGTACGTTCGCGAACACCGCCACAGGATGGCAGGCGCGACTACGTTGTGGACGACGAGCATGAGCGAAAGGTATGCCGCGTACGTGGCGTAGAACCACCAAGGCTGGTGCGCGAGGTACGCCATGGGTGCTAGTAGCATCGCGGTGGTGGTCAAGCGAAAGTGATCGCAGAGGGGCGGAAACAGAACGCGACCCGGGGCGGGAGAATTCTGGGGCATCCTAACCCCTAATCTTGGGGCATGTCGAACCCCCAAACTGATTCTGTCACGCGCAACTATCCATACCTCGCGCAACTCGCAGGCGGCGGCGCTTCTCCAAGACGATGGAGAAGTTGGCGAAGAAGGAGAAGAAGGAGAAGAAGGAGAAGAAGAGAGAGAAGAGGAAAAAGCACGGCGACGAAGACAACGACGGGGAGGAGCACAAGAACGCAGTCGCTGCCGATGACAACAACGACGATAACAACCGTGGGGACGACGACGACGACGACGACGACGTCGACGGGGCTGCTCCCAAGAGAAAGAAGCAGCGAGGCAAGAAGAAGAAAAAAGGAGAAAGCGCTCAGCAGGAGGAGGAGACGAAACATGACGCAGCATTGGCAGAAAGCAGCAAGGACTTGTCGAATGCTGCAGCACCGACACCGCAGTCGCACCTCGTGTACGTCGCCGGCCTTCCGTACGACGTGGAAGAGGAGGAGCTTCGCCGCTTCTTTGCCGAGGGCGGCGTCGAGCCACCTGAGCCAGCGTCGCGAGGTGGCATCGAGTACTTCACATTTCCAGACTCTGGACGATTCAACGGAATCTGCAAGGTGTCGTTCGCAACGGAGAGCGACTCAAAGCGAGCCATTACGTTCGACGGCACCGACTTTCGTGGAGACGGCGCGCGCTACGTCGTCATCAAGCCATGGACAAAGCCAGCTGCAGCCAGCAGCCCCGCTGCGCCGTCGTCGGATCACGCTGGCGCATTTTACGCTCCTCGCGTCGACACACTACCTCCCAGCGTTTACGTCGGCAACCTGCACTTCGCCGTAGACGAGGAGGAGTTGTCGGCAGCCTTCGCCGCCGCAGGATGCACAGTCAGGCGAGTGAGGCTGCACACCGACCCGTCAACCGGCCAGAGCCGCGGATTCGCTCATGTTGACCTCGGCAGCCGAATATGCGCGGAGAAGGGGCTCGCACTCGACGGGCAATTTCTACGCGGCCGGAACTTGCGAGTAGGTTACGCTCAGAAAGCGAAGCTGCCGAAAGGATCGAGAGCCGCCCCTTCGTAAAAAGGCTTTTTGTTTTTCTCTCTCTTAATGTTTGTTTACATTCTATCGTCTCAACGAGGCCATGGCGTACGCAACTGTGCCACACATCGTCGCCAGCAAAGCCACGCTCGCGACGCTTGGCCTCTGCGCGGCAACGTCCGTGAGTGCGAACACCACGCCTGTTGCACACCCCGCAATTGCGTGGTTCGTCGCGCCGACACGCCGCCTTGTCTTCTGTGCTACACAAAGTGCTGCCGTGTACCTGGTTTTGGTTGTCGTGAGTGAGATGTTGTGTTCCAGTGAGCGTACATACTGATTTGTCCATCAAATCGTCTAACAGTGTCTCTAATCGAAAAGTCGCACGTGAAGGCGAGTGCACCCGTCGTTCTTGCCGGACGTAGCACGCGTAAAGTTGGCCGTTTCCGTTTCGTCAACCAGTCCGCGGATGCACCCGCAAGTCCTGCGGCGAGTCCCGTGCTAGCACCCAGCGCCGTTCCCGCAGCGGTTGCGTGCATCAGAGACGTCCAAGGTGGCGAGGCAGAGGCTGTGCTTTTGCTCTTTTCAGATGTCGTCGCCATCTCGCAGCCTTTACGATGGTTATTATGGCAAAAGCCCGTTGCTTTTTGTTTGGAATGTTTGCCGGTTGCCACGTTGGCACTCGGACATGGGAGGGTGGCAGTCGCCGTTGTCACCCTTATCGAGCACGCGCACAGACCTTTCCCTTTAGGGACGAGCGGCGCCCCGTCGGCCCCGACCCGACCCTTTTCGTTTTCGTTTTCCAGGTTCCAGTTCCCACCCGGACTCGCAGTCTCGCACCCGGTAAAGGTAAAGGTAGGAGTGATGCGATCACGGATCCCCCCCCCATCCCTCTCCCTCTCCCTCTCCCTTCCTCCAACACGCGTTACTCGGTTACTGTACACGACGCCGCATACCCGCATAGTTCTACCATAAGCTCATAAGCCTACGCAACGCGTGCACATGGCACAGCGGGCAACCAGCACTTCGCAAGGCGGCGTGGACGCGACGGGGTTCGGACAACCGTCGCACGCACACCGCCTGCCGCTGTCGCTGCAGAGCCTGGCGTCGAACGCGGAGTGGCCGTTAAGGCCAGGCGACGCGTCGTCCACCTCGCTCGTGTCTATCCTGCTGCAGCCTGGCGCGTCCGCGTCGGCGCTCAGCCGAGGCGTCCGCGCGCACGAGGCGGCGCGCAGCAGCGCGCGCGCGTGGTTGCTGCGCGAGAGACTGTACGAAGGAAACAGCTTCACGGCAGACGAGGAGGCTTTGGTCGAACGTATCGCCATTGCGGCCACAGCCACGGTAGCAAGCGCGCCAGGCGGTGCCGAGCGCAATGCTGCTGCTGCTGCTGCGCTCGTCGAGGCGGATGCGGTATTCACGTTCCTCGCTGGTGACGACAACGCGCTCAACGACGAGCTGAATGCCGATGTCGTCGACGCGCTCTGCGTTGCCGTGCACGCTGCGTCGGTGAGCGTGCTTGCGGACATAGACGAGGTCGCGGCGACGGTACTCGTTGACGATGGGTGGCTCGACGCCGCGTTTACAGTCGCCGACGAGTACGCGACACGCTCAAACGATTCGACACGAAGACGTGTGTTCAGTCGTCATGGATTCGTCGGTGCTGCGACGTACTGCGCACGCTTTCGCGACTTGTCCGCGGATGATAGAAGCAAGTTCCTGTCGCTGCGCCAGCAATTCGAGACGTCGTCGAGAAGCAAACAGCAGAAAGAAATTCCCGCTGGAACGTCCACACCTGCCAGCGGTCAAATGTCCACGACATTGTCCGCAAAAGAGAAAGACAGCCCGTTGCAGTGGCTTGACATGATCGTTCACTCGGTACATGACAAGGAGCATGGAAATGCAAACACAAGTCAATTTACGCGTCAACTCAGTGGCCGGGCAAGCATTGGCGCGCTCTTTGGAAGCTCCTTGTCTGGCGCAGGATCGGGGGACGAAGGCTTTGGCAATGGAAGCGACGCACCAAGTGATGATGAGGAAATGTATCCGGAGGTGGAAGAACCACCGAGCTTGGCGAAGCTCTCGCTGACTCTCTACATGCACAATGCTGCTCTTCAGGCGGGCAAGCTTCTCTCGCTTCTCTCGATTGTTTTCATTGCTGGCACCATATTCGTGCTGCTGTTTAGGGTTGCACGACTGCCGCTGGTCACCGCCCTCGCGTTGACTGCGGCGATCCACGTATTCGTCGTCGGGATACTCGCAACAATTAGCATTAGGCGAATCCCCCAAACGGAGCAGGAGCTCAAAAAAGAGTATGAAGTATTTGCAGAGAAGGCGGAGCGCTACCGGAATGCGAACCAAGGCGAAGACGGTAGCGGTGCCACGCATCCCTCGTTCGAGCAGGCTTTGGCGACCACAGCAGCCACCGTCATGGGTGGACATCCGGGTGGTATGTTGGCGCAGCTTGGGCACCTTGGGCATACTCGCGGCGTTGGCGAACGGAGACTGTCGAGCACGTCCCCCAGCCTCACGTCGCAGGACGCGTCGATTCTCAACGCCGCCGAGGAGGGCCGCATGCGGCAGTCTAGCCCACGCGATCGTTCGGATAGCGGTCGCACGAGGCAGCCGCACAGCCCACGCGATCGCTCGGACAGCGGTAGGACGACTCGGCGGCTGATGACAACCGCCCAGCGCGATCGGTCGACGAGTGACCGGAACAGATCGGTTACGATGCCTCGTCCACATTCGACGAGCATGTAAATTGTAAGAACATGAACTTTTCACACGCCGTCGTGCGTCCAACCCCCTTGGTCTCTTGGCACTTACTTCGCAAATAAGTGTTTTGCGAGATTTGAGGCGTGTTGAAAAAAAAAACGCCGCGAGGGTGTGAACAAAGGTTGAAATTAAAGTTGAATAACTAAGGATTCACTATCATCTTGGTTTTCTCTCTTTCTGTACTTTCTGCGAGAACAATAATGCGACCAAAACTTCTGGATTGCGACCAAAACATTCCGCTCGCTCTGGGACTCACACTTGAACTCAAACAAGGTAACGTAAGGTAAGGTAGTTTACCCCTGACGAAGATTAGGGTTAGGGTTAGTCGGTCGTCGCCCGATTCCCGTCAACGACGGATCCCCCCCTGCCATTTTTGAATCCCAAAGCAGGCCTGCTCTGTTTTCCCCTGCCACGCGCCATTCCCCCCCTCCCCTCCCTCCCCTCCCCTCGTCCTCCCCCTCTCCCTCCATTTGCAAAATCAAAAAGCACAACCACGACACCACACGACGACGACGAGAGCCAATAATGGCTGCCGCAGAGCCACTTAAGGCTGAGCCAACAGCGGCAAGGTCCACCGTGGCAACCGCCGCCGCGCCGGCGCCTCAGCAGAACCTGTGGCCGGCGGAGCCGTACTGGACGCACGTCGGGCCGGACAGGTGGTTTCAAAAGCTACGCGACATTCCCGGCGTAAGCGCAGACGAGTGGCGCGTGCTCGACGGCCTCACGTACGGCTCGCAGCTGTGCTTCTTTGTGGAAGGGTTTGAGCAGCTGCTGTCGCAGAAACTGGGAAACGACTCCAAGGCAAAGCACGCGGAGGTGGATCCCGACGCAACACGGATACGTGCTGAGGCATTCCCTCACAGTCTCACTCGTGCCATCGAGAAGGTGCGCTTCGTGCGCATGTCTCTGTGCATCCTCAATCCTGTGCGCCAACCTCCCGCACCAGCGAAGCCGGCACCTGGCTGGCTCAAGGCGACAATCACGCTGTGGTTTGAGGCGGTGGCAGAGCTCGGATTCAAGTCGCACGACGGTGAGCAGGGGTGCGTGGATGTGACATGCTACCCTGGCAACGACGCAGACGCCTTCCTCGTAAAGCTTTCCACGTACGACAGCGTGGCGCTGTCGACGTTCATGGACAGAAAACAGCACAGCGTGACTTGCCGCAAAACTGGGCGCAAGGGGCTTGCGGTGTACGACCCTCTCGACGACACAGGACGCTTCGACTTCTCGCCCTGGAGGTGCCTGAAGGTTCGGTGGGATGACAAGCCGGACGAGGGGTTCGCTCAGCCAACTTCTCCGTGGGACCTATGCAACGTCGATGGCAAGCGCAGCGAAAATTATTCCGCTGTGGACGAGCAGCCAGGCACGTGGATGCACGGCATGGGTGGTCGACGTCCTCTGCTGCCGCATGAGGCGCCATTCAGCGGCCTTCCCACTTCGGCGCATGGGCGCATCCCTGGACCGCCGCCGCCGCCGCCGCCAGGTACGTGCCCGCCACCGCCGCCGCCGTCATCTTCTAGTGGCCGACCTCTACCCAAGTCACGCAAGGATCCGTCCGCGTACGCCGCCGCTCATCATGCCACTGCGCAGGCGAAGAAAGGTGCCAACAAGGTGCCAACGGGAGAGCACCACGAGTACGCGTGCGCGCTCTGCGCCGACGGAGGCAGCCTTTTGCTCTGCGAGGGCACGTGCATGCGCAGCTTTCACGTAGAATGCCTGCGCAATTCCGGCATCGAGGTGCCCGAAGGCGACGCGCCCTTCTACTGCGACCAATGCCAGACCCAATCGCACGTCTGCTCGCACTGCGGACTTAGCGGCACACCCATGGATCCGACGATGCGCTGCTCGATGCACAACTGTGGACTGCACTTCCACCTCGGCTGCGTGAAGAAGCTCTTTAAGTACCGCTTCGGAAAGGGAAACAACCCTGGCGACGGCGAGAAGGGGTTCACCTGCCATGCGCATTACTGCGCCAACTGCCGCATGAGCGGGGACGCGCTCAGGTTGAAGCAGTGCTACGTGTGCCGGCGAAGCTTCCACCAGGAGTGCCTGTACGATGAGCACAACGTTTTCAGCCTCAACACAGGGGCGTACAACGTGACGAGCGGCGCGGCGATCATCAAGTGCGCGGAGTGCGTGTCCGCGAAGGAGCGCCGCGGCAACGGCGATGCGAACCCAAAACGGATCGTCAGGTACCACATTCCGCTCGAAACGTACGAAAAGAGCCATGGGTGGGTGCACGAGCTCGCTTCAAATGGCAGCATCGTGCAGAGCAAGGAGCTGAAGGGCAGGCCGCTCTTCACATTTGGCACGCACCAGAAGGGTGGCGGTGTGGACTTCCTGACGCCTCCGCCGGTGGCGAACAAGCTGCACACTTTCCTGCAGTTGTCTCCCCCGAAGCTTACTCCGCCGTCGGACCGCCCGGGGGCTGCGCATGGCACGGCGGAAGCCATCGACGACGAAGAGGACGACGGGATGCCACACGTGCAGTTGCGTCAGTCTCGATTCCACGAGCCACCGGTCGTTCTGAACGGTGAGCCTGTGACGAACGACCTCGTGGGTAGGCGTCTTCGCCACAACGACGTCTTCCAGGTGGGTGCAATCGTTTACGTGTACACCGCACCAAACTGCGGCGGCCCGTCACCGCAGGCGCTTGCGACGGTGCCATTGCCAAGGAATCGCATGCCTACGTGGCGCGGCATGGCACGCAACCTAAAGCGCAAAGCGGAGGTGCAGAAGCGTGGCGGCGTCGTATGCGAGGTGGAGAATGATATCCAGCTTGAATTCTACGATGCGCCCGTAGACGAGGTGAACGAAGCTGCGGAACGTGTCGCAAGTGCCAAGGCTCGCTTGCCGCCAGCTCCAATTTTTCCTATGGCAGTGGCAGCTGTGCCACCCGAATCGCCCGCTGCCATGTGGCAGTGGCTGTGCCGCCTGATTCGCCATAAATTATTTTGCGCGTTTTTCCTCATTTCACCTCTTTTTTTTTATTTTAAAAAAACCAACCTCCTTCTTTTGTGAACTCCCTTAGGTTCTTTAGGTAGAAGTAGTATCACGCTGGACGCCAGCGAAAAGTGGTGTGAATATGGACGACGAGTTGGACGAAGGAAACCTAGTTCAGTTACTGGATGGGCAATCTTAGCACGCAACCTAACAACAAAAATGTACCACCACACCAACGCACCCAACTTGCTCCTTAAAAGCAGATTATCCCAAGCAGACCCAGCTTTCAGCGCTCGTCGTTTAGGTGGTTGGGTTGGGCTCTTCTTCGTCAATGCAATCACCCTTCGTCTTTGCATCAATCACCACCGTCGCAGCCGCGGCAGCCTGCCACTCGACGCGTTGTCGCGTCGCGTCCCGAGCAACGTCCGCAACCTCCTTTCCGTGGTTTTGCTCAAGGATGTCGATGTAGTTGCTCACATCGTAGTTCAACACGGCATCCAATCCGCGCTGCTTGACAGCCTCGCGATCGTAAGCCATTGCAGCATCCTCCTCCGCATCGTAAAGACCGAGGTAGCGGTACTTCTTGCCATTCAAATTCCCAATGCGCGCCTCCCACTTGCCCTTCTGATGGCGCGTGACGCCTCGAAACTTGCTCGATCCTCGGCTGTATCCCTTCGACTGTCGGCGCAGGCTCATCACGAGGTCATCCTTCGTAATCTCCTTGAGGTGCTCGAGCTCCTGCGCGTAATTTGACATTGCGTAGTTCGTCGCCGCGTGCTGACCGCGGCACTTGATGGCGGCGATGTCGTACGCGAGAGCAGCCTGCTCCTCGCTGTCGAATCCGCCCAGGTAAACCTGCCTTCCCTGCTCCCAGATGTGCGCTTCCCATCGGCCTGTCCTGCAGTGGTGAGTGACGCCTCGAAAGCGCGACGTGTTCGTCCTTGATGCCGCCTTCCTCTTGCCGCCGCCCGGGGTGTTTTCTGCTCCCGGTGAGCTGGCGTCCTTCGCGTCGGTGGCTGCAGACGACGTGGGCGGCGGCACATCGTCCGGTGCGGCTTCTCCAAACATCTCCGACTTTGCCGTCGCGTTTGGCATCGGGCTTGCTGACGCCGACGCCTGCAAAGCGACCGGCGCGGACGAATGCCTTGGGTTTCGGTTTCCAGGACGCACGAGCGAACGCACCTTCGTCGCAAGGAACGTCTCCTGTTCCCTTGCCGCGTCAGCAGCCAAGGCGGCGGCGGCTGCGGCAGCCGCCGCGGCATAGTCGTGCGTGGCGCGTCCCGCACGTTTTCGACTTGGCTTTTTCTGTTCCATCAGCATGGGCGTGTTAGGACTGTATCCAGACGCAGTCGGTGGTGGCGGAGGAGGTGGGGGAGGTGGAAGATTATTGACGACGACAAAAGCAGCGCCGTGCTCGCCGCCACCACCAACATTCCTCCTCTTATTAGGCGAACTCTCCCCGTTGTGAGCAGCACGCTGTACTGCATCCTGGTGATCCAAGTCGAAGACGTTCAGGTCGTCGTCGTTGATGTTGTCGTTGTGGTCGATGTTGTTGTTGACGTCATCACAGCGACACAGTATGTCGTTGTGTTCCCCGTCGAAGATGCTCGTGAGCATTTCGTCTGCAGCTGCCGCGAAGAGCGCGTCCGGCGTGTCGTCTACGTGCTGCGCCATTGTTGCAGTAGACGTTGACGAGGAGGGGTGCGGGAGTTATTGTGGTTGTGAGGTGGATGGGACCCGTGGTTGCCCAGTGAGTGTGCTCGTCGCCGAGGCCTATGGTCCGAGCCAAGAGGAAGTCTTGTCGTCTTGTCGTCATGGTGAGCTGTGGTGGTGGGTTGGATATGCGCAGTGCGTGACATGCGGAAAGGTTCAAGGGGAGAGTAGAGTAGAGTTGGGGAAGGGAAGGACAGAGGACAGAGGACAGAGAGAGAGAGAGAGAGAGAGAGAGGAGTGCTCGAGGTGAAGGAAACGGGGAAGGGAACAGGGAACAGGGAACGGGACCTCGGAACGCCACCTCGGAAGGCCACATTATTGGGATCGAGGAAATCCAAACCCCGAATTAAATTTTCCTCAGAAGCTCTGCAGATCCACGGGACCCGTGGGGGATACCGGTTTGTCTCGAGGGGGATACCTGTTCCGTTCCCCCTCTCTCGACGTTGAGCCTCCCCTGAGCCACTCCCTCCCCCTCGCCTTTATCCACAACGACCCGGCCTTTTCTCTGCTCAACCCTCAAACTCGCACCCATGGCGACGGCAATGGCTGCACCCAGGACAAACGTCGCGCGCGCAAGGACCAGCTTCGTCGTGAAGGCGTCTGCCACGCGCCCAGCAGTGGCTGCACGCGTTCCCGCACGCGTTCCCGCACAAAGTCGCGTCACGCCGCCGCCAGCTGTGCGCGGCGATTTGCAGGTGTCAAATGCCGCGACGGCGGAGGCGGAATCGGAGACGGCGCTGAAGGTGAGGCGCCTGCGCGTCACGCTCAAGGCGTACACGTCCGACGTGCTGAACGAGGCGGCGCTGCTCATCACCGAGGCGGCGAAGTTGACGGACGCCATTGCCAAGGGACCGACCGCACTTCCCACGAAAACCAAGCGGTTCTGCGTGCTCCGCTCGCCGCACGTGAACAAGAAGAGCCGCGAACACTTTGAGATTCGCACGCACAAAAAGATTGTCGACATTATGGATCCCTCCGCACAGACGATTGACGCGCTCATGCAGCTGGACATGCCCAGCGGATGTGACGTGCAGGTAAAACTGCTGTAAGTCGCCTTTGTCTGTGCGAAACGCCATATGCAAAAAATAACTCGACAAAAAAAAATCAGAAAGTAGAAAAGAAAAGAGTGGTGCAACATAACTAACGTGTGTGCGCGCGCGTGTGTGTGTAACCACAGCAATTTTCTCTTCTCCATCTCTCATCATTGCAACTGTGGTTGATAAACAAAGAAAACCAAAGACTTTTTTTTTACAGACGTTGGAAAGAAGGTGCGATGCCGTTCAAACTCCAACCAGTTTCAGCCGCGTTCGCCTTTGTCAAGTCAAGGGACGGCGAGGCTGCGATAGATGCTCGGCGCATCGTCTCGTTGCGCACCGCGCTTGCGGCAACACTCCCTCTTCTGTGCGCAAGGTGGTGAGGACTTCCCTGACCTGAGTCTGCGGAAGCCCTCGCGAGCGCGTCAGGTCCCAACAAGGCAGGAGTCTGGTGCGGTTCCTGCTGCTGCAAGAGCAGCTCTGTCACACTCACACGCCTTCCTCGTCGGTCAGGAGGTCCCATGTTATTTTCTGCCGCGGAGAACAACGGGCGGCGAGCCGAAGCTCCTCCAAGCGGTGGTGCCTTCACCTCAGGCTCATACCTAAGCAGAGACCCGTCATCGTGCGTGGATAGACCTGGCTGCCACTCCGGGTTTGACGTCCCAAGATCCTTGCGTGATGCCACGCCCGTGCCGCAGACGCTCGACCGACGACGTGCGCGCAGCACTTCCGGCGCGGCATTCGCACGACTCTTCTCCTTTCGTTCGAGTCGACGTGCATAGTGCGCAATGGACTCGAGCCGCACTTGCGCTTCGACGTCTGCTGGTATTTTCGCGTTATCCTCGAGCGAAAGCCGCCGCCGCGACGTCATTGCGCGCGTGGTGCGCACGCGTGCACGCGAGCGAAGCGAAGGGCTGTTGAAGCTGATGTTGAAGCCTCCGTGCGATCACTTCGGTAACGGGCTGACGGGGGGGACTGGGAAGAAAGTCGGGTTGGCAGCCGGTCGGGCTCGCCTATTATTCTCGAATGCAACTCTCTCCTCGCATCTCTCAAAGTTGCGAAACCTCTCGTGGAAAACCGGTCGGGCAAAGTTGTCGTCATGGCGTGCTCGCATTCGGCCGGCCACGCAAGGCCTAGGTACGCCCTCCTGCAGTCCTCCTTCGTTGTGTGGTACCTTTAGACCTGTGCCTCTCGTTCGCGCTGCTCGCTCTTCTGTCATCTGTCTTGGACTTGGACTCCTTGCAGTGCTTGGTGGTTGCCTGGTTGGCATGGGCTGATGGGGGGAGGGAAGGTGGGGAGGGATGGTATTGGCATTTGGCGACTGGCGAGGGACCGGTACACTGGTGATTATGGTCATTTGCTCCTTGCTTTTGGTGTGGCATCGGCCGCATCGCCTTTGATCACCGCGTGGGCGTGTGAATAATGATGTGTTTCATTTCTCTAAGGTCTAATCTTCTGGTCTAATCTATGGTAGTGACCAACAGTAGTATCAAGTATGTAGCTATGCCTGCATAAGTGCATAGCTAACTTAGTCTACCTTACGATAGTCTATTCTCAGCGTGTTCTCAGCCTGCCCAAACGGCCAAACGCAGCTCCGTGAAACGAGCTTCAGCCTTCGAGAGAACAAAGGAGCACGGCCACCTCCGCCGTCGCACGTTCACACGTCCCTCCGAGGTCCGAACAGGCACGGAAAAATCAAAAATCGCATTTGCAGAGCGCATTTGAAAAGCCTTTCTAGAAAGGTGCGGCCCTTCCTGTCCTACACTCGGAAAGTGGGCCGCGAGAAAGAAACCCTGTCCGGGAAAAGCAAGCTTTTGACCCTCGACTTTGCAAAGGTACTTGCACTTTGGTCCGGTGACCCGCGGCCCACCTCGCAGTCTACACTACATTTTCCCAACACACACGCCTGAGGTTGTCTATCCTTGGCGCCATGGACGCACCCTCGGCTTAGCTCATCCCTTTCCTTCGTCTCTTGCTCTTCACTCTACCTCGTCAGCTGGGGACGAACCGATAACATCAGATACTGCTGGTATGTCGGCGGCGGGCTCGAACAGCTCGGACGACACGTACAACTCAGGGCCGTACGTAAGTTCCGGGCCGTCGCCCGCGGCGGCTGTCTCCGCCGCCGCCGCGGCGGCGGCGCTTGACAATAGTACGACGACGACGAAAGGTGGAAACGGCAACTTCGTCGCAGGCCCGGCGGCGACACTGCCAGGCTCTACGCTGCCAACCCACCATCACCACGATGCCGCCGTCGTCGTACCCGTGCCCCCTGCCAGGCCTATGCAGGATGCCATTCACCAGCGAAACCCGAAGCTATACAGCGCGCCGGCAGAGGGATCGGCGTGGCGGCGAAACGACGGACACGTGCTCACGAGTGCCGAAACACTCAAGATTCAACTCGCGGGGAAAGCAGAGGCGGCAGCTGAAAACGGAAATGGAACGATGACGACGACCAAAGGAAATGTTGGCGATACTTCACCACACAATGGGAACAGCGTCACGCCACTGGGAAGAAAAAACTCCCAAAGACGACGCTCCATTTTCGGAAACAACAAGCCGGAGATTTCAAACAGTATTCTCAAGAAAAAAGCAGACGATTCGACGCGCGCTACCAACATCAAGGTGAAACGCGTCAGATTCAACTTGGTGGGCCACTCCAAAAACAGAGACAAACGTGGCTGGGAACTTAAGACGTTCGAAATGCTCGAGAATTTCGAACGGACGTACGGCGACGAATGGAGTGCGGTCCTGGTGCTCGTGTGCATATTGGAAACCTTCATGCTGCCCGAGCGTCTTGCGCTTGAGTACGACATACACGACGTGAGCAAGCTGGAGTTCATCCTCACGGTGATTGTAGACTGCGTATTCGCCGTGAACATTTTTCTCACGCTCGCGCACCTCATCTGGCGACGCGCCGAGCGCCTGCACATCGAATCCATGTCCACAAGACAGCAGAGCAAGCTGCTCAGCTCGAAGTTGTTGTCGTCAGGCGAGGACGGTGATGCCACCGTTGCCACGGAAAGGGCCCCCGGTTCATCACGCACGAAGAATCGCCAAGTTATGAAGAAGCAGCGCGAAATCACAATCGCGGTGGCAAGGGAGAGCTCGTCGAAGCAAACTCTCTCCGACAACAGCACCGACGCCATTCATCGCTATCTCACCGGCAGGTTTGTGCTCGAAGTGGGAGCAATCTTGCTCATGTGGATTGACGCGTACTACCCGACGTACTGGTGGTTGCGACTCATGGCAAATGCCCCGCGTGTGATTCGCATTCAGCAACTGGTACTTTTCTTCCGCCAGCAGGAGATGAACCTTCGCGTGGATGTGCGAAAGCTCGCAGTCATCAAGTTCATACTGCTCATCATAGGATGCGCTCACTGGGTTGGATGCATATTCTTTTACCTCAGCCGGCTTTCTGGATTCAGCACAACACGAAATCTCATGACCTGGGTCGCGCAGTGGGAAATCCAAGGTGGTCTGACTGGCTACGACGCGGAATCCAGTCCGAAGTGGGAGAGCTATCTGCTCATTCTGTACAAGGGTTTCAACGGCCTGACAAATCTGGGATACGAACGCGTCGTGCCGCAACGCTACGACGAGATGGCCTTCTCCGTTCTGACAATATACGTGCACGTCATCCTCGACGCGTATATTTTGGGCACGCTCTTCCACTACGTCGTCAAAAAGGACAGGGCTGCCGAGGAGTTTCGAAAGAAGCTGACGGAGGTTCACAAGTGGAGCCGCTCGCAAAATCTGCCCGAGGAATTGGAGTCGAGCCTAGTCTCGCACTACGAGTTCCAGTTCAGCAAGAAACGCGAGGACGACTCCAAGGTAATGAAGATGCTTCCCCTGCCAATCAAGCTGAAGGTTGCTAGTCACAACTACGGCAGGTTCGTGCAGCGCAACAAGTACATCTTCAAGGGATGCACGACTCAGTTCATCGAGCAATTCCAGCTCCGGCTTGGCGAGGAATACCTCATGCCGGGTGAAACGCTTGCGCACGAGAAGGACATGGCGAGAGAGCTCGTGTTTCTTGCATCGGGTTCGCTGGAATTCCACCGAGACGGGCAGTTTGTGAGGGTCCTGCGCGCCGAGTCGGAAATGCCCAACGCCGTGGGCGACCTGCCCTTTTTAATGTCCGTCCCGCATCCATACACCGTCTCGGCAAGAACAACCTCCGACTGCACGATCGTGCTCATGCGAAAGAGTGCTTTCGAAGATCTCATCATGAACTACCCCGAGCATATGGACATTCTGCTGTCGAACGTGCTTGAGGCACAGGTGGGACTCGGCAAGTCTGGCGCCGATCTGGAGTCACCCGTAATGATCAATCGCGGCTTTGGTGGCGACGAGGACGACGAGGAACAATCCTTTCTTCGCTCATACATTCAGCAGGCGCTGCAGAAGAGGAACAACGAAGCTCTTTCCGCGATGACGTTTGCTGCCAGCGAGGGTGACGTGGAGACTGTGCAATCGCTTATCCATCAAGGCTTGCCCATCGACGCGTACGATTACGACAACAGAACGACGTTGCACCTCGCCTGCGCGGAGGGGAAAGATAAGGTTGTGGAGCTGCTTGTGAACGAGGGCGCGGATGTCAACGTGAAAGACAGGTGGGGACAAACGCCAATGCAGGATGCGATCAGCAACAAATTTGAGCATATTGTTGACATTCTGGCAAAGAATGGGGCAAATGTGGCGTATGCGGACCCATCTGGACCATTGTGCACGGCGGCTGCGGATAGTGATCTCGAAGGCCTGGGAACGCTACTCGACAACGGTGTCAACCCTGATGCGGCTGACTACGACGATCGATGCGCACTTCATCTCGCCTCGAGCAATGGCAACCTGCAGGTGGTGGAGTACCTCCTGCGACGTGGCGCAAACGTCAATGCAAGGGACAGGTGGACCGGTTCGCCTCTACTGGATGCCATCACTCACGGCCATGAAATATGCGCCAAGCTGCTCCACGCGAATGGCGGTAAGATGAACATGGACGAGGCGGCGAATAGGCTCTGCAGTGCCGCTTCCGAAGGCGACCTAGAAGTGCTTCGCCTGCTCGTTGAGAATGGCGTTCCCGTCGACGAAGGTGACTACGATCAGCGATGTGCCTTGCACCTCGCCGCGGCGGAAGGGCAGCTCCTCGCGGTAAATTTCCTCATCAGCAACGGTGCTCGGGTCAACGTCAAAGATCGGTGGGGAGGTACGCCCCTTGAAGATGCTCTGCGCGGAGACTATCTCAGCGTTGCGGTCCTACTTCAGAAAGAAGGCGCCAAGCTTGGATCGGGAGATCCGACGATTCTTGAGAAATTGTCCACCGCACCCTCGGTTGAAAGGGTGAAGGAAGAAGTCGTCATTTTGTTTAATCGCATGCGCAAGTTTGGTGGCGACTACGTGTCTGCCGACGTGGAAAGAAGCAGCAGGATTGCCATTGACTGCACCATGATGATGATACCTCTCGTGCCTGAACTACGAGTTGAGATTTTCCAGATTGAGGAGCGAATAGCGCCCGTCGAGGAAAACTTTGGGAAGTTCAAATCGCTTGTGGAGAAATGGACAAAGCACATTACCGGAGGGTCGTCAGCGAATCGGAAATCAAGCTCGGATAGACGGAAAAAGTCGCGCAGTTCAAAAAGCAGTGGCGACTCCGCCGCGCACGTGCAGGTTGATCTCGACTTTGATGCAAAACACTGGAACCACTTGATCTTACAGCTAGCCAAATACGAAAGGCAGTTGCGCCTTTTCGTTCTTCAGATTGATGACAACCCAGTTGATATTTCTCCGCAGGACTGGCTCTTCAAGGCACTAAATACGCTTCAACTCCACTTGCCTAAGGAGAAAACTCGACAAATACGTATTCTGACGAATTCGGTTGGCGAGCTCTTGGTTGATCGAGAATTTAGAAATATAGTGGCCGTATACATGAGGACGCATGCAGCGAACAAGAAGGTTGATCCTCTGAAGCAACAACAACAACGCATGGCCACTGGCAAGCAGTCCACTTATACGCATCCAGTTGAGATGATCTCTCAAATTTCCGACGCGCTTGACAACGTATTTAATGCCATCAGAAGTGAGGGCAAGCCCACTGCGTTGATCTCGCCATTGAGAGGTGCCGAAGACACCACCATGCACGATGAACAGGATGAAGTAATCACAGCAGAAGACTACGAGCGCATCGTTCCTGTAGTCGAGCGTATGCCTGGACTCAAGAGGGTGAATTATTGGCTTAGTGCAGAGCTTGAGAACGGCCATATGCGAAAGGCTAGATTTTTCCACATGATCATTTCTGAGTGGGTAAGTGCGCATCATAACGACGACGAGGAGGCGGACAGCGATAGAGAAAACGACGACGATGTGGTCGCTACAGCTATGGGTGGATTGCGTTTGTCAGAGCTCTTCTATGAAGAGGACGCGAAAGGCGATGGCGAACGTGAGGATGAAATGGATGAAGATCTCATGGATCTTGTGGACGAGCTCGACGAGGCTGCTACTATATCCCACACCACCACTGCCTGGAATGAGTCTTCATCGAAAGGCGATGGCGATGACGAAAAGTCAACAAACGCAGATGGCCGCCGCGGCGCCCAAAGAAAACTTGCGTTGATTCTTCAGTCGCGGAGCTTTCTCTTCCGAACAGATTGGACTCCCCCGTGGCTGTCAGCAATTTTAATGCAAGCCAAAACAAGACTGACAGTCATATGGGCGCGCCTTCGCTACGGCATGCACCTATCCGAAGAACGGCTGGACGAAATCGTGGCCGCCTTTAATGAAATTGACATCGACCACACCGGCTTCATTGAAGCATGGGAAGTGCGCGAGTTGGTGAAGAAGATGTATCATATGGCAGAGCTTCAAGTGGAACAGGAGAAAGTCGTGTCCGAGCTGATTGACACTTTGGATAGAGATGGTGACGGCTTGGTGTCAATTTCCGAGTTCGTAAGAACTATGATCGACGCAAAGGGCACAAACAATCTAGCAGGGATCTTCGATGCGGATGGTTTCTTGCAATTTGCCTCCAAATCGTCGCGGATGAGTCTACCTCCAGATGCTCCTTGGTACATTCTCGACGCGCAGTCGAAAAACATGAAGCGATGGGAAGCCTTTATTCGACTTTGCTGCTACTACTTTTTCATTGACGTGCCTCTGCGCAT
This sequence comes from Pycnococcus provasolii, assembly GCA_938743325.2. NCBI lineage: Eukaryota > Viridiplantae > Chlorophyta > Pseudoscourfieldiophyceae > Pseudoscourfieldiales > Pycnococcaceae > Pycnococcus > Pycnococcus provasolii. The sequence goes on from OW568868.1 coordinate 996,104, forward strand.
TGCGTTTCAGACACAACAGGAGCTGGGCATAGTGTACACCATCGTAAGTCAAACGCTGGACGCCATGCTTCTCGTTGACATGGTACTGAAGTGCTTTACCGCGTATTTAAATAAGAAGTCCGTCGTCGTCATCAAGGTATGTCATATCTTTGCCTTTGCTTGTTTTGCTGCAACGACTCGAAATACACGTCACTAACACAACGACACTCCCAACTCTGAACTCTCCCTTTCGCATACTCGCAAATCAAGGTGGAGAAAATAGTTGGCCACTATCTATCGAACGGCTTTGTTGTCGACCTCATCGCCGCATTTCCGCTCGATCTGCTCGTCTACGCGGCGAGCTCTAACAATCCACTATACGACTTCATGGCTTGGCTTCGTATCTTCAAGTTGCTGAGACTCCATCGCCTCATCCGCTATCACAAGCAGCGAGAGAAGAACATGAATGCTGATAGTTTCATGGGTATCGTGTCGGGCTTGATGCCACTGTTCCTTGGATTTTCGCACATTCTTGCATGCGTTCTGTACTACATCGCTCGTCTACAAAAGGTGTCGATGGGTGATATGGCAGAGACGTGGCTGCGGCATTATCAGGGGCTTGGCTTCGATAGCGTTCTGAACGATGGCGGGATCCTATCGCGTTACGCGGTTTCGTACTACTGGGTAAGTGCATCTGTTTCGACAAATGGCCTCGTTGGTGACATGTATCCGAGCAACTGGTATGAGATTGCGTTCACGATCCTCGTCATGCTTGTCAATGTCACATTATATGCTTACGTGCTCGGTGAAGTGTCCAACGCCGTCATCAAGCAGGACGAAGAGCTAGTTCGAACAAGGCAGAATATGAGCTCGATTGTGTCCTTCATCAAAGCGAAGCATCTGCCACCCAATCTTGCGAACGAGATCCACCAGCTCAGCGGTGACGATGCGTCGGGCGGTGGTGGCTCAGACTCCACCGGTACGTCCACCGGCCAAACCATTTTCTCTCAACTGAGCCATTCGCTTCAGGTACAGGTGGCTCGTCACGTCAGTCGTCCTCTTCTACGAAACGTAGCGCTGTTTGAAGGTTGCGCAGACGTGTTCCTTGACGCGCTTTCAGTCGTGCTGAAGGAGACACGGTTCCCCCCGGATACCATTCTCTTTCACCTCAACGAGGTTCCGCGCGAGCTTCACATCGTCTCGAGCGGCAGCATTGAACTATTCGCTGAAGTCGAAAACGCACAAGGCGATTCGAGCGAGATTGTCACCGACATCAAGGGCAAGAGCGAGGTGGTGGGCGAATTTGCCTTCCTCTTTGCCATGCGGCATCAGACGAGCGCGCGTTCCGCGCGGTCGATGAATACGATTACGTACGCGATCAATCGAAGTGACTCATCCGCCCTCTTCAAGCTCTATCAGGATCAAGAAGATCAACTGACGAAGAACGTGCTGCTTTCGATGACGCAGGGTGCAAGAGGCACGCCACGGTCGGGAACTACCGCTACGACGGCATCGAGCTTCTTGAGCAAGTCGAGTCTTGGAAGTTTCGAGAGCCGGGATAGTAGCAGCAAAACAGGCAGCAATTCTACTTCCAACACCAGTGCCGTCCACGGCTCGAATGTGGTGAGGAAGGTTCTGAACGAAGCGAAGGACAGCAAAAGAAATAAGAAGGTTGTTCAGTTTGTCACTGCAGCTGCGGGTGGAAACCTTGACGAGGTGAAGCGGTTGCTTGACTCTAAAGACGTTGAGGTGGATGACGGAGACTACGACAAGCGCACAGCCATTCACCTTGCTGCGTCGAATGGCCACCTGCATATCGTCAGGGCGCTACTAGATCTCAGCGCGAATTGGAACATGCAGGACAGATACGGAGGTACACCACTCGACGATGCCATCCGTCATGAGCACGACCACGTCGTTACGTTCCTGCAGCAACGAGGGGCTGTGATGGATTTGGAGGATGCAGGAAACAAACTTTGCGACTTTGCAGCGAGGGGTGATCTAGCGGCGCTGAAGCGCTTCGTCGAGAGTGGTGTCAATCCAAATGCAGCGGATTATGATAAGCGTACCGCCTTGCACCTCGCAGCCAGCAATAATCGTGCAGCGGTGGTGCAATACCTCGTTGCGTTAAAGGGTATCGATGTTAATCCTGAGGACAGATGGGAGGGCACTCCCCTGATGGACAGCATACGGCACAAGCACCCGGAAATTCAGCAGATTCTTCGCAAGGCTGGCGCGCACGTCGGCAGTGCGGACATTGCGACACAGCTTTGCGATGTTGCCGCGAAGAACAATATCGACATGCTTCGAACGTACGGCGAGAATGGCATCAATCTCAACAGTGGCGACTATGACATGCGCACAGCCTTGCATTTGGCTGCTAGCAATGACATGCTGGAATCGGCAAGCTGGCTCTTGCAGCATCCCACGGTTGATTCAAGCCCGGTAGACCGCCTTGGTGGAACGCCACTCGACGATGCGCATCGCCATGACAACAGCGTCATGGTTGCACTACTCGAACGCCATAAAGCGTTGCGAGGCAGCGACGAAGAGATCAAGGAGAAGCATCGAGCACAAAATGCGCGTCTGAAAGAGCAGCTTGTTGAGCGTAACAAGGGCAAACTCACTGAGATTGTTGCGAATAAGCCGGAGAGATTGTTGCTAAATAAAATCAACCAGTTGAGCAGCGTCATCGATGATGGCTTGAGAAAACTCGGTGACGACTTCATGAGACTTCAACGTGACTTGAAAAAGGTGATCGACGCAAACGTTGTGTACTACGATACTTTGGATAACGATGGCGCGTGGATGAATAACTCAACGGAGTCTCACAGTGACAGGGTGGTTGATGCGGAGATCAAGCGCAATGCGGCTGCCCACGGTGTTTGTGAAACGATTTTACTCATGCGAGAGATTCAGCAGACGACTGTTAATTCACTCAAGGAATTGCTCAAGCTTGTGCGTCCGATGCAACGCTTGGCGCATCTGCTTACACCAACCTTTCTCGAACGACTCGAAAAGGCTAACGATACGCTTGCCGCATACCAGTCTGCTCTTGACAGCTTCTTGCGCACGGGCGAAAGGGCGATATTCCACAGCGAGATGATGGAGAAGATGATCCGCCATGAGAAGCGCGTCAAGGTGCGAAAGCAGGGTAGGCTTCTTGCCAGTACAAATTCCACGAACTCGCTCTTTTCCAATATGACGTCAAATTCATCAGTGGAGGAAGATATAAATGAGATGATTGCCTCGAACATGATCTAATGCTTTATCGAGTTAGAGGAAAGTTTGGTTGGTTGGTTGGGGGGGGGGGGGGGGGGGGGGAGAGTTATAAGGGCAGAAACGTAGATTTCAACAACATGTAAAGTTCCAGTCTTATTTAAGTAGTTTTCATCAGTCCACTCATCCACACAATAATTACCCGGAGCGTGCTACGCCCAAGCGTGCGTTTCTTCATCAGTGCCGCCATTGGTGTCCCATCACGCCTTATTGGCACTCGTCAGTAGCGCACTTGTGCAGATTTCGGTACTTGTGTGATGACGCAGATTAATTTAACGGCTTCAGTGGCATGCATTCGAGTGATTCGACGGGCATCTATCTGTGGAGAAGAGACCGCCAGTTAGTTTTTCTGGTCCGCACACGGTGGAAGGCTGGAAGCATTGCTGACTCGATAGCACGCACGCTGGATTGCTACTGAATTAGGGTCTTGGGGAATATCAAAAGTGAAGTCAATCACCAGGTTGCTGAGGTCCGCGTCGAAGAATGCCGAGTGTTCCGAATTCTCAACATCTGAACCGCTACAAGTTTGTGCCGTGTTACCTTAGTGCTCCACAATGGGAGGAGCCACTAGAGTTGGTACAAAACGCCGAAGAGATTAAGACGCATATGGACAACTACATAAGGGATACTATGAGGATCCCCGCGGTGAACAACAATCCCTATTTCCCCCACTGTAACTTCATTCTACACTTTTGGTTTATTTTCACATCGTCACTCGTTTTTGACGTTCGTGCTTACTAAGAGTTGTGGAGTTCTTTAACGGTGACCGTGTCGGCGTGCGACAAGTACTTCTTTACCTTGCCCACAACCGCGCGATGCGGCCTTTTATTTTTAGCCCCGGAAGGGGTCTATCTATCATCGCGGAACTTCCTCTCAGCGCATGAGAAGGTCATGAAGTTCTTGGAGCGGCAGCGCGAGAGGGAGCGCGACTCGGGCGGCGTGTAAGCTGTCGTGGGGCGATCGATTACCAAATACCTTCCGCTAAGAGTATTAATAATTTGACCAACCTCGTGCCGCGAGTGAGTGCTTCGAATCAAACCTAACTGCCCAAAAAATGGCTGTTGTTATTGGCTTCGTTCTGCACGACACGGGCCGACGGTCGGCCGCATACCGGAGGCAAATTTTTTTTTTCAACATGTGCGTCAAACTGCCAGCCTGGCAATTAGGGTTAGGGTTAAAATTAGGGTTAAAATTAGGGTTACATACCCGGACCCCCCTTAGCATAACATTTCAGGGTTAGGGTTAGGGTTAGGGTCAGGGTTAGGGTTAGGGTTAGGGTCAGGGTTAGGGTTAGGGTTAGGGTCAGGGTTAGCTTTGGGGTTAGCTTTTTGGTTAGGGTTAGGGTTAGACCTAACCCCGGGGAGGGTTAGACCTAACCCCGGGGAGGGTTAGACCTAACCCTGGCAGCCAGCAAACCCCCAAGAGTCATGCATTTGTGCACCTACGACGTATCCCAGGTCGTTGTCCTGTTTGTCTCGACCAGGGAGGAGGTACGACATGCCCTCTTTGACCGACATGCCAATACCATGGCGTTGTCGCCGGCGGTCCCGGCACCCGTTGTAGCGCAGTCTGCGTCGTATGGCTGGCTCACTGGCTACGCGGCTGGCTTATGCCTTGCTGGTGAGACTCTTGTAAGCTCCATGTAACAACACATTCGAACATGAAACCAACACGGAGGGGGGATGCGACCTTAAGGGAGAGTGGGTTGACCTTAAGGTTATAAGACAAGATGTTGTTCATGATGTTACAAGGTCAACTTACATGAGGTCAACCAGTCCCCCACCTGTCAGCCTGTGAGCCTGCCCACCAGCCATACACCTCAGACTGCGCCACTACGCGCGCCACCACCGCCGGCGACGACGCCATGGCGCCGGGATGTTGTCCCCAACCAACCTGACCGATTTCATAACGGAGGAATACAACGGCAAGAAAGAGGTCCTACAAAGAGGAATTCCTCTTTGCACAAACAGAAAAAAAAAAAGCTCTTTCCCGAGCCCGGGGACCTCTTCCAGAAAGAGGTCCGGCCAGATTCAGGGACGCTTGCAAGAGGTCCTCGAGGAAGAGGTTTTGGCTCTTTGCACGAACACTCTAGATAGTCTCCTGACTTGAACCCAACTTCAACCAAGGGGAAATACACCTCATTTCCCCTCCCTTGCTTCAACTAACCTTACATACTTGAAGTTGGGATGTACTGTACAGTACCCTGTGTCGAACCTACTGTTGTTAACTGTTGTTTGTAACGGGGAAAAAGAGTGGAGATGCGATTTTGGACATTTGGACATTTTGGGCTCATTCCCCCTCCCCCTCCCAGGCATCACATCCTAATCGTGGCATCGGCTGGTCATAAACCTACCCAAACTAGCTTGGGGACCGGTGCCCTAACCTTTGGGACCGGTGCCCTAACGTTCGGTCAGTGACTCGACTTTGGCAAGTGACTCGAGTACTCGACGGCGACTAAATAAAGATACGCTACTACCCTAGTGGCATCGGCTGGTCATAAACCTACCCAAACTAGCTTGGGGACCGGTGCCCTAACCTTTGGGACCGGTGCCCTAACGTTCGGTCAGTGACTCGACTTTGGCAAGTGACTCGAGTACTCGACGGCGACTAAATAAAGATACGCTACTACCCTAGTGGCATCGGCTGGTCATAAACCTACCCAAACTAGCTTGGGGACCGGTGCCCTAACCTTTGGGACCGGTGCCCTAACGTTCGGTCAGTGACTCGACTTTGGCAAGTGACTCGAGTACTCGACGGCGACTAAATAAAGATACGCTACTACCCTAAAGTGGCATCGGCTGGTCATAAACCTACCCAAACTAGCTTCGTATCTCCTCTCTTTTTCCCCGTTACTAATCGAGTAGAGGGGGGGTTCATGGCAACGAGTACCGGGAGTGCTCTGCGTTCATGGGCATCCGCGGGGCAGGCGTTGCGAAACCTGATGTTGCAGAGGAAAACCTCGGTGTCTGCGCGTCGGCAAAAATAACTACCGGCTGGGATTTTGGTCCGATTTGACTGTCCCAGTACAAGTTGTACAGTCCCATGTACTGGTCCACCATGACGTGCCCGTTCATAATGTCAGAAAGAACCGTGCAAGGGTACACGTATTCGGTGCGAATGCCCGTTTGTTCGGAAAAAAATATGCTTGAACGCTCATCTGAACCTACACTTTCCTTCGCATAGTAACGGAGCGTGAATGATATCAGAGGAGATGTATTCCTTGGTACCGTGATAATCACAGCGCCAACATCCAATTGTGCGTGCGGCCGACGACATGACGTCGTAAATAATGCGATGGATTCTGATTGCCAGCACGCTGCAACAGTAAAAACGAACACCTAGATAGATACTTTAGTTATGAGACAAAAGATTGTGAAACATGGGCGCTTTCTTGGTCTTTGACTCAAAGAGGGCGATGCCTAACCCTTGTTGGTGAGACTCATGTAAGCTCCATGTAACAACACATTCGAACATGAAACCAACACGGAGGGGGGATGCGACCTTAAGGGAGAGTGGGTTGACCTTAAGGTTATAAGACAAGATGTTGTTCATGATCCTCGACGTAGTAGTACCGCGGAATCACGGCGGCCGCCGCGCGAGCATGCGTCTGCCTCAGGGACTTCAGCAGTCGTGTTGCCGATCGCAGCGCCAGCAGCGTCCGCAATAGCAACAAATGAGAGATGATCCTGAAAATGAGTAAATGACCATTCACCTTTCACCATTCACTGCCAGCCTGGCGATTGGGGTTAGGGTTAGGGTTAGGGTTACCATTAGGGTTAGGGTTAGGGTTAGGGTTAGGGTTAGGGTTACCATTGGTAGGGTTAGGGTTACGATTGGTAGGGTTAGGGTTAGGGTTAGGGTTACCATTGGTAGGGTTAGGGTTAGGGTTAGGGTTAGGGTTAGGGTTAGGGTTAGGGTTAGGGTTAGGGTTAGGGTTAGGGTTAGGGTTAGGGTTAGGGTTAGGGTTAGGGTTAGGGTTAGGGTTAGGGTTAGGGTTAGGGTTAGGGTTAGGGTTAGGGTTAGGGTTAGGGTTAGGGTTAGGGTTAGGGTTAGGGTTAGGGTTTTATGACACATATTACCCTACGATAATACTTCGAAGCCCTGTT